>CM077643.1:327316918-327854418 GCA_039707465.1 Rhabdophis nuchalis
CATTTTTCATGAAGACGGGCCCATTTTTTTTCAAATAAAAGGCATGAATAGCCTGGGGGGGGGGCTTGCAGAGGCGTGCTCCTGGAGGCATTAGGCCCCCAAAATGAGCAAAAAATGACAAATTTTCACAAAAAACAGCCATTTTTATGTCAAACAATTGCATGCATAGTCTTATGGAGGCTTATAGAGTGCTGCTGGGGGCTTGGGGAACAAAAATGACCCATTTTAGGCTCATTTGTGCCCTCCCCAGCCCCTAGAAGCTCTTTGAAAGCCTCCATAAGGGTATGCACAGCCATTCTGTTGAAGGAGGTGGGATTTCGGGAGGCAAAAAATGCTGTATTCGATGTATAAGACGTATCCAGATTTTCAGCCTCTTTTTAGAGGAAAAAAGGAGCATCTTATATTCTGAAAAATACGGTAATTACTTCAACTACTAGCATGTAATAAATAGCAGATCTTAACTAATATGTAATGATTATAGTAATAATAAAAGATTATTATTATAGATTCCAGGACTGATGCTGTTAAAATGCTATAGCATCTAATGGACAAATAATGCATTTCTGAGGTATGCTCAAATGAATGAGCATTCGTTAAGACAGAATATTTAGTTAGTTGGTTAGTAAATTATCCACAAGGTCAACAGTGAAAACAGGAGTTAGTTAAAATGTAAAATAAATTGTTAGGTTTCAGACCTGCTGGGAGGAAGGGATATATTTATCTGATTATGCCTGCTTGCCAAACTCCAAATATGAAATACAGTTTATAGTTTTTTACTGTATTACAAAAACAAAACATAAATTTTGTTAAAAGAAAATAACTGCATGCAAAAGGACGAAGGTGAAATAATGTTAAAAGAAAACAACTGAATATGAATTCGGCATTTTTATTACCTCTCTCATAGTTTGGTCGCACACTGGCTTTGTTCAAGCATTAGTCTGAACATATTTTATCTCTATATTTCATGTACTGTTATCTTTTAATCAGAAATACTGATTAAGCTTCTGTAGTGATTACAGATTACGCACTTGCATAATCACAATAATGGTTATAAATCTAGTCTATGTTGTACTGAACCTTTTTTTCTATTGATAGTCAGCTAAGACCTTCAATGATGCAACATTTGTTGAGAAGATTAGTATTTGATATTCCTCTTCTAAATGAACATGCCAAAATGCCTCTTAAAGTAAGTTTGATTTTTTAAAATAAAATATACAATTAATGTCATTAGGCATCACCTATCAGAAGAAACTGGTGATATTCTGATTTGCCTTGAAATTATAAATATTGGCCAATCATGGTCAATGTTGCATCCAATGTAATAATCAAACCCTAAATGTAGGATGATCACAAAAACTATAACATGGTTATTCTATTATTCTTTCAGCTCCACTTTGATAGTTCAGTTGTGATTCAAATTAAATTAATTGTGGATACAATTTAACATTACTTATTTCAATCATGCTTACAAAAAGCTACATACTGTAAACATTGAAAACACAGACTTGGCCTTAGGCTTGCTGTATATAAAGGATGTGGCAGAAATGGAAAATAAAGTAATTATCTCAGCTAGAGACAGGAGAAAATATTTGTCTTACCTTCATACAAGTTGTTTGAAGGATATTTAGAAGACCTATTTCATTCATTATTTTGGAAATTCTCCCCCATATAGAAGAGTGTTTTGCCAAGACCTATCAGTGATTAAAATGATTCAAATCTTATTAAGTAAGATCATCCATAGGTTTGGAGATAATCTAGAGATATGGAAGTAATTATTTACTGAATGTTTTATCTTCAAGAAAAAGCACCCAAAATCCTTATAACAAATAATAGATTAATTCTGCCATAATTGTTGATTGGGTTGAGATAATTACCTTAATCTTTATTTCAGTTACCTGTTGCAATATCTGTGTGTCTGTCATTTAAAGTGATTCTATGAGCTACTTCACTGAATAGGCAGTGCCTTGTCAGAAAGCAAACTCTCATGTTTCTTTTTTAGTTGCTGACAATTCATTATGAAAGATGTTGGAAATACTACTGTTTACCAGGAGGGTGGGGCAACTTTGGTGCTGCATCAGAAGAAGAACTTCATTTGTCCAGAAAGCTCTTCTGGGGTATTTTTGATGCCTTATCTCAAAAGGTACCATTTTAAGATGTGATATATTAATATGTATTAATTACATATTAATAATTGTACTTCATGTTAAATATGCAAGGCTGCATATTAGAAGACAAAATTATAACAGTGCTTAAATATATCTTCTTTAAAAATCAATTAGCTAGATCTCTATTTTGAAGCAGATCCCGAAAAAGATTCGAGAGATAAGAAAGAAATATTCCTTCTTATCTAAAAAAATGTATAAAAAAGGGGTGTGGTTCAAATAGTCAATGCCTGAAGGAATGTTGGTGTTCTGGGAGGGGGGGGGAGAGTAAGAATTAAAACAATTGAAGAGGCGGAAGCCTTTCTGAAAAAACATTCCTCAATCCTGGAGGATGAAAATGGGGGAGCAGGAGGGGCCATGGCTCCGCCCACCGGCGGGAAGGAAGAAGAAGACACAATAGCCAAAAGACTCAGATCAGAAAAATGATTTTTTTCTTTTATACATTGTAATTCCTAAACGGATGTTAACAGGAACAAATGATTGAATGCATGAAATTTATGATATGATATGTATGTATCTCTTTCCACCTTATATTGAAATAATTTTGTATGAAGCCTCGGAGGCGGCCACCACCTCCGACATGGAGGCCCTAAAACATTTCTACTATATCCTATACACCCTTTTCCTTTTTATAAATTTGTAAAAACCAATAAAAAGTGTTGTTCAAAAAAAATATATCAATTAGCTAGCTAATTACTTTAATAAATGTTTATCCTATCCTGTAACTTTGTTGCCTTTAATAGAAGAATTATATTAAATGAAAAATTTGCAATAGTGGCGAATATTCCATTTGTGTTAGCAGTGTGAGGTAGGGATGAATATGAGCGGGCTAAATATTTATAAATAAAAGTGGATTTCATTTTTAAAAAATTCAACATATGTTCCATCTTTTATTTGGGAGCACAAAGTGGCTTCTGTCCTGTTTTCTCCAGTACAAGAACCCTGTGAGGTAGGTGGACCTGAAAGATGGTGGCTGGCCCCAGATCACCCAGTGAGCTTCTATGGCTGAAAGTGGCCAAAGCCTGTAATTCCAAGCTTCTACTCATAAATAAATGCCACACTGGCTCTCAGAAATTCTTCCATTGATTATTGTTGTTAATGTTTAGTGTGTCATAGGGCAAGATTCTCATCCTCAGTAAACTCAACTGCTAGTTAGAACTACCATCATGACCCTAGAATTGAAAAATATTGATTCAGCTGACAATTGTAAGTAACTCAGCAGACTATCAAACGTAAAAAACCCTCCCCTCTAAATCAACATTTGAACAAACATTTGCCTGGTTAAAATACTTAATTGCTAATCTATCTGCAGACTATGACATACCATAGTTTTGGAGTATAAGACACACCTTTTTTCCTCTAAAAAGAGGCTGAAAATCTGGGTGTGTTTTATACATCGAATACAGCAATTTTTGCCTCCTGAAACCCAGCCCCTTCATCAAAATGGCCACACGCATACCCTTATGGAGACTTCCAGAGAGCTCCTGGGGACTGGGGAGGGCAGAAATGAGCAAAAAACAGGGTGTTTTGCCCACCCCCCAACAGCACTCTATAAGACTCCATAAGGCTATGCATGCAATTGTTTGACATAAAAATGGCCCATTTTCGGTATAAATGTGCTGGGCTTTTGCTCATTTTTGACACCCCACCCTCCCAGGAGCACTCTGCAAGCCACTCCAAGGCTATTCATGCCTTTTATTTGAAAAAAAAAACCGGGCCCATTTTTGCAAAAAAACAGGCCATTTGGGGGAGGTTTGCAAAGTGCAAAAAGGGGCTGTTTTTTCCTTTTGGAAAGCTGTTTAGTTAGAGTGATTGATGAGAATTACGTTGGTCAAGTACTGTGCCTGCAAAAACAAAGATTTGTTCCAAAGGTGGTCAGTGATTTCCTTCTCCAGCACATGGGTAAATACACCTGGAAACATCTACCTACCTACCCTCTCTCTCTCTCTCTCTCTCCCTACCTATCTACTGTATTTCTCTCTCTCTCTCTCCCTCTACCTACCTATATACACTCTCTCTTCCTACCTATCTACTGTATTTCTTCCCCCCCTCTATATACATACCTACCTACTCTCTCTTTCTCCCTACCTATCCACTATATTTCTCTCTCTCTCTCTCTCTCTCTCTCTCTCTCTCTCTCTCTCTCTCTCTCTCTCTCTCTCTCTCTTTCTTTCTTTCTTTCTATCCCTCTCCCTACCTACCTACTGTATTTCTCTCTTTCTCTCCCTCCCTCCCTCCCTCCCTTCCTCCCTCCTCCACCTACCTACCTACTCTCTCTCTCCCTACCTACCTACTGTATTTCTCTCTCTCTCCCTCTCTCTCCCTCCCTCCCTCCACCTACCTACTTACCTACCTACCTACTTTCTCTCTCTCTCCCTCTCCCTACCTACCTACTCTATTTCTCTCTCTTTCTCTCTCTCTATCCCTCTATTTACCTACCTCCTTTTAAAAAAAATGCCTCTTCAAAACCTGGGTGCGTCCTATACTCTGGTGCATCTTATACTATGAAAAACATGGTATCTCATGTTTCTTTTTCATTTTTTTCCTTGTGTGGTCAATATTTGTCAAATACAATAAAGCTCAGATTCTATAGGGAACAATACTCCAAGGACTTGATGGCTCTTCCCTCTACTGCAGGGAAGGGTCTGAGATGAATTTCCTCAGGAAGTGTTGCTTTATTTTAGTTAGAAAGCCTGAAGTAGTTTGACTCAATTAAAGTAAACTCAATTAATGGATATTTTTTTTTTAGTAAAAATAAATATAGTAATAATAGTGGTAATATAATGCTGAGACCTTTCCCAGATAAATGTAAGTTGTCTTAATTTTTTACCAGGGTTTTTTGCATCCTTTTTTGTCTTTATAGAAATATGAACAAGAACTATTCAAATTAGCACTGCCGTGCTTGAGTGCTGTAGCTGGGGCTTTACCTCCCGATTACATGGAATCAAATTATGTTGGTGTTATGGAAAAACAGGCTTCCATGGATTCAGATGGGAACTTCAATCCACAGCCTGTTGATACTTCAAAGTAAGGATGTTTTCATAGCCTGTGAGTTGAGCGTAACTTTTAAAATAATATGAAATAGCAATAGCACTTAGACTTATATACAACTTCACAGTGCTTTCCAGCCCTCTCCAAACAGTTTACAGAATCAGCATTTTGCCCCCAACAATCTGGGTTCTCATTTTATCGACTATGGAACGATGGAAGGCTGAGTCAATCTTGAGTCTGGTGAGATTCAAATTGGCAAATTGCAGGCAGCAGGGAGTCAGTAGAAGTAGCCTGCAGTACTGCACTCTAACCACTGCGCCACAACAGCTCATTATATGAATATAGTGTTGTTTTCTTTTGTACTGTTAAAACATCTAGCTGTATTGCTATAAAGAATGTATCTGTCGTAAACAGGATTTCCAAGAAATCATTCTTCCTTAACTATTTGTTAATGAAAGTTGATTCTCAAATACAAAAATATTTAAATTATTTAGAAAGAGTATTTCACATTTGTTTTCTAATAACCACATTACATTATGTATAAGAACAATTGGCAATGTAAGTTTCTTTTTATTCAGGGACGGATTATTTCATTTTTTTTCAAAATTGTTATAAGGTGATCCAATACCATTTTTTGTTTCTGAGATAATACTAGAATTAGAGCAATGCAAATGCTCTAATATGAATATTTAACGATTTTAGGTAAATTAACTATAAAGAAAAAATCTGTCATGAAACACTTATCTTTGCCTTGTTTGTTCTCACTCAGCATTACAATTCCTGAAAAACTAGACTACTTTATAAACAAATATGCTGAACATTCTCACGATAAATGGTGCATGGAAAAGGTAAAGTGTATATTCACATCTATGCATTGTTTGCATCTCTCTCTCTCTCTCTCGTTCCCTCCCTCCTCCTTCTTCTCTCTGTCTCTCTCATGTTGCTGGGATATATGTAAAGCATTAGGGAATGAATCTTGCTAATGATCTGACTTTATTTTGCATCTCAATATTCATCATGGAATTTTGTTTATGTTGCATTAATTCAAATGTTCTGATTCTTTAATCAGATTTTTAAATTTTTAAGTGCATTTACTTTCTCTAAGAAAAGGATCGGTCCAGTTTTTACATTTTACACAGATCCATTCAGTTAACAAGTTTATTTTAATAAGATTTTTTTTTTTTGGTATCACAGTTATCATCACATAATTGGATGGCTGCATTTGCATGGTTGTCTTTTACAATGCCATTATTGTTAAAACAGATTAGTTTTTTTAAAATGGTATTTGTCCCAGTCTCTTTCATTGAAGAACACCTGTATCTTTCCTCTGAAGATTTTGAAAAATGGAGACTGATACTGCAAGAGATTATAATCATTAGCAATTTTTTTGCAGTGCTTCAACATAACCTGTTCAATTTTTGTGGTGAGCTCAAACATAGACATGGAGGTTCTTAGTACCCTCAATGAAGATTCTAAAGTATATTTATTGCACTATATTCCCTTCCACCCACTCTTCATTCTACTCAATAGTCAGTCGGCATTTTGTGTCCATTAAGCATGCTCAGTTTTTATCAGGCTTAAAAAAAACTTATTTAGAGTTTTTGCCCCATAAGGTTTCTGCACCTTTGGAAATTCTGGGGTCTGTGATGAATTAATTCTTTCGCCTTGTGCATGATATTTGGGATATAGGATAGACACTTAAACTATGACCTCATTATCAGTTTATAAAAGCGATTGCTATACAAGATGAAAAATATTACATTGTAATATACTGTATAACACTTGTGAATCTAAAATTTGCATGACAAATTAAAGCCCGGGAGTTTTTAATTGCTGTTATAACAAGTATTAAGAGAGTAGAAGAATCACGATAAAAACATGGGAAATTTAATTTGCTTCATGAGCTTGGTATAGTATATTGATAGCATGCAAAAAGAGCATCCAAATCATAAACGGCATCAATATTCTTGATCAACTTATCCCTTCCTTTTCTTTAAACTTTTGTCAGTTTGCAAATGGGTGGATATATGGTGAAACATATTCAGAATCTTCCAAAGTGCAGCCATTAATGAAACAATGTAAACTATTATCAGAAAAGGTAAGAAGTTCATGTCAGATTTTTGTTGTTGTAATCTTTTCTTTTAATCATTGAAAGAAGCAGCTAATTTTAGAACTTTCCCATTAATTAGAAAACTCCTTTAAGACTTGAAGAATATATGTTGTTTCTTCTGCCACATATAAGGTTTTCAGTTAGAAAGGCAAGAATAATGAATTCTGGACAGTTAGAATTTTCTCCAGATTCTCTGCCTTATTACAGCACAGAACCTATGTGAATTCTTCCAGAACTCCAGCAGAAAGAAACATAATGCACATACCCAGCAAAAATAGTGACAGGAACTCTAGCCTCCATTTTGTTTCTCTTTTGATGATCCCTATCAAACTTCATCA
Source organism: Rhabdophis nuchalis (assembly GCA_039707465.1). Lineage (NCBI taxonomy): Eukaryota > Metazoa > Chordata > Lepidosauria > Squamata > Natricidae > Rhabdophis > Rhabdophis nuchalis. The sequence continues at coordinate 327,324,520 of CM077643.1, forward strand.
CTATAGAAGGGCTAAAGAGATTGTGTGCGATGAACTTTGTAATGTTTGCACTATAAAGGAGAGCACTAAAGCTAGAGTTTGACGAAAAAACTTTACACCTATCATAATTTAGCCTTTGCTCCATGAATCATTATAGATCTAAACATCATAATCACAGGACAATAGTCTGTGATGATGATTATTGAACCAGGATCCAATTATTTTCCTTGAACTATCTTACATTTGATCACTGGTTAAAGACTTAATTATTCTATCTTAAGTCTGGAAGTATATTTCTGTCAGGTAGCAGTATTTTAAGCTAATTCCAAAATATCCTCCTTTGTTGAGTAAATGCACTGCTTTTCATATGCTTGTCATATCACTTGCAAATCCCATTTAATCTCATCAGCTTTTGGGGGTGAAGAAGTTATTTGAAAGGATCTGTGGGGGCAACTCCTAGCAAAATTGGCCACTACAAAATTGATAATAATACTTTCATAGGATGCTATACATTTCTCTTAAGAGTTTGGAGGTGGGGATTTTCAGGTTGGTAAACCATGAAGATTTTATTTCTTCCCATGGATACTTTTTTTTTTAGTATTCCAAGCTTTTAGCAATCTTCCTACTAATTTACTACTTGCTGTTTAACCTATCTCCTAGTTGTGATAAATTATCAAACTCCAAATATCACATCAATAAAAGAATAAGAATAGGAGGTCTTCTGAAGTGTATGGTACATTTTTTACTTTATGAGGGCATGCTATTTCTGCTTTTCTTTCAGTTGCTATGATAGAATAGAATGGAATAGAATAGAATGGAATAGAATAGAAGAGAAGAGTTGGAAGGGACTTGGAGGTCTTCTAGTCCACTCAAACCAAAAGTATAAAAGGTTCATTTAATAGGAATTGTTTTCCTATATAATGCTGCAATTTGAGGATGGTACTCTTGTCCTTAGAAAGTAGTCATCAAATACTTATAATATTTCTATTATATTTAATGGATTTTTACAGTTATCATTTTTCCTTTTTTCATATTGCCACTTTTGCATCTCTTCTAATGTAATATATACTAGATATGAATATAAAGATTTAAAATAGTTATTTCATAAAGAAACATTATATAAATAATTTGGTTATCATATAGATAAAAATACTTTTAGTGCTCATTTTCAAATTATTATTTATTTTGGTCGTAGAATAGCATAAGGCAGATAACGATCACTATAAAACAAAACTAATAACCGTGCATTCTGATCAGCTAGCAAAAGTCTAAGTCTTTAACCTGCTTGGGCATTGTGTTGCAAATAGGAGTGTGTGTGTGTGTGTGTACCCCAAAATAAGACAGGGTCTTATTTTCTTTTGAACCCCCCCCAAATAAGCGCTTGGCCTTATTTTCAGCGAGGTCTTATTATTTTTGAGGTGCAGGTGGTGGCAAGTGTGGTCACCTCATGGCTGCTACTGTGTTGCAATATTTTGGGGAAGGGCTTATTTTCAGGGAAGGGCTTACTTTAGCGCATACGCTCAAAAGCCTCAAAAGTTGTGTAATTTTTTATATGTGTGTTACGTTTTTGAGCTGATCAATAAATAAGGAAACAGTATGTCTCCTCCCTTAATTGGGGCCGAACAGGGTGTTGTGGAAACAATTATATATAACTATCCTCCTGTCTCAACTGACAAGAAGAGAACCGAGCTGGCTTAATGGCAAGGTTCTCGCCTAGCATGTAATACAGCCCCGGTTCAAATCCCAGTAAGGGTATGGCTAGCTGATGAGAGCTAAAAAGCTCGAAATAGATCTATCCTAGTCTCCCTGACTTATTTATTGATCAGCTCAAAAACGTAACACACATATAAAAAAAATTACACAACGGAATTCATGGCTTTCTGTCTAGATGGTCTCTGGTGATGAGCCGAAAGGCAGAAAAGGAAACAGTATGTCTCCTCCCTTAATTGGGGCCTAACAGGGTGTTGTGGAAACAATTATATATACATAAAGATAAAGATATGTGTGTGTGTGTGTGTGTGTGTTTGTGTGTGTGTGTTAGTTTTATGAGCTGATCAATAAATTAAATTAGAGAGAGACCAGGATAGATCTATTTCAAGCTTATTAGCTCTCATCAGTTGGCCATACCCTTTACTGGGATTCGAACCGGGGCTGTGTTGCATGCCAGGCAAGGAGCCTAGCACTTAAGCCAAGCCGGTTCCCCTTATTGCATCAGCTGATGCAGCCGGTTCCCCTTATTGCATCAGCATATATATGCTGGTCTTGTTGTATTCGGGTCTTTTCCCATGTAAACTTGAAATTGTCTTGGCAACATTTCAGTGAGGTCTCACTCGCCATCTTCAGGCTGGTGTCATGAAGATGCCTGAACATGGCGAGTGAGACCTCGCCGAATTGCTATCATCTTAAGAACAGAGTCTCGGCTTTTTAGGTATGTTGCAGAATTTTCCTACCTAAAGGGTCAAGAGGAAGATATTATAGCAAGCATTTCTGCAAAGGCATAGCTTTACATTCTCATAGGCCTTTATAGACCAGAGTTATAACACTGTTATAGATTATGATTTTAGAGATTTCACCTGGTTTTAATCCCTATACTTTGTAATTATAGTCTGGTATACTAGTCTTTATTTTCTTTTATTCTCTCAAGGTAGTATTTTATTCTTCTATTTCAGAGTGATTGTTATTTGTTTTATGCTAGTCTACAACCAAAATAATTTCTAATTGAATATTTGGCTACTAAGGAAGTTACTTTAAAAGAGGTTTGCATAGAATCAAAGCCAAGTTTTGCAGTCAAGGATCTACCTTTCATATTGAGTTGCTGGGTGGTGGTCTCTGTTATTTATCCATATCTCAAATTCAATCAAAAGATTGAGTGCTACTAACCAGATGTGAGGACAGCTCTTTTACCACTAATAGGATCATCATATATGCACTTTTTTTTCAGGAAAAAGAAATTTATAGATGGCCAATTAAAGAGTCTCTGAAAACCATGCTTGCTTGGGGATGGCGGGTTGAAAGAACGAGGGAAGGAGATTCTATGGCTCTTTATAATCGTTCACGTCGGATATCGCAGACAAGTCAGGTATATTTTGAGCTGCAAGCACTTCTGATGATGTTACTTAGTAGCTTTATCACCAATATTTCCTAGTTATTTTTTAAAATACTATTTTGGAGGTAGAAGCTGCAGCGTTCCTTCAGAGTGAGCATTGGCTTCCAAGCTCTATAAGCAAGGGGAAATAATCTAAACTTTATATAGTTTAATGCTCTATGTTTATCTTGTATTTGCTGTTTTTGAAGTAGCTAAAGAAAATGGAATTTCTCTTCACAAAACAATTTAGGATTTAGGATTGTGATTTTTATAAAACTAATGAATTTAACAGGCCAGTATATAGAAAGAAATGTAATTTTAAATGTAAACAAGCTTGAGAGAGAATATGTATTTTTCTTTCCTAGGAGATAAATCCTTTCTTCAAGTAATACTGCTTCTAAATGTTTTGTGATACACGTTTTCACTTTCATAAGAACTTTAGTGGAATTCCTATACAGCATTGAAATTCCTGAAATTAGATAAACTGAAACTTTTAGCACCTGTTTACATTATTTGATGATTACTATATTTGATAATTAGCATGTTTTATGCTTTGAGTCTTATCTATACATTTATCTACATTTTATTGTAATTCAATGCATATATCATTTATTCATTTTTAGGTAAAGGTAAATTCTAGAATTCATGGCATTCAGAATTATGTATTAACTATATTTTGAATAATGAGATCTAGCAGTCTTATCATTTAGGATTTAATAGAGAAATATATGAAACAGCGATAAACAGATAAATTTGCCAATGTTTTCTTATTCCTTGATGGTCCCCTTCTGTAAACTGTCATTAAACTTGTTCAAATATGTTCTATTGTTCTTTTCTTCTGTTAACACCTCTATTGATATTTATTCAGGTTTCTGTAGATACAGTCCATGGCTATACTCCCCGTGCAATTGACATGAGCAATGTTACCCTGTCCAGAGAGTTACATGTAAGTTGCATGGCTATTGTGATCAACATTAGGAATGTAATGTTTTAAGCAGTTTCCATGGCTTTTTCAATAATTACTTAATGCAGTTTTCTACCAATCCTCTGATAGTTATCATTTATTCTCCAACTTTTCTAACAGATGCTTGGACCTGCAATTGGTCTTCCAAGAATGGAAGGGCTTTTGATACAGTGGTTCCTGCTGGTGGAAGGGTAAGAGGCAATTTTTGCCGATTCCTCCTTTCCCTGGCAACTTTCCCTGCTACTTTCAACACTGATCTGAAAGGTTCTCCAGTCTTCCAGACCAGATTTAGGGAAGCACAAGGAGCTGAAGGGTGAATTGGCAAAAATTTCCTCCTCCCCACCTCCTGAGGGAGCATGCCAGGAGCAGAATTCTGCTCATGCAATTTCTGTAACATTGGAGAGAATTTGTGGAAGTCTCTATCAAGTTAATTATTTAAAAATATGCCTGAAGTTGGTATTTAATTTTTTTGACTGGGATCAAAAATGCAACAATTATTTTGTTTAAAAAAATGAAAACAAATTTAACTAACCTACCAGAGAACAAATTGTAATTATTTATGTCTTTCTTCTCCCTTAGGCAATGGCTGAGATGATGGCTGAAAATTATCATAACATATGGGCGAAGAAAAAGAAAATGGAGCTTGAAGCCAAAGGTACAGTCTCTTTTAAAAATATATAAATGACCTTAGGCTGACTATCAAGAGTACTTGTTAAAGACATTCTGCATTTTGAAGTAGAAAATTGAAAGGCCAAGAAATTAACATTCTATAGGCAAAACAGTATTTTCAGTATAATTTAGGGTTTTATATATGGTATTATGGGGCAAATATGTTGTAATCTAAATTAACCATTTCTGCAGTGCCTGACCTGGTGAAAGTATTAAAATGCATGCAAACAAATGTGATTCTAAGACATTTATGCAGAATTAATTGTGGAATGATTTCTGCAACATATGACTTCAAAAATTTTAAATGAACTTCTAGTAAGAATCGCTTGACAATGAGATGGGTGGCATATAAATGTAGTAAGTAAACTGCATAGCAAGCTAATAATATGGATTGTAAGAGTTGACATTTTCATTCTTAGCAATAAGCATTAGTGAATTAAAATATTGGCATCCCGAATTAAATATTAACTATTTTAATAATATGGAGGTAGTGATACTAGAAAATTTATCTAGCAGGGCAAAATGAATACTGTAATGTCTTTATGTTTTATGAAATTTAATTCTTTTAAAAATAATGCTATTGTCATTATTTTGTCATTTAATTTCTTAATGCATTCTAGTGGGAGGAGGAAATCATCCTCTGCTTGTACCCTATGATACATTGACAGCCAAAGAAAAAGCTAAGGATAGAGAGAAAGCCCAGGATATTCTGAAGTTCCTCCAGATCAATGGCTATGTTGTGTCCAGGTAAATGCTAATCAGTTATTGCTGTAGGCTTTAAAGCTGAAATAATCTTCATTATGTACTTCATGTAGCTGAAAAATGTACTGCATGGGAAAATTTGTTTATTTATAAGAAAATAAATACCGTATTTTTTGGTGTATAAGACACCCCCCCTCCCCCACAAAGTGGGTGGAAATGTCTTTGCGTCTTATACAGCAAATGTTGCCGAAGCCTTGTCCACCTGCCGGCCTCCACCCTTCGGCCTCTGCCTTCCAGCAATTTGCCTCCTTGCAGCAAACAGCCTGGTCAGCTTCAGCACAGCCTGATTTAGCACAAGCAGCTGATTGGCAGTTGGATCTTCCGTTGGTATACTGCCTATCAGCTGTTCCTGGCTGCGGGGATTTCCACTGCCATTGCCGCCCATCGCTGCCTCCATGTGCCCCATTTTCTGCTTCCACATGTCCAGTTTTCAGCCTCGGCGTGCCCCATTTTTAGCCCATTTCAGGTGGCAGGGATTGCCACCATCTGTCCACCTACAGTTTCGTACAACAAAACCAATATAATAAAATAAAATTCTGATATTGTGGTTTAAATTAATGCATAATTTAGTATTATATTCAAAGGGGCTGGACTATAATGTGTGCATGGTTTTCAAACCTGTCAGTCTCCCAATTTAAAATTTTATATGCTGTCCCAACCTGAGGAGATTACAAAATTTTAAAAATTATAAGAAGCAATAATGATAACAAATCAACTTTCCTCCAAGATGGACACCAGCAACCTTGGTGGGTTTGAAAGCTAAGCAGAAAGCTGTCCAGATGAGCTTGCAAGTACATAATGCATAATGATGCAGAAGTAAAAGAGTAAACATAAAATGAGTTACATCAAAGGGTGGAGCAAAGTCACTACTTAAAAGGAATGTAATTTAAGTCTAAATTATTTATTTAACATATTTCAATTGGTAAATAAACAATGTCATGACTATCTCTATGATAATTTCAAGGTTTGTATAAGATCTCCGTTCTAAAATTTTTTCTTTGTTGGGGGCAATATTTTTTAAATTTGTTCCAGAGGCTTAAAGAATTTAGAATTAGACACACCATCCATTGAAAAAAGGTTTGCTTACAGTTTTCTCCAGCAATTGATACGATACGTAGATGAAGCCCATCAGTATATTCTGGAATTCGGTAAGATATTGTAAATATATATTTTATATTATAAAATATAGCCTTAAGTTCTTCTACATGGTTAATAAGAAGCAAATGGCTATAAAAAGTGTTAAAAGTGTATTTTATTTTTTTGGAGATACAGTTCAACATTACTTCTTTTTGAACTGTAGCAGTTGAACACCTTCGTTAATAAAGACTTATTCCACACACAGTGCTAAGTTGTAGGGTGGTTTCTCTATCCTTGTTGTTAGTACATTGTAGTATTACATTTGATATCAATCAGGTCACTATGGCTTCTGTAATAAAGTAGATCTTAAAAAAAGACTGGCTTAGTATTGTGTATGAAGCAACCAGATCTTAAAATGAGTCAGATCCAGTCATTCTCTACTTGTTAAAAAAATCATAAACTGCATGAAAACTTTTCGAAGGAGCAAAACAATTAATTAATACCTGTCCGACTGCTTTGTGCTTGTAGGTGAGGAAAATATAGAAATATGTTCTGAGTATTTCTAAGAAAGGTCAGGAAAATTATATTTTGCAAAGTTTTACTTCTTATCAAAGTACCAATAATATTATATTAGTAGAATACTAATAATAGTAATAATAATAATAATAATTTATTAAATTTATGTGCTACCTGACTTCCAGCGACTCTAGCAGAGGTGGGTTGCTCTCAGTTTGGTCCGGATCGGGAGAACCGGTAGTGGCGGCGGTGAGAGACTCCGCTCAGCCACCCGATCGCACAGGCACACGAGCAAACCGGTAGTAAAAAAATGGAAACCCATCACTGGGCTCTAGCAATGTCTGAAATATAGAAAGCTGAATTTTCAGAAGTGCATACTTGTTCCCTTCTTCCCAATTAGTTTATCACATAAATGAAAAGTTAAAAAAAAAAAAGAACAGTAGTGGAAATTTCTAAATATTCATTATCTGTTTTAATTTTAACTTCTTTTTGTTCTTATTTTTGAAAGAACATTTCTGTTGTGTTTTGTTCTTCCAATACTAATAATTCTCTTAAAATGTAGAACACATATGAGGTTCTTAACATTTACAGTCAATCTTTCGAGTACTGTATATTGCAGCAGTTGTTTTATGAAATCTATGAATTGCTATTCATCAGAAGTAATTTGTATTTTATGTAGTTGAGTTCTTAGCAAACACCTTGGGGATTTAATTTGCTCTCCTAAAAAAAGAGAGAAAGTTTGCCTTTTCAAGCTGCTGCTCATAATGCAAGACACTATTGCAAATTAATCAAGACTGAATTCTGTTTTTTGTTTTATAGAGTATATGGATGCTATATACTGAAATCAAGTTTGTTACTGTGCTGCTATGTGGCTTAAGAACCTTAAAACATCTAAATAAAAATCACCATTTCAAGTCATGTAGTACTGCAGAATGGATAGATGAAAAGTTTAATTTATAAACAATATAGTGCAAAAATTGGCTATAATATATTCAATTAAATTTATAGCACTTTTTTTTCTTTTACAGATGGTGGCAGCAGAGGGAAAGGAGAACAGTTTCCTTATGAACAAGAAATCAAATTCTTTGCTAAAGTAAGTGTATGCTACTTTTCTGTAATATTTATTATGGCAAATTAAAAGTTAATATTAATCAACTATAAAGCATAGTTACAACGTTGAGAACAAGCCACATAAATGCTGCAGATGGTAGCACAGTAACATGTTCCTACTTGCTAATCATCCAGTGACTTGTATTGATTTTTTTAAATTAGTAAAACAGATGCTAGAAGCAAAAATTATTCTTTGGGTAGTTCCCCATATTCTCCCATAACTGCTTCAGCAAAATGATGCTTCATTGCTGAGCTATTATTGCTAATTCAAGATCAGGCTTTGGGAGAATTTCTGCAATTAAAATTATAAAAAATAATAAAGTAAACATTTAAGAACATTAAAACTGTTTTTTTTTAACCTCCAGATAAAAGGATAAAATTTTGATCTAATAGTAAACTCTACTAAAGGACATATCCTAGAGAAAAGTTGAATTTTTGTTAATAAATCCTGCATATACTGCATATTCACAGGTCTTTAGTGCCATGAAACTAAGGAATAAAAATACTAGGAGTAAGAAATTGTACTAATCAGTATACAGTATTTTATCTCTTCCATATGTTTGTTTCAGGTTGTACTTCCTTTAATTGATCAGTATTTCAAAAATCACCGCCTGTATTTCCTATCTGCAGCAAGCAGACCTCTGAGCAGTGGGGGTCATGCTTCTAACAAGGAGAAAGAAATGGTAACCAGGTAAAAGCATATATAACATAGTACATGATAAAGTATAATAGCCAATTTGCATATTCTAAAACATTGGCAGGTTTATGGATATACTTAGAGATGTGAGAAGTAACAAAAATCCAACATCTATTTTATAAGATTATGAACTCTAAAAACTGAAATTTGTATAATTGTCTTGATCTTTCTCTTATACCTAGTAGTGTTTTTCATGTTTTGTCATCTCTTATATTCTGTTCCCCCCATTGCATTTAACTAGAGAGGCTCCTAGCTTTTATGTTTTGGCAGCTGATAGTCATCTTGAATATTCTGGGGCTAGAAAAACAGGACATAAATTATACACATGCATATTAATAATTTTCTCATTCTGTGTGCTCTCATATTGATTTTACCAGTATATTTTTACATAAGGTGACATACAAGCATTAATCATATTTCCCAACTGTTATATTAAGAAATTCTAGAATTTCTTTGGTTTTTTTTACTGGTATTACTGGTACAGATACACATGCATACACATACATGCTAAAGTATATTATGGCTAACATTCCTGTTCCCATCTTTGTATGAACTTCTATAGTAAACTTTATAACCAGAAAATGTTATTAGAAGGCATATAGTTTCATAAATTATATCTCACTTCATCAGCCAGTTTATGCCTTCTAATAAGATAGTAATAAAATGTGTTACTAGTCCCCTTGTTAGATTACATATGATATGGTTCTGTACATCTGTGATATCATTAACAAAGAGTCTTTTATGCTGGGAAATTTTGAAGGAAAGAAATAATGAAAGAGTCAAAGTCCTATGTCAGTCCTATGAAACTAAAATAGGCCAAATATTTGATTCAGTTTATTCAATAGTACCAGATAATTAAAATGGCATACACATAACTCATTATGTTCTCCTTTGTACATTGGTACTGATTCATTCATTGCGTTTTGTTCTCATCCTTTTCTTTTTGAGGATCTTACCAACTCAGCCTAACATGACTTTCTCAGACATTCAATCTTTCTTCATAGTCATTTTGTGATTGATCCTCGCTTATTATCCCTACACAATCAAATTCACCTCAGCGAGTCGAGCTGTATGTGCATGCGCAAGCCAGCCTGTTGCTCATGCAAGTTGAGTTGTGTGCGCGTGTAAGTGTACCAGCTTACTGCTCATATAACCCGGTTTCATTCTCCCCCACCTACCTGCCTCCAAACTGCAAAAGTTGGGGACCATTGTTGTATAGCATTCCCTGCAAATTATTTGGGTTCTTAATTAATAATATGGGTGTCCTTTTAAATGTAGACAATGTAGCATTATTTATATGTAAAAGGACATCCATATTCATTACATTTATCCATAACAGAGTTGGGTTGCTCCTGGTTCAGCCCAGATCGGACGAACCAGTGGTATCGGTGGTGGGAGGCTCTGCCCACCTGCCCGGACACTTCTGAGCATGCACAAAAGCATTGTGCACATGTGCAGGCACGTCCAAACCAGTAGTAAAAAAATTGGCAACCCACCTCTGATCCATAACTGTATCAACCAAGGTGAGAATACACATCCTTTCTTCCTAATCAATATTCAACTATTCACTGTGCATTTCATTTATTCTCAGATTTGTTTTTCTCCTATCATATTGACATTCTTTTATATTCAGCAACAAATCTTCAATTCCATATTATTGTGAAATTATCCCATAATTCAGGACTATTTACTTTATTTTTTGCTATTTACAAATCAACTAATTTGGAATACATTTTCTTTCCCATGATTGTACATTTGAAAACAAATTATTTGGTTTGTGCATTCTCTGTAATTATGATCTTATTTATTTATTTATTTATTTATTTTTGGTCAAAGACACACCCCACATCACATTTTCACCACTGACACTCCTTGAATCTTTTAAACCAAAAGGCTAGTAAATAGAATTTGAGATTAATAGTTGTGCTATATAGCCAATCCTGTGTAATTCACCTACTTTCAAAACTCTTACTATTTTCTTTGAATATGAATGTTTACAAGTGTTTTTATCCCACTTGATAATTGAAAACAAAATATTAAACTTATGACAGAGTAACAGAATAACTATGTAAATATACTTTATCATTGTATCTGACAACTTGTTCTGAATTAGACAAAATAAAGGAAAATGTTAATGTTCTTCAGTGTCTTTTATAAAATTGCATTGCTCTTGGATTTTCAAAATAAGGTATTGCCTTAGAAATAATTCTGGAATGGATATTTTGATTCATTAACCTAATCAAGGTACTGTTAAACAGTGCAGAGTTTTCGAACACATGATAATACCTAGTTAGTATTTCTTCTGGACAAAACATATTGTATAAAACATACATTTCAAGGAATTTAAGTTTTAGCTTAAATTTACTTCATTCTGAGACTTAAAGTATATTGTTAATATTTATTTACTTATTTAATTCATAATATGAGCATTTCTTGAAATAACACACGATCTCTGAAAATATGGGAATAATGAATTCCATAATTCATTATTCATCAGCCTTCTTATAGGATGACTTGAGTTCATAAAAACTCATATTTGCATTTACAGATGGAGCTCTCTTTTCCATGGAAACAGTTTGTATCAGTGAAACAGAGCAATCAGATGCAATCCATTTTATAAAAATCAAGCCATTCATATCTACTTAAAATTTGTATCTTACTCATTTTACTCATTAATTTTAATCAAGCAGAATTTAATGCACTTAAGCCCACTGAAATTAATCGCTTTAGTAAATCTGTGTTGGATTGTGGCCAGTAGGAATTGTATATGAAACACATTTTATTTTAAAAAAGCAACACAAGCTTTATGCATACATAAAATGAATGTTCTGTGTACTATTATTAAAAGTTTACCTATTACTTAGTCAGAACCTTTTCTCTCTTGCTTTTAAAAATACATGTTTATGTTTTACACTTGTATCTAAATACTAGGCTACTAATTGAACTTTGTTGCCTAACATTTTAAAGGCTATTTCTTAATAGGGCTTCCCACTTACTCTGTTTCTTTACCTCAAATATGTGCTTTCTTAACTACGTTTGTTGTGGAGCAATTCTTGGAAACCTTTGTAGTATTTTCAGTCCTACATTCTGCTCAGAACTGATTCTTTCTGCAAAACATCATGTTGCTTTTTCCTGCTCATACATCACTTCTTATTTTCTTCCTTTTTTTCTTTGTCCCCTCCCTTCTCTTTTATTTATCCTTTGTCTTTAGCCTATTCTGCAAACTTGGAGTTCTTGTCAGGCATAGGATTTCACTGTTTGGTAAGGAGACCTTTGACAAATGCTTGTTTGAGCATCCCTCGTTTTTCTTACCATTATTTGCAACTCTGTGTGTCCTCTTTGTTTGCATGCTGCATGGTTTTATATATCATTGATAATATTTGGGGGATAGCAAATCAAGGGAACCTATATGTGCATAAACATGCAAATTTCAATTTGATTATTTACCCAGTTTTCCTGCTAAAATGGCATAGCATTTCCACAGCAGTCACTGTGGATCCTGGGTATTTTGAGGTCATGACTATTCATTTGATCCTGCTCTCCGTGTTCCCCATATCTATATATACTGTATACATGCGCGCACAGCATTTGCACAGCCTCTTTTGGAGTTATGTGCCAAAGAGATCAAGTAATTCTGTTGCTCTGTTTTTTATAAAATAAGTATTGCATGTTTGCCTCTTGAGTATGAATCATGAAAAATTCCATATGTAGATTGGCAGAGTAAGTTTCCCATCCCTATTACTCACAAGGTGTTCCGTGGTGTAAATTTTTTTTAAAAGTTCAATTATGTATATAGCTATGTTGAAAGCTTATAATTACGATTCCTCTTAGAAAAGAGAATGGTTATTGGGATCCTTGCATATTTGAAACATAATTTTGACCAGGACTCTGGTTATTTCATAGTAATTTGAAACAGATTATTGATGAATTATTTTGATTTGTGTAAATATATTAGAGTCTCATATAATTGATCCTAATAGGACAGCAAATGTATAGTGCTTAAGGTACTGAACTGATGCTAGGGAGACATATATTCATGGATCCCATTTAGGGATTATGCAGTTTTCTACAGTTTTTTTTTTTAAATGCCTGCAAGTCAGTGTTTAGCTCTTTGTCAGCTGGAATTTTATTCACAGATTTCTAGGGTCTTAAGGTCATTGTTTAGTTCTTTTTCAATTGGAATTTTATATCTAGCCTTGCATAAAACGATCAGAAATCAACCAAATAGACCACCTTAGCAAGCCCTTACTAAACATGCAGATTTTGAAATGAAAATGTAAAAGCAATGAAATTCAGTTTATCTTTGATGTTTGTTGCTAATTTGATTTTACTGACCTAAATATGGCTTGATTGAAAATGCCTACCATAGCAAATACTAGATGTGAGATTAGTTATGCTGGAGCAACATAAATGGTTAGCAGTTGATTATCTTTGATGCAAACTCCTATGTCAAGTTTGACAGACGCTAAAACAAGACTCACGAAAAGTAAGGGGCTGTATCAGGATATTCCACAGAGCTACAAGTTTTAGAGAAGTTCTAAAGTTACTTCTAAATACCTGAAGCAGCCAAACATTTCAGTAAGGCTCAGTCATTTTGAAAAACTCCAAAATACTAAATACTTGTACAAGGAGATAAAATAGAGTTATGCTTCAAACATTTATAACCAATTTCATTGTAATTTTTACAACGACAATAAAGATTATTATTAAGATGTCATTCTTGCATGACAGGTACACTGATTAAACTTTAATATATTATTGTAATTACTGGAACAATGCATCTTAGTTGTATTTTATTTTTGAACCTCAAATACAGGATTTCTTTTGTCCTCACTCTGTGTGTGTGTGTGTGTGTCTTGGTGCACTTGTACATGTATTTATAGCAGATCAGCCATTATCTGATGTCCCTTTCTAAATACTGTCTTTATCAGAAGTGAGAATTGGAAAGGGAGAAACGGTTTTCACTAATGGTGTCTTAGTAAAAGTCACCTAATATCAGTTTTGCTATTATTTTCTACTTCAAATACTTTTATTAACAAGGTATTTTGAAAAAACAATGCATTCAAAATGTTTATATATGTGAAAGTATTAATTACATTATCTTCTTGTCACTTTTTGTACACCTTTAAACAAATGGAATGTACATTCTTCAGATAACAGTAAAACACCTACGAAACATTCATTCATCTGCCTAGTATTTTTATAATATAGTTCATTTCTTAATCATTTATCTATTGACCTTTTAAGAATTTCGTAATTTTAAGTTTTATTTATACTTTCTCTTACATTTTCTGTTCAATAGAATTCTGTGTTTAGGGATTTTTGAGACAGTGGAGAATGTCTGCTTATTCTGTTAAAGGTTTTTTGACATTCCATCTTTTATATAGTTAAACTTTCCTTTAGGATATTTTATCTGAACATTATGGGGGGGGGGGGGGGAATCGTGTCACACTGAAATCTGCCAACATGGAAGTCTGAATTTGGTGTATTTTAGGAATTTTTAATTCAAAATGTTACTAATTAAGTTTACATACGGCTCAAATATGATGCAGATGATATGGTTTATATAAATGTAAATAAATATAATAAATGAAATTGTATTTCATTAATACAACTATGAGACAATGTGCACCATATTCCTTAGTGTAGACAGAAGTATTATACTTAACATCATATTTTCTACTCATAACTGTATGCAGCTGGTGTAATTGTATAAATAAATGTGTCCTGAACAGTTCTTTAATTGGAGTCCTGTTTTCTATATTGTGACTCCAGCAAAATTCATGCAAAAAGTCTAAGGACCATGAATTGCAGTAAAAAATATACTTTCTTAGTGTATGAAGGGCTAAAACCGTTTAACTATAGTCTACTGGGTTATATACTAGATTGTGAATTATGTAAAAAAAGTCTTTGAGAAAAACTATTGCATGTTCTTGCAGAAACTCATTACAATTTTATTATTGCCCAAAATATTTTAAAATCTATTTTTGACATTTTCATTCTTCAAATTCTTTTAAACATCAATGGATATCTTTGCATGACTCATTGCTTTCATTATTCGTTACCTGATAGCTTTAGATTCAGATGTGATTCATGACACATTGTAGTACATACACTTGTATATTAATACATAAATTAATGTGATGAAAAGATTAACTTTTAAAGAATACAATCTGAAAACTTGAAATGTCAAAAAATATTCAGAAAGTTTATCACATTCACGAAAAATGTGTTGTTTATCTTAGATATTTCTTTTTTTTGCATCTGCTGAAATCATTGAAATAATATTTTAATTAATATATAACATTAAATTCTATTTGTAAGATCACCACTACTGGTGAAAAATAGAAATGGTATGATACAAAAAAACCCTCATTTTTCTCCTTTCTTCTGGTGCCCTTAGGAAATGATGCAACTTCAATAGTAAATTGTCTTCATATCTTGGGTCAGACCTTGGATGCAAGGTAAATTGCTAAATAGATTTTATTAAATTATTTACAGAATTTACAGAAAACTGATAGGGACAACATTATTTGTCATTTTCCATAAATGGAGACTCACTAAATCAGAAAGATTAATAATTCCAGGGGGAAAACTATCAATGCTTCTGTCCCATTGAAAATATGTTTGGATGAGACTTCATCTATTTATGTATCCCAATTCCTAATTCTCATATTTAGCATTTTTAAGTTTACTTGGAAATTTCATAGATTTCATATTTATATATGAGCTTCATCGTAACTATTTTCTCATTTCGGAATGGATAATTGTGTGGTGAGAATGTTTCATTACAAATCATAACATTATATATTATGTGAATGTTTTGAATGTATTTAAAAGTATGGGGCTATTACTGAAATTTTAAAAATTAGATATTTTGCATTAACACCATCTTCACCATTCCAAAAATTTATTTTCTGGCAAATAATTCAACAGTGTATCTCTTGTTTTACACTGTATGCTCTGAATTGATTCTTAAAACTATATTTTCAGATCTTTTGCAGTCCACCTTTGACATAATCAGCTTGATCCTACTCTTTATTGTTGCTTAATCTAAAGACATGCAACTGTTTGAGCTACATACTGATTTTTCCTCCTACAGAGATTCCTGTATTCTAATAAACACTTATGCTAGTGTGTTCTATATTTGCTACAGCTTCAGGGTAGCCTCAGGCATAGAACTGACTTGAATCTAATTATGATGTTATCAAAAGAATTATCATATTATAGAGGCATGGCTTCATAAGAGCCAGCGTACATTGTAGTCAATATATCAGACTGGACCAAATATACATGTTTAAATTTTTACTTAGAGATGTTACGCAACTCTATGTCTAGTACTGGGTAAATTTGAATTAGTCACTATCTCTCAGACAAGTTTACTTTGTAGAGAAAAAAAGTGATGGAAGATTCTCATGTAAACTATCTTGAATTCCCATAGAAATATAAATCATAACAATACCATAGCTAACCTCCCCAAATCCCTTTAAAAGTCCAGTTTTAATTAATTTCTGGATGGAGCCAATCTTCCTTCCAGGGAGGAAGCAATGACAGAATTATGTCAACTAACAATTTTGCTTACTAGGTTCAAGATTAACCATTTATATAGATCTATAATGTCTTTTTATGATGTTTCTCTAACCACTTGGAGTGATTCTCAAAAAATGTGTTCCTTGGTATCTAGAAACTCTTGGAGTTTGTTCATAATGGAATATAATGTTATTTTATGTACATATGATATACAGGACAGTGATGAAGACAGGTTTGGAATCTGTAAAGATGGCTTTGAGGACATTTTTGGATAATGCTGCAGAGGACCTGGAAAAAACAATGGAAAATCTTAAGCAGGGGCAATTCACACACACCAGGAGTCAGCCAAAAGGAGTAACACAAATTATTAACTACACAACAGTGGCTCTCCTGCCAGTATTGTCTTCATTATTTGAGCACATTGGACAGCATCAGTTTGGTGAAGATTTGATATGTAAGTATTAAAATGAATAATTTATAACATTACAACTCTAAATTATGTTTAAGAACATTATAGCTTGACTTATAATATTCAAGACAATAATACACTAGCATCTTGATTTTATTGGAGTTTATAAAAACAATTTTCAAATAACAATTCCAGCTTCATGTGTTTAATTATATTGATTGTATTTATCCATCTTCAAAATGAAAATAACTAAATGCTCTTAATGAGACAGATTCAGCTATTCTTCAGCTATTTGTAATATTCCTAGCATGTTTGCATGTCCTGATGTAAAATTTTAAATTGTTCTAAATTGTTTTCTTGTATGTTTATAGTGGTCTCTTAGTTATATTGTGGATAACAATGAAAAGCAATGCACAAATTGTTTAGTTTTTCTTCCTGTTTTTCTCAGTGGAAGATGTTCAAATCTCTTGTTATAGAATACTGGCCAGTTTATATGCTTTGGGAACCAGCAAGAGTATCTATGTGGAACGGTAAGAAAGAAATATGCAATATTAAAAATCCATTATGATCAGTTAAGTGAATTGTGCATGTTTCATTATGATCAGTTAAGTGAATTGTGCAATGTCATGTTACAACTTCATTCCACCTTCCCCATTGACTTCGCTGGTGGGAAGCTGGCAGTGAAGATCACAAATGGCTATCAAGTGACATGGGGAGCTGCAACAGTCATAATTACATGCCAGTTGCCAAGCACAGGGGTGATGCAACTACTGCAACTTTGAGGACTGGCTTTAAGTCTCATTTAGCATCATCATAACTTTGAACAGTCACTGTACAAGGACTACCTATATCTCTATCCAAATAAGGTGAAGAGTTAATAATAGGTTCTTCATGTGTCAAAGAATTCATATATGGCATCTCTAATAGTAAAGATGGGTTTGTTGTAATAGAAAATATGATACATTAGGGAAGGTCAACCTCTTCTGGAATACGCAAATCCATTAAAAACCTGATCCCTCCACCATGAAATCACTTCATTTTATTGGCCTTCATTCAATCCATTTCTTCAATCAGGTCTTAAACTCCCTAAATCTAATAAAAAGTGAAGTAGAATTATGCATATGATTGAAAGTAAAAATTAAAAATTAGTTTGGATATTCAACCACAAATAACATTAGAAACTGGTGGAACTCTAATGTAGACATTGCAAAGTTAAACACAAATCTCATTTGGAATATTGTAGCCAGTTTATAAAAAAGATGTTGAGACTCTGGAAAAAGTGAAGAGAAAAACAATAAAGATGATTAGAGGACTAGAGACTAAAACATATGAAGAATGGTTGCAGAAATTAGGTATGTCTAGTTTCATGAAAAGAAGGAACAGGGCTAACATGACAACACTGTTCCAATATCTAAGGGGCTGCCACAAAGAAGAGGGGGTCGACCTATTCTCCAAAGCACCTGAAGGTAAAATGGATGGAAACCAATCAAGGAGAGAAGCAAACCAAAAATAAGGAGACATTTCCTAACAGTGAGAACAATCAGTGGAATGACTTGCCTTCAGAAGCTGTAGGTACTCCATCACTGGTTGAGATTGGACAACCATTTGTCTGCAATGGTATGGAGTTGGACTAGAAGACCTCCCAAGTCCCTTCCAACTCTGTTATTCTATTATTCAAATATCAGTACCATCTTTGGGAGATGATATTTCAAATATGAGCAGAACCACTGTAGGAATACCCTTCCTACAAATTCTCCAGAAAGGTATCAGCATCTGTCATATTGAAAGTGACTGAGAAATCTAAGAAAATCAGCAACATCAACCCCTCAAATCAAGAAGATATTTCAGAGCCCAAAATCAGCCCTATGACTGAAACATAAATAATGTTTAGATAGTAGTAATCTGAGTTAATTCCGTATCAGTGTCTACTCAGATACTATTGTTTGGCAATAATTACCAGGCAAACTGAACATCTTAGAAGTCTTATTAACATGAAGCTAAACTAATTATATTTGCATTGACTTTAAAAAGATGCCTTTTTTTTAACTTTACAGTCAACGCTCAGCTTTAGGTGAATGTTTAGCTGCTTTTGCCGGTGCCTTTCCTGTGGCATTTTTAGAAACTCATCTGAACAGTCACAATATTTATTCTATATACAATACCAAGACAACAAGAGCAGGTAACTCAGTATGAATTTACTGAATTATCCAGAATTAATTATACTGCATGTTTGCTCTTCACTTTTGTTTCATTCTTTGATTATGACTAGTGTTGTGAAACATTTCACTTTCTGTTCCAAAGAGGTTCCTTGAGCAGCTGCATTCCCCTCCCCCCGGAATCTCATTATATTCTCATTCTCTAACCATGTATTGGAAGATGGTGGAATGCTGATTTAATTTACCTACTTTAACTTTGGGGCTAGTTTTTTTTAAAAATGAAATCTACTTGGAATTCTTATTCCATCAATGTAATTGAAAGAACATTGTTCCTTTTGTCCTTGAACTCAATTTCCTCCCCAATAGATTTTAGAAAAATCATTGTACTTAGAGCACAATTGAGGAGTCTGAGGAAGATGAAGGAAGAAGGGAAGCATACTGAAAAAGAGCTTATGCTACAAAAAATATTTAATGCAAATCAAAATCTACTCAAGTTGATTTTTTATATGTCAATACTGTCACATATATTCAGAAAATAGACGTGAATCATGAATGATGTTTGGAAATATATACGTATAAAATCATGTGTGAAAATATGTATCACAAGCATACATATTCAGCATGAACTAAGGAATTGTTTGCTAATACTCTTAAACATGGTATTATGTTAATACACAATATTTTTTTTTTTAGGTTTGAGTTTACCAAACAGCGTAAAGGAACTTTGTCCAAATATTCCATCTCTGGAAAAACTAATGGAAGAAATTGTAGAATTAGCTGAATCAGGCATTCGCTATACACAAATGCCTCATGTAATGGAAGTTATATTGCCCATGCTTTGTAGTTACATGTCACATTGGTGGGAACATGGACCAGAAAACAATCATAACAAGAGTGAAATGTGCTGCACAGCATTGACTTCAGATGATATGAATACTCTTCTGGGAAACATTCTAAAAATCATACATAACAATTTGGGCATAGATGAAGGAGCCTGGATGAAGAGATTAGCAGGTAGGGGAAAGTTTTTGTTCACTTTTGTCTGCATTTAAAAAAAAAAATTGTAAGGAAATTGAGAAAAGCAAAACTAGCTAATTTCAATAGATGCATTGCACTTTTTAAAAAGGCTAAATGGAATATGAGAGGTGGAGGCTCAGTTTATCAGAAGATTTGTGTGGATTTAATAAGAAGAAGAAAAAGAAATGAGCAGGGTTTGACAAAAAGTAAAATGAATGGAGATTAGCAGTGTATAACTTTTGGTTTGTATTTCTTTGATAGATGACCAAAACTCTATTTGTAGTAACTATTGAAGACTGTAACATCTTTTATTGTAATTTTTCCACCTACTAATATGCAGTAAAATTGATGGATTATTTACATAGTGTTTTCTCAGCCTATCATAAGCAAAGTGAAGCCGGAACTCCTGAAAACGCATTTTCTTCCACTGATGGAGAAATTGAAGAAAAAAGCAGCTCTGGTGATTGCTGATGAAGAACACTTACGAGCAGAAGGCAGGGGTGATATGTCTGAGGGAGAACTTCTCATTCTAGATGAATTCACTACGCTTGCCCGGGACCTTTATGCCTTCTATCCATTGTTGATCAGATTTGTGGACTACAACAGGTATGTAGAGAACTCGTTTTGAAAGCCTTGTTTAAATCACATTATGGGAGTGAGTTCTCTGGTTTATTAACTAGAATTTATTAGTTATTTAGCATTATTATGCATTAATTTAAGACCAAGATTTTTTTTAAAATTAATGGTACAGGAATTTAGTTCATTAGTGCAATATCTTTGTCCCATTCAATTATTGCTTCATCTAAGGTTACTATAGGCAATTCTTATTGTCTCTTCCTTTTCTGATTTCTCTTTTTACCATTTTTTTCTCTTATTTTCCTCTTTACCTGGAGATGCTAAGAATCTAATCCTCTTGCTCAGGACTGTGTTCCATAAATTCAGAAAACTGGACTCTATGCATATACCGTATTTTTCAGAGTATAAGACACACCTTTTCTCTCCAAAAGGACGGTGAAAAGTTGGTAAGTCTTATGCATCGAATGTAGCCCCACCCAACTCTACCAGAAGCCAAAAATGCGAGGCATGGAGGCAGTGATGGTCTGTGGCAATCCCTGCAGCCTGGAACAGCTGATTGGGAGTATTCCGGCAGTCTGATCCAATCAGCTATGCTATAACAGGCTGCAATAAGTGCTGAAGCTGACCTGGCTGGTTAGAGTTTGCAGCAGCAATCACAATCAGAAAGCACAGTAACTGATTCAGCAGGATTCAGAATAATAATAATATACAATACATTACCAAAAGCAAGTTTTCCAAGGTAGCAGTAAATACAAGCAAAACACAAGCATTTTCACTTTCAGTTCTTGGCTAAGCCAGGCTCCTTCCTGTCTCCTTGTTGCTCACATGGCAAATTTCAGAGTCCATATAACCCTTATTGATTGACTTAGTTGCTATGCCTATTCATTGACTGATCTTGTTACCATGTGTACCATGAATACCATAGATGCTGGTAGGCAGAGGCAGAATTTTTCTTATTATTATTTTCCTCCACAAAAGCTAAGGTTATACTCCGGAATGTCTTATACTCTGAAAAATATGATACATGTTTTAATGTTGAAGACTCCAAAGTTTCTTTGTTGTTTCTGCTACAAATAGGGTGATAATAAATGTTTTTCTTTTTCTTTTCTTTTTTAATTTCAGAGCAAAATGGCTCAAAGAACCCAATCCTGAAGCTGAAGATTTGTTTCGTATGGTTGCAGAGGTTTTCATTTACTGGTCAAAATCCCATGTATGTATTTTTTTAAAAATTTCATAATTAAGAGTGTTGCTGTATTAAGCATTGTAATGTAGTGAGTATTGAGATCAGATACATGCAGATGGATCTTGGTACAACAGCATCCAGATGAGATGTGCAGTCCAGTCAAAGTCCTGACCTTTTTACACGTGTGTGACATTGATATACATACAAAAGGGATATGGTTTAGATCAGGAGTCCCCAACCTTTGCAATTTTAAGTCTGAAGGACTTCAGCTCCCAGAATTCTCCAGCCAGCAAAGCTGGCTGGAGAAGTCTGGGAGCTGAAGTCCTTCAGACTTAAAGTTGCAAAGGTTGGGGGACACCTGGTTTAGATTACACTGTTGCAAGTGCCATCTTGTTTTTTGACACTCTGCTACTTCAAAGTGTGAATGTGGATATGCCTATAAAAAATAGAAACAGGAAAGAAAGCATTCTTGAACGGTTTTCTTCTTTTGCAATTTGTTGTGCAAAGCTTTACTCTTCCATCTTATAAATAAATGACAAATGCCAGTTACATCCATAAAGAGTCTAAGGCATTTTCTGAGTTATCACATTTCTATTCTGATTTGTTTTTCAAAAGGGATAATTAGAATCAAACCTTCTTCAAGAACTTAGCATTTCTTGTCATTATGATATCTTAAGGATTCAAAATATTTGTTTTTATTTGTATGGAAAATATTGGAGACAGTTCTTTTGCAAACAATTTGAAAGGGAGCAATAGGGAAAATATAAGAAGAACATCTCAAAAGAAAGATAATAATAATAATAATAATAATTTTAATTTATAAAACCGCACCCTCTCCCCACAGGGACTCGGGGCGGTGCACAGGTAGAATAAAAACCAAATACATACAACAATTCTAAAAACAAATTAAATATAACCTGCGCTAAAATTCCCATTAAAACTAAATAATACTAATTCCCCATAAAACCCCAAAGGCAGAGAGACTCATCCTAGGCCGGCCAGACAGAAAAAGTGAGTCTTTAATTTAAGACGGAAGGAGCGGAGGTCCGTGGTCGTCCTAATATCGGGGGGGAGGTCGTTCCAGAGGGCCGGGCCCGCCACAGAGATAGCCCTTCCCCTGGGTGTCGCCCGCTGACAGTGTCTAGTGGACGGCACCCGGAGAAGTCCCTCTCTGTGGGAGCGAATCGGCCGCAAGGATGTATGAGGCAGGAACCGATCCCGCAGATAGCTAGGTCCCGAGCCATGGAGCGCTTTAAAGATGATAATTAACACCTTGAAGCGCACCCGGAAGACGACAGGTAGCCAGTGCAGCTCGCGCAAGAGCGGTGTTACATGGGTAAACCTAGCGGTTCCCATAATTGCTCGCGCGGCTGCATTCTGGACTAGCTGAAGTCTCCGGGTGCACCTCAAGGGGAGCCCCATGTAGAGAGAGTTACAATAGTCCAGTCGGGATGTCACGAGCGCATGAGTGACTGTGCGCAGGGCGTCCCGATCCAATAGGGGGCGCAATTGGCGGACCAGGCGAACCTGGTAAAACGCCCTCCTGGCCACGGCTGTCGCTTGATCTTCCATGGACAGCCGGGAATCCAGGAGGACACCCAAATTGCGCGCCCCATCCACAGGGGCAAGATGTTCGCCCCCTATGGCCAGCGATGGAATAAGCTGGTTGAATCGGGCAGCCGGAAACCACAGCCACTCGGTCTTGGTCGGGTTGAGCCTAAGTCCGTTACTTCCCATCCAGATGTTGTTTATCTGCATATAATGTTCAGTTTTGTTGAAAAAAAATTTTTTTTTAATCTTTTTATACCATTATATACATTAAGATTTTATAATGCAATTGCATAGCCTTATATAAATTTTAAGATTCAATGTGAAGGAGGCAATGGAAAAGCCAGATAGTGAATTTTGTAATACATTATGTTTTTATGTTTTTTGTAACATTGCAGAATTTTAAAAGAGAAGAACAGAACTTTGTGGTGCAAAATGAAATCAACAATATGTCTTTCCTTATTACTGACACTAAATCGAAGATGTCCAAGGTATAAGAATTTACAAATATTACTGTATTTATCAAAATATTGCCAAAATCTCTATAGTTTTTTTAAATACTGTATTTTTCGGACTATAAGACACACCAGAGTAAAAGACGCCCCAAGATTTTGAAGAGGTACATTAAAAAAAAAGTTGTTGTACTCTATAGGCTTCCCAAACCCTCTGCACACCTCATTTTTTGTGAAAAACGGGGCATACAGAGAGTTTGAGAGGCCTGCAAAGTGCTTCTGGTGTGTGTGTGTGTGTGTGTGGCAAAAATGGGCAAATAATGGCCCATTTTTTGAGAAAATGGGCTCATTTTTTGCAAAAAACCAGGGCATGCATAGGCTTTGGGAGGCTTGTAGAGTACTTGTTTTTTGCTCGGTTTTTGCCCTAGGAGCACTTTGCAGGCCTCCCAAATCCTCTGCACATCCATTTTTGTGAAAAACAGGATGCCCTGGGGCAGGGTTTAAGAAGGAAAAAAATGCTGCATTCAGTGTATAACACACACCTAGATTCCCCCCCCCCCTTTTTGGGGGGGGGGGAAAGGTGCGTTTTATACTCTGAACAATATGGTAATTAAAATCTTTCACATATATTGGGGTGTTGAAATAGTCCAAACATTTTTAGAGTATTCTAAATATTTCCTAAACATGTTATCTGTAGAGATAACGATTGTGGAAAGGTTGCATATTCCTAGTTTGAAATTTCTTTAACCACTGTAAATCAAATCCAAATTTCACATCCTTTTACAGAGGGAATCACTAGGTCCATTTCATCAGCATGGAATCTCTGCAGTGCAAATGGCTATCAAATGTAATTACCACATAACTTGTGTCATATATAGAAAAGAATTATCCTCATTTTGAAACCCTTCTCTCTCCAATACATTAATTTTATATCTATCCTGCAGTAGATGTTTTTTTTTCTTTTACTAAATATGAATTGCTTTCTCTTTCTAACTTTTTGAAGTACAATGTCCTATAGAGATAGCCGAGGTCATGCCCAGCATTCATTTTTCCAGGAAACATTTTGAAAAACCAAGTTGCTAAGTGAAATTGCAGCCTCTCTCTGTACTGTATCCAATCTTGCACTGGCTCCCTGTGGTCTTTCGGGTGCGCTTCAAGGTCTTGACGACCATCTTTAAAGCGCTCCATGGCTCGGGGCCTAGTTATATGCGAGACCGCCTCCTGCCCCATACATCCCTCAGACCGATACGCTCCCACAGAGGGGGCCTCCTCAGGGTGCCGTCGGCTGGACAATGCCGACTGGCGACACCCAGGGGAAGAGCCTTCTCTGTGGCTGGGCCAGCCCTCTGGAACGACCTACCCCCTGAACTCCGCACCATCTCTGACCTCCGCCTCTTCCGCAAGTGTCTGAAGACACATTTATTCCATCTAGCCGGCCTAGCGTAACCCCCTGTATTGACCATTAGACAGTTTTAAATTTGGGATTTTAATTCGGTTTTTAGCACAGGTTTTACTAGAATAAGTTTTTTAAATTTTATATGTTTTGTATGTATTTTAACATTCCTGTGCGCCGCCCTGGGTCCGTTTGGAGAAGGGCGGGATATAAATTTAATAAAATAAATAAAATAAATAAAATAAATAAATAAAGGTGCCACTGCTGATTAACTGAAGGAAATCAGCATGGTTGCTTGGAAGAGAGAAATATAGAATATATATAAATTAATGGTCACGTGTCCTGAGGAGGGGAAAACAGCCAGAAGTAGAGAAGTGGGAGATGAAGATCTTACCCCCAGTCCATTAATATTTTTTCAGTATTTCAGTTCTTGTTTTTTTCTAGAAAGAAGTGTAAGAGTTAATATTAAAGTAGACTCAGTTGTATCTAACTGGTAATGCGTATTGTTGACTACTGAGACAACATAGGAAAATCAATAAAAGAGACTAGTAAAATTTTACAAGACCAGTGGAAAATATTTTTCTGCAGGGCAGGAAATATAAGACAACCTATTGTTGTAGTTTATTCTCAAATCCACCAATGAAAGCTTACAGAACTGCTGAACGACCCAGGACAGTCACATGAAATACTAGTTCTGGTTTCTAATACAGTGGCTTGGTTGGGAAGCTGCCAAATTTCATCAGGCCGGCTTGGCCTAAGTTATTTACCTAGCCTACAGTCTGTACCATAAATTGTTTTAATTGGGTTTTAGATGGGACCATGTTTTAACATTTTAAATTTTAGCACAGGGATAATTTATTTAATTTGGTATTAATTATTTATATTGTGATATTGTGTGTTTTAATTTCCTGTGCACCGCCCCGGGTCCCTTCGGGGAGAGGGTGCGGTTATATAAATTCAACAAATAAATAAATAAATAAATAAATAAATTTGTTCCTCTGGATCACCTATCACCAGTTTGTAGGATTGGTCTTGCATTACCCAAAGTTAGGATAATCCAAGAGTATAGTAGCCTTCACAGTCGTTTAGTACAACACTGGAGTTGTACTAAAAGAATCATTAATTGCACTACTTCTATTATCAAACATTAGGTATTGAATTTAAAATCCCTTCCCTGAATTGGGTTGGTTTTTGAGGTTATATAATTATTTTAAAGTGACACTTTACTCAGTGAACTAAGGGTGTCAAAGTGGTGGCCCGTGGGCCACACCCACCCCAGTTCTGCAAGTGAGGAAAATATCATGAAACATCACATAATGGCAGCGTTTGACACCCAGGATCTAACTGAAGGCTATAGGAAGAATGTGCAGTTAATAGGCAGATAAAATATTTTCGGCTATGATTGTAATATTTAAAAGGAAACAAAGAGAACTGGAATGACATGCAACTGTTAAAAATTGTACTGTATTAACAATAACTCATTAAGGAAACCACTATTATGAGAACAAAATAATGGCATGATGGTAATGTAGTTGAAAACAGTAAGACATAGTGGCAATATACTAGGAAGTTCCAACTGCTCTGTACAAGTGCAAATAAAAGATCATAATAAAGTTTGTCACAAGAGTAGCATAAAGATAATACAAATTAAAAATTATATTGCACTTCCAGATTACTGCCATCGTTACTGATATAAAATGTTTCATGGCAAAATAATTTCCCTGGTGTTTCTTCCTTTTTCATTTCAACATCCCCAAGAGATCATTATTGCTTCCCTCATTTTATAATTTGAGAATGAATTATTACTTTTACATTGCAGACAGCGGTTTCTGATCAGGAAAGAAAAAAAATGAAACGGAAAGGGGATCGTTACTCAACTCAGACCTCTCTAATTGTGGCTGCATTAAAAAGATTGCTTCCTATTGGGTTAAATATTTGTGCACCTGGTGACCAAGAATTAATTGCTCTGGCAAAAAATCGATTGAGCATGGTAGGTTTCCTCTATAAATCATTTCTATATGTAGAACTTCATTTAATGTGTTCAATAACAGTGTAAATCCTCCCCTGCACTCCTATCTTTCTGTCAGTGTTAAAATGCTCTTGTTATTGTTTATTATTTATTGATTTATAATTTATATTTCTTAACCACCTGTCTCACAATATAATCAATAAAATTAAGCATTAAAATCACAATAATTTAAGATTTAGAATTATAAACTTATAAAACAGCATTATAAAAATTTCCAAAGATGAAGAATTCCAAGCAGGGATTCTCACGGGTCCAGTATGTATCAGAAAGCAATATGATATTTGCCTGGTTTAGTTCTTCTTAGAAGAACTTGGCTTCCTGCCATTAAAAATAATGTTAATTACAGAAGTTTCTTGTATGACATATGATAACTAGCTTCTTCAGAGTTTGGTCTTTTCTTCTGGAACACATTTGGGTGACAACTGATATATTCAACAAGAATAATATCAGACAGGAGCCTTCCCCAAATGTCATCCCTTTCCTATAAACAAGATGCAAAATTATGAAAAAAACAATACCATTTTACATATTTATCATGGCATGCCATAATAATGAAAAATTGCAGCTTTTGCAAGTTGCTTTCTTATATAATATTTTTCAGTAAAACATTTGCTATGTTTTCTTAACAGAAAGACACCGAGGATGAAGTTCGAGATATTATTCGCAACAACCTCCATTTACAGGGAAAGGTAGTTTTCAAGTATTAACAACTTTTGTTTCTGACCTAATCTTTCGAACAGCAAGTTATATATGAGTGCAAGTTGACACATATATGTATACATCTGTTTATGTATCCATATGCGCACACCAAGTGTTGAGCCAAAAAATGTTCAGATATCTGTGAAATGTAAGCAATGATTCTAATGGTGTCATAAAGTTAAACGTGCTAAATAAGTTAGTGGTCTATTAGATTATCACAGTAATTCCAACCATCTATATACAATTGTTTGGCTATTCATAATTTGAGACATATTTTTAGCATCTCACATATATTTTCTTGCAGCTTGAAGATCCTGCAATTAGATGGCAGGTGGCCCTTTACAAAGATCTCCCGAACAGAACTGATATCACTTCAGATCCAGAAAAGACTGTGGAACGGGTTCTGGATATAGCTAATGTACTTTTCCATCTGGAACAGGTAGATGTATTAGTGACATTTTAATATTAATTAGTTTTACAGATTCAATAGTGTACTGTGGAGCAATGCCCTGCACTTTATTTTTACACTGAAAGTATTTGTTTTACATTATGTTCTTCCAAACATCTATTGCACTCCATGAATATTCTAGTAGTCTTTGCTTAACAACCACTTGTTAAGCTTCTTCACTCATCCTTACTAGGAAGCACACCTCTCATCATGATGAGGCAGCATAACAGGATCTGGTGAACAGAAGGGAGAAGCACAATAGTCATTCCGTTGTTTATGTCTGGGTGAATACTGAAAGTATTAATTAGGAAATGAAAGAATGTGAAATTATTAGTCTGAAGCACACATACAAAACACCTAGACTTTCTTATATCAACTGAAGTGACATATGATGGCATTTTAACTGATAGCAGTTTATTAAAAGGCATAATGATAAAATGACTGATAAAGTTTAATAGTAAAATTTATTAAAAGGCATAATGATAAAATGACAAAGTAGATCACAAATTATTTCTTGGGATAGACAGCATCACCATCAGGTGGATTTGTAACTGGATTACCAACAGTACACAGTGAGTTGTCCTTACTGGTACTACATCTACATGGAGGGAAGTAAGCAATGGGGCACCACAAGGTTCCATCTTATGCCCAGTACTCTTCAATATCTTAGATAAATACTGTAACTTAGATAAGGGAATAGAAGGAAAATTCATCAAATTTGCACATGACACTAAGCCGGCAGGAACATCCAACACCTCAAAAGACAACCTCAGGATCCAAAAAGATCTTGACAGACTTGAACAATGTGCCCTGCCTAACAAAATGTAGAGAAAAGCAAGGTTTACATTTAGGCAGGAAAAACCAAAGGTACAAGTATAGATTAGGTGAAACCTGGCTCAAAAACAGTAGTTGTGAGAGGGACCTTGGAATCTTAGTGAATGATCACTTAAATATGAGCCAGCAGTATGCAGCAGTACCTAAAAAAACTAATGCAAGCCTTGGTTGTATAAACAGAGGCAAAGAATCAAATTCGCTTGAAGTATTAGTACCTCTTTATAAAGCCTTACTAAGGGCACACCTGGAATACTGCATGAAGTTTTGATCACCACATTATAAAAAACAAGTTGAGACTTTGGAAAAATTGCAAAGAAAAGCAAATAAGATGATTAAAGACCTATAGACAAAAACATGAAGAATGGTTGCAGGATTTTGGTTTGGCTAGTCTAGAGAAAAGAAGGATTGGGCGGGACATGATAGCTGCATTTCAGTATTTGAAAGGCTGCCATACAGAGAAGGGGGTCAACTTACTTTTCAAAACACCAGAGTACAGGACAAGAAATGATGGAAACTAATCAAGGAGAGAAGCAACGTGGAATTAAGGAAAAACTTCCTAACAGTGAGAACAATTAACCAGTGAACAGCTTGCTGTCAGAAGTTGTGGGTGCTTCATCATTGGAGGTTTTTAAGAAGGGACTGGAAAGTCACTTTTCTGAAATGGTATAGAGTTTCCTGCTTGAGCAGAGGGTTGGACTAGAAGATCTCAAAGATCCCTTCCAGCTCTATTCTGATTGAAATTTCTGATTGAAGTTTCTGATTGACTTTGTGCTCCCAAAAAAGAGGAAATGTCGTCTTGAACTTCCTTTACTCTTTTGGAGTATTCAATTTAGTATTCTTAAATGAGGAATATTTAACTAAACAGGGAATTCTTCCATAACCAAGTCAAAGCAACAAAACAAACAAACAAACCTGTGCAACTTGAATGTGAGGCAATGTCACATAAAAATATCTTTGGATTGAGAAAATCACTGATATTCTAATCTGGGTGAAAACATTAATCCTTGTTCACACACAGTCACCATGTTCTTCTTAATGTGGCTGTATTTAAAACATTTACACTCTTTCAAGTGCCATATTTTCATATATAGTTTAATACCCTTTCTTTTTATCCACATATGTAAAATTAAATGCATCATTTAGATTTTTTTTTCTACTTCATGTATTATTTTCTTTTATTACTTCCAGAACTTCTCTAAACGTGGACGGAAATGTTTCAGAATGGGAAGTATAGAGTATATGCTCATATGTTATGTTAGGAATGCACTGGTTTTGCCTTTAATAATTTTGTTTATGCATTTTGATATGTTAAATCTCTAAATATCTGATTTGTGATTACTTTTTTTAGATGCAATTTCTCATAACTTGCTTGCTCCACTTTGGTTTATTCTTATGTTTGAAAGGTTTTGCACTTAAACTGACTGAGGGTTTTTGTATTACACTTTTATCTCTTTCTTTGTCTCAGTTATAACATTCACAATTTCTTATTCGGATTTCAGTTACTCAGTGCACTAATCAATTTATTTTATGTCCTCACAATGTGTGCTTTAAGTTCTTGAGTTTGTTTTACTATAAAAAGATATCAAACTTTCTATATATCCTTCCAGGATGAATCATGTAGGCATATTGTAATTTTGTTCTTTGTTCAGAGTAAATATTTATTTTTCGATTTCTACAGCTGCCCATATTAACCAATGACATTATCTACTATGCAGGGCATAGTATGTATTTAGTATGTAATGACGTTAATAATGGAAAAAATCTACGACAAAGGAACAGAATTAGTACAATTGTTACTTTTATAGCAATATGAGTCATGGTGGTGCAGTGGTTAGAATTCAGTACTGCAGACTACTTCTGCTGCCTACTGGCTGTCTGCAATTTGGCAGTTCAAATCTCACCAGGCTCAAGGTTGACCTATCTTTCCATCCTTGGGTAAAATGAGGACTCAAATTGTTGGGGGCAATATGCTGACTCTGTAAACCACTTAGCGAGGCCTGTAAAGCGGTATATAAATCTAAGTGCTATTGCTATTTGTTATGTTTTATAGAATAGACAAATGGAACTCTACTTGCCTGGACAAAAAAGCAAAATGAAGGATAAAGAAAACTAATTGAATAAAGAAATAGTAGCAGTAACCTAATAATGGGCAACCAATAACTCAATCTGTAATGCATTCTACTAAACATTTTGCCACTCACCATCTCAAGAATCCTATGTGTGAAAAAATACTTTGTAATTCTCTATATAGAAAATTATATGCTCATTCTGGTTATTTCTGAAGACAGTCAAACTGAAGTGCCGTGAGCATAATTCAGAAATATCCAAGATGATCTTGCAATTACCTTACCTATTCTTTTAGTAAAACAGTAAACCAGATTATTCTGCCTATTTTGAATTTTTATCCTGTTTTTCTGTTGGCACATTCAAGGTTGCTTACAGAAAAAAGGCAAACCTATAAAACATTATAAAAGTAAAATCAATATAAATTTAAAAAATCACATTCAAAACCTGCTGAAAAATAGACAATTTCCTCATTATCCTAAATACCGGGCATATGAAGACCAACTATACTTTTGTGGGGTGGGATGCTCTCTGAGGTTGGTGGTTTTCTTACAGACATTTCATTACCAAACTAGGTAACATCATCAGGGATATTTAGCACTGATGATATTAGTTGGTTTGATAATACAAGAAAATCAACAAGTTCAGAGAGCACCAAGGACCCCAAAGTTTAACCCTGAGCTGCAAGTATTCTCTTGCAAATGAAGGTAAATATATGTGTCCCAGGATAATGTTGCAGGATCCAATCTGAGTCAGTCACCAGGACCAAAAATTCATTCTTCCAAGCTTTGAGGCTCATGCTGAAGCCTATCATTAGGAAACTTCTCTCTCTCCAGAACATGTGCACTGGGCTGTTCTTTGTGCTGCATTTGTATGCTTCCTGGTTGTGTGTAGCTTTTAGTTGTTAATTGGGATGTTGATGGCTGCCCATCAACTTGATTGTTGTTTCCCTTTTGCTGCCACACTCATAGCTCCTAAGTACTTGATTTAATTGATTTATGCATAGAATAGCCCAGTGCATGGATTCTGGAGAGAGAGAGGTTTCTGAATGATTGGTCCAGCAGAAGCCTGAAAGCTTGGAAGAATAAACCTTTGGTCCCAGTGATCAACTCAGAATGGATCTTGCAATCCACTCTCTTCTATCAGCAAATGTACTTCCTTAAGAAGTGCATTCCACAACCTGAGAGCCACAAAAAAGAAGGACATTTATTTTCTAAAGAAACAATACAAGTAGTTTTCACTTAATAACTACAGTTGGGACTATTGCTGAGTTACGTGATCATTAAACGAAACATCATGTGATTGTATCTGACTTACCACTAAGCAAATCACTTGTAGTTGTTAAGCATGATTTTATATGACTATGATTTGCACATTTCTATTGGCTATCCCATTGACTTCACTTGGTGGCAACTGGCTATGAATGTTGCAAATGGTGATCGTGTGACCATGAGATACTGTGATGATTGTAAGATTTCACATTGGTAATAAATCTACATTTTCTGCTAAGTTTGAGTAATCGCTAAATGAAGCAGTTATTAATTGATGACTATAGAAACAAAAGATTTCCCCCCTAATTTCTTAACCTATAATCAGTGATGCAGAAAATGTAGAGCAAAACAGAATATTCTTTTAGGTATGTAGATTAATCTTTGTGACTTTAACCCTGTTTTTTCACCTGTTTACATAAAATTTCTGAAACCTGACTTTAAATACAAATTATTGCTATGGTATCAGGTTGATTAAAACTTCCCACAGGGCATGCATATATCTGGAATTTAACAGTTTAATCTATGACTATCAATAGTTTGACAAAGATTGAGTACAATTTTAAAATATTGCACTCCTAGTTTGCAGCTTACACAATATTTGATTACACTCAGATGATATAAATGCTTGGTTTCTCTACTATTGAATTTACTAGAGCAAAATATAATAATTAAAATGATTCTCAACCAGTGTATTTAGGAGTTTATGCTACACTTCAGCTAACTTGATTTAGTTCTAATATTTACAAAATTTCATTTTAGCAGCAAAATTCTACACGTATTAACTCAAAAGTTAAAATAAAATGTATTTATTTATTTGATGTTTTATCCTGCTTTTATTATTGTTTATAAATAACTCAAGGTGACAAACATATCTAATGCTCCTTCCTCTTCCTGCTTTCCCCACAACAATCCTGTGGGTGGATTGGGCTAAGTGACTGTTTAACTCAGGTTTCATTCACATTAATTCACATCCAGGTGAATGGAATCTACTCCCTAGTAGTAAATGGTGTGAGATGGAAGCCTTATGCCTTTAAAATAAATAAGCATCTATGAAGTGATTTCTGATTTTCTTTCTTTCTTTCTTTTTTTGTTCTGTAGGTTGAGCATCCACAAAGATCAAAAAAGGCAGTATGGCATAAACTCTTGTCCAAACAGAGAAAAAGGGCTGTGGTGGCTTGCTTCAGAATGGCGCCACTATATAATCTTCCACGGTATGTCCGATCTCTACAGAGAAGAGAAACAAAACAAAATCACAGCGCAAAGTTCAGCAACATTAATAGCTTTAGAAAAAAGAAATGTCAAAAGGATGTAGGAGTACTTTCTTTAGCATGAAGGTCTGTTCACTGGGACATTATTTCTTCTTCATATAAATTAGTTGAGAAATATATGCTGTTTCTGAATACAATGATAGATAGTTTTACAGTAAATATTTTGAATATTCAATAAGTGTGCAAACATTTTAAAATACATATATTTTGTTGACTTTTTTTTTTAAGGCACCGAGCTGTCAATCTTTTTCTTCAGGGATATGATAAGTCCTGGGTGGAAACAGAAGACCATTATTTTGAAGATACGTTGATAGAAGACTTAGCAGTATGTTAGAATTGATTGAACTTTTTAAGATTCAACTGTTTATTTGTTTTGAATTGTATTACAGTATACAACCTATACAACCTATCTATTTTCTATTTTGTATATTTTTAAATCTCCTGTGCGCCGCCCTGGGTCCTTTGCGGAGAAGGGCGGGATATAAATGTAAAAAAAAAAAAAACCCTGGCCAATTCGGCCCTTAGTAAATGGTAGAATTAGTTTGATAATGTCAAGGTTTTTAAATTTATCAAAAAAAAATAAAAATAAGAAAAGTTCAAAAGTAGTAGGAGTTATATTACAAGTTATATGTCCTGCTTCTTGTAAACTGCAAGAAATCCTTTTGAGACTACTTTGGATATGTATATTTTTTTATATTGAGCTACATAAACTATATATACGCGATTTTGGTTCCTTTTCAGCACTGCAGCTGTCCCCCTAGCCTTATATTTGCCAGTATAATAATAGAAGACAGTTCTAACATTGATAATGATACATCATTTGAGTTTCAAAATGATGTTTTTCTGATTTATTATCAGCCTAATTTTGATTTGTTTTACTTTGACAGTTGTTCCTTTTTTCTTTCTTATATGTGCATTAATGTGCATTAATCTACAACATGTAAATTTACTTTGTATGGCTTAATATGTATTTTGACTCAAAGTATGATATAGCATTTTGGAAGATGAGTCTATGAAAAATTGAGTTAGGTTTTTCATAATGATTCAAGAAATGTAATTCAAGTCAGTTCATATTTAAATATCTTAAAGATCATATTCTCAAGCATCCCTAATGTAAATTTGTTTGGAAATAAGTTTGATGGCTCTGAGTATGATGTCCAAATATAATTATGTCTCAGATCTCAAACATTTTCTTTTCATGTTCTTATTCTTCTGTTTCGTGCTGTAGAAACCTGGAGCAGAACCAACAGAAGAAGATGAATGCATTAAGCGGGTTGATCCTTTGCATCAACTTATTTTACTATTCAGTCGAACAGCTTTAACTGAAAAATGGTGAGACAAAAAAGAGAAGATGTTAATGATTCTTTGTAAATTGCTTTCTTTTCAAATATTGATACAAAATAAAAAAAATTGTCCCTAGAAAAAGTGATGGGGAGTTAAACATTAAAATACTATCAGGCTGATTCATGAAGTTTGATTCAATTTTGTATTCAGGTATATCTACAAAACCTCTCATCAATCAATGGTGGAAAACCATTTATACAAATTTAATTAGCAAATAGGATTGAGCGAGTAGGATTATTTTCTTACTGGTTAGGGTACAGAAGAAATTGCATGGTTGATATTTCTCTGTTGGGTTATTAGAAAAAACAGAATCCAAAACAGTGTACCATATAAAAAACACAGAACAGCTACATTGATAATTGTAACCTGTTTTTTTCTTTTCTATACCACAGTAAATTGGACGAAGATTACTTGTATATGGCATATGCTGATATTATGGCAAAGGTAATTTTTTCCACCAAAATTCATGTTTGTTTTTTGTCACTTGTATAAATCATTCCTTGACTTGAAATACAAACCTTGATACTTTCTGATCAAATGAACATTATACATCCCCTTCTTCTTTGCTGATTCACCTATTAATCTGATTCCTTCTGTCCACCATTTCTTGATTTTAAGATGACCAAGATGCATCAGCAGTCTTGGGGATGTAGTTTTCCCATGGCATTAAAAACTTAC
This sequence comes from Rhabdophis nuchalis, assembly GCA_039707465.1. Lineage (NCBI taxonomy): Eukaryota > Metazoa > Chordata > Lepidosauria > Squamata > Natricidae > Rhabdophis > Rhabdophis nuchalis. The sequence goes on from CM077643.1 coordinate 327,360,278, forward strand.
ATTCTAAGTAATTGTTGGGAATTAACTACATACCATAACTTTGACAACTGCACCCAATAATGTAGCAAACTCAGCAAAGCATCCTGTCAACTGTTCCTTAATATTATGCAAGATACATATGCAATTTAAGTCTCTGCTTTATTTTGCCTTAATAAGAGTCATAAATAATATTGAAACCAAAGATATTTTAATTAAAAAAACATTTGTGAGCACAATGTTTTTTTCAGAGCTGCCATGATGAAGAAGATAACAATGATGGTGAAGAGGAAGTGAAGAGCTTTGAAGTAAGATTAATACTGTGTACTTCAATCTTTTATTTTGTTCATTATTCCATAGTGTCCCATGTAGCAACATTTGCTGTTCATGCTTTTCAACATGTAAAATGTAAAAATATAATTCTGGTAACAGATTTTATTTATTTGATAAAATATTACTTAAAAATACTAAAAGTCTGACCACATTAAAATTCAAAGTTAAAGTTAAAGTATATTCCATTATTTCCATAACAATTGAGAAGTGTTTTGATGAAGAATTTACGGAATCTTGTTTGAAACTCTTAAGACAAATACTTAACTATGGATTTTGTTCACTGAATATATTTAAGTGGCATCAGTATGATGATCTGATGGTCATAGTGATTACTGCAAGGTATTAAAGTATATTATACCTAGCATATAAAAGATTTTATAGGGTAAGACTAACTTAAAGAATACTATTAAGAGACCTGTGCTAGTGAACCAGTAGTATGTGATTCTGGTTAAATATTTATGATAAGTGCTGCTATGATTTGCATCATTTAAAAGGGTTAAATTAAGAGTTCCCTCCCGTATAGTTTATTACAATCTTTACCTGTTATTATAAAGATATACAGATAGTCCTTGACTTACAACCATTCAGTCAGCAACCATTTCGAGTTATAATGGCACTAAAAAAAGTGACTTATGGCCAGTGCTTGCTCTTACAAGCATTGCAGCAGCCCCACATTCACATGATCAAAATTCAGGCATTTGGCAACTGGCATATATTCACAATGGTTGCAGTGTCCTGAGATCAGGTGATAGCATTTGGCGATCTTCCCAGGTGGCTTTTGACAAGCAACGTTAATGGGGGAAGTGTGGTCCCCTTACCAGTGGCAATTGCTGTTCACTTAACAACCATGGCAAAAAGAAGTCATAAAATCGGGCACGACTCACTTGACCCTGGCTTGCTTAACAACAGAAATTCTGGCCCCATCTGTGGTAGCAAGTCAAGGATTACCTGTAAATAAAGACAGCCAAATCTGTTACCTCAATTTCTACATAATTGAATGTAAAATTATCTAAGTGAATTCTGTCTACCCTCTTATTTTTCCCATTCCCCCAGGTATCTCACCTTACATATACAATATGTGTTTCTCAAATAAATCAAGATAATAATACCCAGAGGAATGGCTCAAGTTTGCTTTGCCATTCATGTATTTTGTCCTCTTGGATATGTGCCGCATATCTTAAGACCAGCCCCTCTATATTCTGTATGAAGCAAAATATTTTTTTTTAATTTAACCACTTGGTGGAGTTCTGAGCAAAGTAGCTAATACTGCAAAAACATCAATCTGGGTTAAAAACTTGTCTGTCAGAAGAAACTCATCTATGGATTGTGATTATGAGCTTTGGGTTAGATGAAGAGATGTTATCATCTTAATGAATTCATTTACTACCTTGTACTTGTTGATAGGATCTAAGACCTTTTGAGATTACTGGTATAAATTTATACAACAATCACTCACTATAATTCTGCATTTTTGGCCAGTAGTGAGTGGAAACAATGAACACTTACTTGCTCTGTGATGAGTCCGTTGTCACAGCTTGTACATAAGTACACTTATGGCACTTTGTATCTGTTATTTATTATCCAATCTGTTTTCAAATTAGCAGTGACAATTGACATAGACAAATCTGAAATTCAATTGTACGAGACATCTTTGAATGTATCAACTGATACGGCACAGCTATCAGTGTTTCCAATGTATCTTCTGGATATTGAAGTTTTGGGTTTTTTAAAGCAGAATTTGAACTGTTTCATTTCTAGTGAGTGTAGTGTAAAAAGTATTTTTAAAACTACAAGTAGCCAAATTTTAAAAATGCTTATTTATACTAAATTTATACTATTAATAACTTATTAAAATATAAAACTTACATGCTGCCCTACACTGAATTTCTTCTTCATGAATTATGAAAACACTTGTTCATAAAATATTTTGATATATAAAGGAACACAGGGATCTCTATAGAATTCAGATAATAACAATTTAAAACCTTAATTTTATTAATGGAAAAAGTTTAATTACATACTCAGATGCTTCCCATTTTTTTTGCCAGTCAGTAAGAATTTCTGTTTCTCGTCATAATGTTGAAAAGTATATTGGAGCAAGCAAAATATAAATTATGATAGATTTTTTTTTATTATTTTGAAACACTGAAAGGTGATTATATGTGTCATTGCAATTATATATATTTGTTTGTAATAAGGAGAAAAGCTTTAGTTTTGCTATTCCCTTAGTGTAAGTAAAAAATAACATAAAATATAAATGAAATTAAAATTACCTGTATTCAGAACTCTTCTTTGTCGCTTTGGTATTCTCGTCCTTGCCCTTCATCTGTGTTTGCTACCACTAATCACTGTTGTCTATGTGGGAAGTACATATTTTTTGTTGTTCGTTTTCACTTGCCACTATATTACCATCTTGTAAATTATTATAAACCTTTGTTAAAGACATGTATATTTTCAAAGTATCCTTATTAGTAAAAAGTATTCATATAATTAGAATTTACTTGAGAGTTATCAAGTAAGACTTATGGAGCTTGTTGAAAATTGTTGAAACTATTTTAAATATCATGTTCTTTTAAAAACTAAGAGGATGAATAAAGTATATCTTTAATGTGATGTGAAATAAATCTATACTTGGGCACTCCTGGTTTCTGTAAGAAATATACTGCAGTGAGGGAGAGAACATATGAAACAATTGAATGTTAAATGAAGCCCTACAGGTTGAAACTTTTCTGGGTTTTGCATTTAAATTTTAAGTTGTCATGAAACATATGGGGAACCAAGCAAACGTTCTTCAAGAACTACAATTTGGACTGTGCATTTAGTTGATCAGCTATCGTCAGAGTACTTTGGACAGTTTTCTTATTGCTATTTCACTTCTTATCCTCACCTTTCCTTAAGGTCACAGGATCTCAACGCAGCAAGGTAAAATAATGTGTTGTGTGCTTATGTGGAGCTAATTTTGTGACTTGTAGTTTTATTAGACTCAACATCTTGGACAAGTTTTCTTAAGCAGCCTTGATACTTTAAAGTCTTTGCAGTTCCCAAAAGAGAATATTTTCCAATTAAATGATCAGTTTTCCACCTGAATTCCCAATGCTGTAATTAGAATCTTAATTTTTATTTTTAGGCCAATCATAATGGACTATGATGGATAAAGCTTTTTTATTTACACTCAATAAATGCTAGATGATTGATAAACTAATGTTAAGTACAGTGATTACAGTGAAACTTGAACAATGATTAAAGTTATTTCTTATTTCCAATCTTAATGTATAAGGAGATTCTCAGTCATCCAGATCATAATTGTCCCAAAGGTGCTTTTTCAAAAAACAAACAAACCCTGGACTTTCTTTTTCCTTGAAGATGTTTTGCTTCTCATCCAAGAAGCTTCTTCAGTTCTGACTTTATAGTGCAAATGAGTATAGAACCAAAGGACACCATGATCCTTTGCACTATTCAAGCAATTGTGAGGTCACAGATAAACCTCCAAGTGGCCCCAATGACTCTCAGAAAGAATGCTAACAACCACATGACTGCAAGGAATATAAAGCCTTCCATCCTCCACCATTAATCAGAACTGAGGAGTCTTCTTGGATGAGAAGTGAAATGTCTTCAAGAAGCAACAAATTCCAGTTGCCTCTTGAAAAAGCACCTTTGGAATTCCCACCTTAATCCATGTAATTTCTTGTTACAATATTATTTATTTATATAATGTGTTCAAGAAAATAATTTGCCTACCGCCCAGTAAAGTGATATTTCTTATATGTAATATGTCTTCATGCTAAATCATTACTGAACTTTTACAATATTGAAACTTAGAACATTCTACAAATATCTGATTTTTCAGTTTTTTCTATAGGTTATAGATATGGTAAATGCACGAGAAAGAAAATCCTAAGAAGTTGCTCTGTCTAATATTTCCTTAGTCGTGACAAAAGAGTGTTTGACAATAGGAACAAAGACATAGAGATTGCATAAATCTTTAATAAAAATGGCAAAGGTAGTTTGAGAACAATTGTAGTGATCCTACAATATGAAAGCAAGATTTAAGTGTGGGAATGAGTTTTTAATGTTGCTCTTTAAACTGTCTTTTCTTAGCTAGCTGCAAAAAAGCATTTAAATATTTAGTATTTTTATTTTTTTCCCCATTTATAAAAACATTCCACTTATAACAACTAATGGAGGAATGAGCAGTTTTTGTCAATGACTAAGGCTGGGGTGTTAAGATGAGGAATTATTGTAAGAAACTAGCAATTTGTGACAAAACAAATCTCACTTTTCCTCATTGTAACTTGATTCTCATGATATTGTAGCAAGTACTAACACATAGTATTGTGGATTGAAATTCTTGCCCAATTTAAAACAATCAAAAATCTACCTTATCTCTTTAAAAGATTCTATGGGTGAAAACGATGAAGGACATCATGGGAAATCACATTAGGCTTGCAAAGGAAGATGTGTCCCGTGGCTGAATTATTGTTTTGTAAAAGCCTCTTCTGGAATATTCAAGATTTTTCTCAAAATATTCAGTATGAAATCATGCTTAGCTCTCCAACCATGGCAACTTTAAGATTTGTGGACTTCAATTCTCAGAGTTCCTCAGCCAGCAAAGCTTTAGAGTATAATTCCCGTGAATTCCATAGGTATATAAACATGACTGAAATCAAGGTGTTTTTTTGCTAGGTTTCTGCTCATAGCATGCCACCATGTCAGTAACAGAGAAGAGAGATATTGCAGAGCCATTAGAGGAATCTTATAGATTTGTTGTTGTTTATGAATTGCTGTTTTCTGTATATTTTGACCTTTCATCTAGATAAAAGATATAGGAAGCCAGGCCTGTGTGTCTGCTGTCATTCTTCTTCTCTTGTGGGTCATCTTTTCATTTCTTTCTCCAATAATGATGCCACAAATACAAAACCAAGGCATTTAATTAAATTGGGCAGAATTAAACTATTTATATTTTTGAGATTGCAGTCTTACTTGTATCAGGAAGAATATTCTATGAAACAAAATAGTAGATAGATAGATAGATAGATAGTGTTAGATTTTTAAGGGCTGAAAATAAAGAGACCAGGATGGATCCATTTCAGGCTTATTAGCCTTCTTCAGCTGGCCATACTCATTCTACTGGGATTTGAAGAAGGCTAATAAGCCTGAAATGGATCCATCCTGGTCTCTTTATTTTCAGCCCTTAAAAATCTAACATATATCTAAAAAATTTCACACAGAAGCAAACTAATTGGTTCTCTGTCTGGATGATCGCTAGGTTGAGTCGAAGGGCAGAGAGGGATGATGTTAAGTCTCCTCCCCTTAAAGGGACCCTTGAACAGGAGCTGTGAAAATATTCTCTCATAGATAGACAGACAGATAGATAGATAGATAGATAGATAGATAGATAGATAGATAGATAGATAGATAGATAGATAGATATAGATATAGATGTATGTAGTATTACATTGCAAATGTTATAAACATACCAAGAGCTATATTTTATATGCAAATTAAGTTTCAAATAATAGAGTTTTATGGTGTTAAATCAATGAAATAAGTATATATTTGCATTAAAGGATTGCATACAGTTTTCCAAAGTATTTTCTCCCTCCCAGCAGATTTTGAATGTATGGTATATAGAAAATTTTCCAATGGGCTTTGATATTTCTGTAAATGCTACAGTTTTATTTGGACTGTGAGTTCTTGTCCTGCCTGAGGGATAAAGCTATCTGGGTCAGTTTGGGCCATTCTGTCTCAGCTGTTGGAAGAAGCTAATGACAAAGCCACTTCCAAAAAATGTTGTTAAGAAAATTATAGTAACTTGTCTACAGTCAAAGGCACGCATACCTACAGACACAAATTAGAAATAGGGTTCTTTGTAGCTGGGATGCTAGAAAACCCCCGAAAGCCAAAATGAATCGCTACGGGGGCAAAAGAAAGATTATAAATTCTGTTAAAGCACTTAAAAAAACCATGATAAATTATCAGGCTCCATTTTCTCTGGCAGAGGGCTATCAAAACAAACTAAAAACATAAAAAAGGAAAAAATGTTTCCCCGTTTGCATTGATCATGCAAGAAGGGACAGGAAAGGAGAAAGGGAAAGAGGAAAGACAAAAATAAGGAAAGATAGGAAGAAAGCAAGGAAGGAAAAGTAAGGAAAGAGGGAAGGAAGAAAAAAGAAGGAAGAAGGAAGGAAAGAGAAGAAATGGAAGGAAGGAAGGAGATTATAATGAAAGTGAGTGAGGATCTCAGGGAAGTCCTGCCTTAGCTCTTGGCCACCACATGTGACCCCAACATGAGTCCCGTATCATGCTCCCCATGGCTATGCCCCCTATGGCTAAGCCTCACATCCCCCCACTGGCCCTCTGAGGTCAAACACAACCCTGATGCAGCGCTCAATGAAATCAAGTTTGACACCCCTGATCTAATTAGTCTCATCTTTTAGTTGATCACATAAATTGATTTTTCTCCAGGTTTTTCCAACCTGGTCCTTTAGATTTTCCAATGATGCAGCTATTGGAACTTAATTGAAACCATTTATGTTATAGATGGTCAACTCTTCTCTTTCCTTCCACCCTTCCCAGCAGTATAGATATCTTCAGAGAGCTACATTTAAGCACAATGTGTCTGAAGTGTGATAGCTTTAGTATGTTCATTTCTGTCTGACGTGAGAACTCTGGATTACTTGTTTAATGCCCATTGGTTTGTTTTCTTGGCTGTCCATGTTATTCTCATGGTATTCAAAGTTCAACGTTCAACATCAAAGTTCAAGAGCATTAATACCTTTTCTGTTCTTCTTCTTCAAAGTACAACTTTCCCTCCATCGACTATTACAGAGGGAGCCTACCTGAGTTTGAGCTTTGATGTATCCTGATATCATAATATCACTTTCAAAGCCTCCATGAGTACTCTCCTAAGTGCAGATCTATAGCATATTTCATTACAGCTGGTTCATTTACTGTTGCTAATTAATCCTTATTTCTATGCTCTCATTAGCAACAGAGTAATGAACTAGAATTTAAATTTTCTTTATCGCACTTTACTTCATCTTGACCATGTTTTTTCTGTTTCCTCAAACTCACTATCTGCCCTCCCTTATACTGCGCAATGCCTCAAATTTGATTTCCCAAAGATGTTTTGGTGTATGTGGAAGCTTGCACATAGCCCAGCTGTTTTAAGGTCTTGTAGCTGTTATCTTTGTGCTACAGAGCACACAAAGAAAAAACATTAATAACAATTTCTTCCCAATGGTGTGTGAATCAGTCACAATTAAAACAACACAGGCTAAAATGAAAAAAAACAATGACTATAAAATCAATATGTATATATTTACAAATGGAACCATACAATTAACACTAAAGTATCTACATTATTAGCTGGCATTCTATTTTATTCCACATTTTTCTTTATATGTTTAAATGAGCCCCCTCCATAAGTTAACCTTAAATAGTATAAATTAATTATAAATAGTATAAATTAATTATAAATTTTATTTAAAAAAAAACTGTGTCTACCATAACAATTATTGACTAAAATCAGAATTAATTGAAGAACTAATCCAAAGCACTGCGGAGTTCTTACATGTTTGTGTATGTGTGTGTGGGAGTGTGAGTGTGATTAGAGAGTCATAGAGGTTGCTTGGGATATTCTTTCTGCTGTATCCTGTATTTTGTAGATTTTTGATTTGTACTGAGTATTGAGGTATTTTTGGTTTATTTACTGATCCTCAGGACTCCTCAATCAAAACCACCCATAACAGTTTTTAGCCTGTTATGTGAAGCCAAGTGAAGGTGCAAAATAATCATTTAAGCCACATTATCCCGGCACTTTTTCTGATATCTAGCTTCATTTTTGCCTTAATCAACTGTTGGCCTGAAATGGATATTTCACCTGCCTAGTGTCCATGCTCTCCACACCTTTATGGAATAAGTAGTCATAATTGTTGAGTCATTATAAAACTACCCATTTATCTATATATATATAATTTGTATATTATTTTACACTTGCATTTTTAATTATAAGAAATGTTTAAGTCTACTGATGTAAGACTTGCAGCAGAAGAAATACTGGAAAGTATACTCACATGCATATGTCACCTGTGCTTGTTCTTTGTCACTATTTCTCTGTGTTTCCAGTCTGATTTTTTCCCTCTGTGTGTGTCTATGTATCTCTGTTGATATGTGTTTGTGTATGTTTCTCATATTATAGACCAGGGGTCCCCAACCTTTGCAACTTTTAAGTCTGAAGAACTTCAGCTCCCAGACTTCTCCAGCCAGCAAAGCTGGCTGGAGAATTCTGGGAGTTGAAGTCCTTCAGACTTAAAGTTGCAAAGGTTGGGGACCTCTGTTATAGACAGTTGGAGATTGTGCTCTGTAAGATGCAGCATATAGATACTTCAATTATTTATTTATTGCCTTACATCTTATATTATCAGAACAATTATTCAGGGTAGATGCAGACTAAATATGGAATTATCTTCCTGAGGGCCTCCCATTCATGTAAGGAGAGAGGTATTTTTTACATATGGCCCCTTTTTCTTTTTTCTCCTCATGTTCCTCATAAGCTATCCCAAAAGATAGGCGTGCAAGGATTGCAGGGAAAAGTGCTAAGATCACTACTCTCTTACTACATCCAGATAATTTGCTAGATAAGAGTTTCCCCCCACAAAAGAAATAAGCACTGGTTTGGATTAGGATCCACATAATGCTCTTTCCTCCCCTCCCCTCCTTTCCCCTCTCCTCCTCATTTCCCCGTCCCCCTTCCCCCCTTCCTTTGAATTAATCATAGCACAATATTTCTTATTTAATGATTGATAGTATCTTTATGGCAAACATTGTTGAAATGATGTAAAGGCTGTCATCATTAGTGCTATTCTAGCACAACAATAGCTGAGTGATACTCCATAAGCTATAAATCACTAGAAGAGAAATAGCCTCGGTCTTGGATGCTTAATTCTTCCAATTTCATCATTTCTTCAATTCTGTTCACTAAAGCTAAAAAGAGAAAGATTTAAAGCTAAGGCTTTAAAAAAAATCCCCATAGATAAGTGAAATGTTCGATCCAATGGAAAGTAAAAAAATATTTTTGGGTCTAAGAAGATGAAATGCATGAAGATCTTTTAATACTGTTGAAGTAACTTTGCAATTTCATTGAAATAATGTTTCAGTTATATTTTGTATTTCTTTAAAAATATTTTACAAGAAGACATTTAAACAAGAAGACAAGATTTTTGAATAATCATGGCAGAAAATCAGCATCAGCATTTTGTTCCTATCTACTTTTGGTTTGTTTTTAAAACATGCAGTAATGCTCAGTCATAGATATCCTCAGCAGTAGTTAGATGAGAAAAAATACATAATGCATTTTGTTCCTACATTCTGTTTATAAAACCATTTATGCCTCAGAATAACTTTCTGGATAAAAATATGACTGATTTGCGACCTAGTCACCTATATATTTAACTTGGAATCAAAGCCTATTTAACTGATTAATTTAATTTAATATAAAATTGAAATATAAAATGTGAAAGTTATGCAATCTGACCTTTATATGTTCTGTAAATCTGCTTTTTATTAAATAGGCTTAATGGAATATGCTTTAGTTATAAAGTTTCTTGTTTAGGAATCATGAGCTGGCTGTATTAAGCAATTCCTATGTTATATCATAATTTAATGCAGGGTGAGTTGAACTGCAACACGTAATCTGTCATTTCTGATCATGATGGCTGAAATTATGCGAGTTGCAATTCTGCACATATGCAGTTCCCTGAATATTCTTTAGATAATATGAATAGGTCAACCCCAAGTAGCATGCAGGCTTTTGAGAAAAAAGAATATATAAGGAATTCTGTGTTCATTAAAGTCTACACTGAAAAAGTACTCTAAAGCCCATTTTGTCAGATGTATGGTAAAAGCGATGATTGATATTATACCATCATGTCAATTGTTTTCAATTTTAAATTGCCATAGAGCCCTCTGGTTTGAAAAATTTCATAGAAAAGATGTTAGGAAAAGCCCTCAATTTAAATGGTTGGGGTTTTTATTCAGGAAAAAGAAATGGAAAAGCAAAAACTCCTGTACCAGCAAGCAAGACTCCATGATCGAGGGGCTGCTGAAATGGTCCTGCAGACAATTAGTGCCAGCAAAGGTAAGGTAACCTTATTTATTTTCTCCTAAGGACTTTTCTGCTGATTTAACATTTCCCAGTGGAGAATTTCACTGCAGTGTACATAAAACGGTTATGGAAAGACAGCAATGCAACAAAGTGAGAAAGAGACATGTTCTGTATCTACTCAGGCTTCTGAAATTTTTACTCAGCTGCTGCTCATAAGCATTAAATGAACACATTGCTGGAATTATTGAAATTCATGCTAGCACTAATTATGCGGGTAATTTTGCGGAGCTTCCAGATACTCCTACGTAACACCCGCTCCTGCGCGAGCTGCACTGGCTGCCTGTGGCCTTTCGGGTGCGTTTCAAGGTGTTGATCACCATCTTTAAAACGCTCCATGGCACAGGACCTAGCTATTTGCGGGATCGTATCCTGCCCCATACATCCCTTTGGCCGATTCGCTCCCACAGAGAGGGACTTCTCCGGGTGCCGTCCACTAGGTAATGCCAGCAGGCGACGCCCAGGGGAAGGGCCTTCTCTGTGATGGGCCCGACCCTTTGGAACGACCTACCCCCCGATATTAGAACCACCACGGACCTCCGCTCCTTCCGCCCAAAATGGAACAGGCCAAGCCGGCCTGTTCCATCAGGCCGGCTTGGCCTAATCTCTGTTCCTCGTCCCAGCCTGTAGCTTAAATTGTTTTAATTAGGTTTTGATTGGGATTTAGTTTTAATGTTTCTATAAATTTTTAGTACAGGGTTATTCGTTTAATTAGGTTTTAAATTATGTATTTATTGTAATGTTTTATATGTTCTTAAGTTTCCTGTACACCGCCCCGAGTCCCTTCGGGGAGAGGGGGCGGTTTAGAAATTTGAATAAATAATAAATAATAATAATAAAATTGGCCCTAATTATTCAGTTCGGTGCTCCTTATCCACATGCATGTGTGGTTGGACAGTTTGAGCAGAAAATACTAAGTTGAAAAATATTTTTTTAAATTGGTATCTGATGAATAAATACAGAGGGTACTGAAAGAAAGTAAAGTTCAGAAAAACAAGCTATTTGTAATATACATATAGATATACTTATATACACTCAAATGCACATTTTTTGTCAACGTATTGGCTTTCTAATAGAAAGATGTATATATTGTGTATATATGTGTATACAGGTATGTATGTATAAATAAACAAACAAATAAATAAAATACATATTTGCTTTTCAGGTGAAATGGGACCAATGGTTGCAGCTACTCTCAAACTTGGAATTGCTATTTTGAATGGAGGAAATTCAACTGTTCAGCAGGTAACTTTTTTGACATTTAGAGTGAATTACTTCTTTTCATTGATAAGGATTTTTGCATCTGCATAATGCATATTTTGTTGATTATTGAAGTTGATTAATTCATTAATGGCTGGTCTCTTTCTAAGGAACCATATTAACTTTTTAAAAGATTTATTGTCTTCCTTTATGCTAAAATAGACAGTGATCAGAAAATTTCCTGCTCAGTTATGATGTTGTAACTCTGGAATACTATCTCCAGAAATTCTTTTTGTCAGATACCTTTTTGCCTTCACCTTGCAGCCTACACTTCTCTTTTAAAAGCCTTAAGGCTTTAGTTTCAGTTTTTTAATATATGTTGTTTGGCTGAGATTATACTGTATTTTTAAAATTGAATTGTATGCTTCCATTGTTATTACAGTGCTAGTTATTGAATCAAGGATTATTAAATGACCTTAGGGCATCACTGTTATTGCTGCTGCTACTTCTAAAAGTGATACACTTGCTGACCTGTTGAGGTTGTTGATCACACGGCAATCAAAGTTTGCCCACAAATACAAACTTGTAATTGCAGAAGACTTTTAAACTGTTTGGACCATTTTGCATCAAAGTTTAAAAATAAATCAGAGATGGGGGGGGGGGGGGGGAAAGGCAATGCAGACGGACTAGGGGAGACATGATAGCAGTGTTCCAATATCTCAGGGGTTGCCACAAAGAAGAGGGAGTCAAACTATTCTCCAAAGCACCTGAGGGCAGAACAAGAAGCAAGGATGGAAAATAATCAAGGAGAGAAGCAACTTAGAACTGAGGAGAAATTTCCTGACAGCTAGAACAATTAATCAGTGGAACAGCTTGCCTCCAGAAGCTGTGAATGTTCCAACACTGCAAGTCTTCAAAAAGATGTTGGATAGCCATTTGTCTGAAATGGTATAGGGCTTCCTGCCTAGGCGTTGGACTAGATGACCTCCAAGGTCCCTTCCAACTCTGCTACTGTATTGTATTATTGTAAGAGCAACAGTAGTGAAGAAGGTAGCAAGAAGCAATTGTGGTATTAGCAAACCTGAAGCAGAACGGATGTAGAGAGAGACCTAGAGCCTCTTACATGCCTCCTTAATAACTGGCAATATTACTGTCTATAATTGTTTGGATTAAGCTTTGGGGATGTTATGTCAAAAAGCAAAAAAGAAACATTTTAAAATGAAATGAAATGATGTTTTATTCTAGAAAATGCTTGACTATCTCAAGGACAAAAAAGATGTAGGCTTCTTTCAGAGCCTTGCTGGTCTTATGCAGTCTTGCAGGTAAGAGAAAAAAAATACATTTTCAAACCTTATACTATGTATTATCATGAGCAAGTAAGGAATGGAGAAGCATAGAAAGCTTTGTAATGAATAACTGAAGAAATGAATAAATATTTCAATATAAACTTTGATTTTGCTGGGTTTGTTGTCTTATATTGAGTAGGTGTGAATGCCTACAATAGTCCAGCAAAATGCCTTTGCTGAACCAAGTAAGTGTTTCTGCCATACAATGAAATGCATTCACACTTTACTGGTATTAACCCAGTTACATAAAGCGTAAATGCACAGAAATGTCTTGCTTACATCTTGCAGCAAAATTGAATGTTTGTGGTTAAAACTACAGTGTATGTTTCATTATAGTGTTCTTGACCTAAATGCTTTCGAACGACAGAATAAAGCAGAAGGCCTTGGAATGGTAACAGAAGAAGGATCAGGTACAGTTTTCCTTATCAAAAGGTTTTGTTGCCTGGCCCCTTTAAAGTCACTAAATAAAAGTAATTATAGCTTTAATTTGTCTTTATTTGTGACTAGACAACCCATGACCTGCTGGGTCATTATATCAGAGACATTTCCTTACCAGATTACTCAGTATCCTCTGTATCTGAAAAGTTTTTAACATTTCAGGGTTTTATTCAGAGACTTATCTGCCTTGAAAGTAGCTCATATTGAACTGTATAGTGCAGTCAAATATCAGGAGTTGACCTCAGGAAATATTTTATGACAGTTTTGTATTATGTCATAAAATGCTTTAGGATATTTTTATGTTATAGGTTCTAAATTTGGACACATTCTGTATATTGGCCAATTTAATTATCTTGGTTGAAAAGGTTTGGCCCTTTAATGCAGCATTTTGCCCAGTTAAACATTACAGACATGAACATTTAGTATTACATCGACTAGACCAGGGGTCTCCAACCTTTGCAACTTTAAGTCTGAAGGAATTCTGGGAGCTGAAGTCCTTCAGACTTAAAGTTGCAAAGGTTGGAGACCCCTGGACTAGACAACCCATGACCTGTTGATCATCATTTCAGAGATATTTCCTTATCTAAACAAACGGTATGATCAAGGGCAAAAAACAGTGGGCAGATTTCCGACTTCCAGCTGGCTTGACAGCGGCTAACCACTCTCCAGTAGCCAATGGTGGGACTGGAATATCCAATTTCCAGGATATGGCCCAGGAGGGCTAGGGTGGAGCCAGCCTATTGAATCTCTAGGTGGCAGCATAACAGCATTGAAGCAAGCCCAAATATGCCAAATTTCAATCCCATAGCAGGCATGGGTCTTGGACTTTGTATTAATTCTGTAAATTAGCTCATTTGAGGTAAATTAGTTCAAAAATTGTTGCCCTACGATGCATTGTTTCACTCAGTTAAAGATTACAAATACAAAATTTTAATAGTGTATTAAATTATAATAGATTATAGGCCAGTTGTCAACAGAACACCCATCCATGATAAAAATATATCACAGGCAGAATAAAAACTTAAAAGGAGTTTTCAAAAAAATCAACATTCATAAGGATCTGTGACAACTTGTTTGCCTTGCACATGACATGAAAGGAATTGGCCACTTCTCCAGACACATTGGCCAAAATAAAATGAGTTTTCCGTACACCAGATTAATCTGGATAGTTTAACAACAGAAAGTTATTAAGTCTGAGCACCTTGAAGTGTAAAATGAGCCGCACAGTAAGACAAAGCAAATTTCATATCTCCCAACTGGCAGGAAGATAATCTCTCCTGGACTGAAGTATCTCTCTTCTACTAGCAGAGGTGGCACAATATTAAATCTTGCTACTGTGTGGCACATAGGAAACAATGATTGTATATAAATTGTCTTCCTCCCAGGTAATCTCCTCAGTAGGCAGGAAAGCCACAACTGATTACATACACTTTGGTGGCTGAAGTTTGAATCCTATACATTATTTTATTGGATTTGTTATGCTCACCCCACTTCAAAAAGACTCTGAATGCCGTACAATAATCCTAAATCTATAAAGTATGACCTGTTAATCATTTTACAGTGATAAGAAAATATCTGTCTGAGATTATTTTAATCCAGGGGTAGTCAATCTTTTTATACCTACCGCCCACTTTTGTATCTCTGTTAGTAGTAAAATTTTCTAACCGCCCACTGGTTCCACAGTAATGGCGATTTATAAAGTAGGGAAGCCAATTAAATTAAAAAAAGGAAAGTGCTTCAGTATCAGACAAAACCCCTACTGCCCACCATGAAAGCTGGAACGCTCACTAGTGGGCGGTAGGGACCAGGTTGACTACCACTGTTTTAATCAATGGAAAACTTGTGACATGTATATTCTATTCTGAAATAAAATTATGTATCACAGAAAGATGAATTATTTATGAAATTATTTTGCTTGAAAGTGATTTAAATGCTGTTTGTGAACTTTGCTTAAAATTGAGAGAACTGGTGGAATTCCAGGTGTTGCAGGACAGCAAATATTGGAGTTCCTTAGCCATGCTTCATGGGCTAATAGAAATAGGTTCAGCAACATCTGAAGAACCAACAATTCTTTATTCCTGAATTTTTTTAAAAAAGTATCAGAACTTTTGATTTTGAACCAGTTCAGCTTTTCTACCTTTTGATCAGTTTTTCCACTGTTATTATTTCGTTGTATGAATCTGTTATTTCCATCTAGAATCATTTGTGTATTTTCTCTGTGACTAGTTGTTTGTTTGTTTGCTTATTACATTTATTTGCCGCCCATCTCGTATGAAAGCAACTCTGGGTGGCTTATAACATTAAATCTTTGTCCTTTATATTCATTCTCAATGGAATTTCTTCTATTATATACTTTAGCAAATTCTTTCACGTTTATTCTTCAAAATAAGAGAAAAACCAAACTATTTACTATTCTGTTAGGCAAGTTAATATATTTTAGCAATTTCCCTGCAATCGTTTTCAACTTCTTTTGATTAGCTTGGTGTTTACATCAAGTTAAAAGAAGATAAACTTTTAAAGGTTTTTAAAGCATTAAGGTATTGATTCTGTGCATTCTCGTCCTTAATTATACTGCGGTATTTATTTTAGCTTTTTTCTTTTTCTTTTTACTCATCTGACTGGAAGCTAGCTCATATGAGTAAATTTTGGTATTACAGTTTGCTTCATTTGATTGATTATCAAAAACTTGATAATCAATCAAATGAATGGCTATCAAGAATGGAAATATATATTTTTATTCACATATATTTTTCTATAGCTGTTCATAGTAAGGTTTTCATTGAAGAAGTTTGTTTTCTTTTGGAACCTGGGCATATATTATAAAAGAATACAACATGCATCTCTTTATCTTTATCTTTTATCTCTGTTGAATTATGATTCTGATATCAAAATATTTTAATTCTCTCTCTACATTTTTATGTATTTACCTAAATTGGACTTTTGGTTTAATTCATGGAGAATTAAGTTATCAGAAGCAATGCTAAATATATTTTTTTAAACTCTGAAACCAGTTCTCACTTTTTTCTTTTCCCCCCCATTTTCTTTTCTTTGAAATCAATGTCCTGTCTTCCCCTACCTCAGTCATCACTCATGAGCGTGGTAATTATTACACATCAGTTGACTTTCTTTTTTTTCCTGTTGTAAGCTTTGTGTCAGCACTGTACAGCTCCTGAACACCATGCAGCATGCAGTTCGTTTTTATTTTTAGAATGTCAAAGTAGGATTATTACTATTATTATTATTATTATTATTATTATTATCATGGTTGTATTCTCCGAAGTTCCATTTGTATGCCAACTTTCCCCACATCTTTGTTTTTTCCTCCCTTTCTCAGGATATGCACAGTATCTGGCACACTAGATGTAAGAGCAGCAAGCTTTTTGATTTTCTTCTTTTTTTTTCTGCTTCATTTGGTGGTGTTATTTTCTTAGTGGGCCAAGTATTTGTGATGGTTGGTTGTAAATAAAATGTGTGCATATGACATTAAAATCCACCATGTGCTGTGGTCTTCCTGTAGCATTTCTGTCATGTATTTAATGTGGCTTTATGGCTGCATTAGTTTGTGCAAACATAGGAAATCAGTGGAGGATCCAGACTTGACTTTGATGGTGGGGAGAGAGGGGGGATATTTTGTGATTAAAAAGTTATGTTTTCACTGTAAACATTAACAGAATTAATGCATGATGGCCGGTTGTAATTGTGTTGATGAAACCCCTTTTCAATATTTCTTGGTGTTTGTGAGAATCTGTTCTATAAGGGAAACTTTAATATATAACTCAATAATCCCTTGTTCTTATAAAAAAAAATACATTTAGGTAAAACATGTTTCAGTAGCAAAGCTAAGCCCTAACCAGAATTAAGCCCTAACACTGTGCAGATGAAGAAATTTGAAATATCATTGATTTCATTTAGAAAGTTCATTATAATGCTACATTTGACTGATTGAAAAAAATCCATTAGGTTTAAACTGTTATTTAAACTTTAAAATTCTTCAGTCAATTCTCTATAAAATAAATAGCCTATGAAATTAAAAATGCTTAATTCTCAGTGAACAAATCATTAATTTTCAGCTATTTTTCAACTATCAATGATAATAATATTATAAATGGTTGTAAGATGCAAAGAGTGACATTATTTAAAAAGCGTAACTAGAGAGCACAATTTGCTGCATGGTTAAAGCATCATAGAAGGAACCAAAAAACTGAATTCTGCTCCCACTTTAAATAATAATAATAATAATAATAATAATAATAATAATAATAATAATAATAATAATAATAATAATAATAATAATATTTAATATTTGTAAACCGCTCCCTCTCCCCATAGGGACTCGGGGCGGTGCACAGGAAGAATAAAAAACAATAAATATATACAAACATTTCTTTAAAAAACAAATTAAACCTAAACCTGTGCTAAAATTCCCCATTAAAACTAAGCTATACTAAAAAACTTCCCAATAAAACCCCAGAGACAGAGAGACTATCCTAGGCCGCCAGACAGAAAAGATGTGTTTTTAATTTAAGACGGAAGGAGCGGAGGTCCGTGGTCGTCCTAATGTCGGGGGGAAGGTCGTTCCAGAGGGCCAGGCCCGCCACAGAGAGAGCCCTTCCCCTGGGTGTCGCCCGCTGACAAAGTCTAGTGGACGGCACCCGGAGAAGTCCCTCTCTGTGGGAGCGAATCGGCCGTGAGGATGTATGAGGCAGGATCCGATCCCGCAGATAGCTAGGTCCCGAGCCATGGAGCGCTTTAAAGATGATAATTAACACCTTGAAGCGCACCCGGAAGACGACAGGTAGCCAGTGCAGCTCGCGCAAGAGCGGTGTTACATGGGTAAACCTGGCGGTTCCCATAATTGCTCGCGCGGCTGCGTTCTGGACTAGCTGAAGTCTCCGGGTGCACCTCAAGGGGAGCCCCATGTAGAGAGAGTTACAATAGTCCAGTCGGGATGTCACGAGCGCATGAGTGACTGTGCGAAGGGCGTCCCGATCCAATAAATTTAAATTCAACCGCAATCACTCCCTGCACATGCTAGTTTTTTCTTTTTTCTTTTCTCTCTTTTTTTTGTTTCTATTATAATTTTGCACCAGTGAAGTTAAAACCAATTTCATTGTAATTTTTACAATGACAATAAAGATTATTATTATTATTATTATTATTATTATTATTATTATTATTATTATTATTATTATTATTATTAATTGGCGAACCTGGTAAAACGCCCTCCTGGCCACGGCTGTCACTTGATCTTCCATGGACAGCCGGGCATCCAGGAGGACACCCAAATTGCGCGCCCCATCCACAGGGGCAAGATGTTCGCCCCCTATGGCCAGCGATGGAGTCAGCTGGTTGAATCGGGCAGCCGGAAACCACAGCCACTCGGTCTTGGTCGGGTTGAGCCTGAGTCCGTTACTTCCCATCCAGATCCGCACGGCTTCCAGGCACTGGCACATCACCGCTACGGCATCGTTGGGGTGGTTTGGGGTAGATATATACAGCTGAGTATCATCAGCGTAAAGATGGTACTCTACCCCAAAACTACGGATGATCTCACCCAGCGGCTTCATGTATGTGTTAAACAGGAGAGGCGAGAGGACCGACCCCTGAGGCACCCCACATGTGAGGGGTCTCGAGGTCGACCTCTGCTCTCCTGCCAACACAAATTGCGATCGGCCAGAGAGGTAGGAGGAGAACCACCGTAAAACGGTGCCTCCCACCCCCAACCCCCCCAGCCGATGCAATAGGATACCATGGTCGATGGTATCGAAAGCCGCCGAGAGGTCTAATAGGACCAGGATGGAGGAACAACCCCCATCTCTGGCCCTCCAGAGATCATCAACCAACGCGACCAATGCCGTCTCGGTGCTACGCCCGGGCCGAAAGCCGGACTGGCGCGGATCTAGATAGTCAACTTCCTCCAGGTGACGGGGAAACTGTTGTGCCACCACACTCTCAACAACCTTCGCCAGAAAGGGAAGGTTGGAGACTGGACGATAGTTGTTTAATAGAGCTGGATCCAAAGAGGACTTCTTAAGGAGGGGCCTCACCATCGCTTCTTTTAGGGAAGCAGGCAAGGAACCCTCACTTAAGGATGCGTTGACAACCTCTTGGAGCCAGCCTCGTGTCACCTCCCAGGATGCCAGTACAAGCCAGGAGGGACACGGGTCCAATAAACATGTGGTGGCTCGCAGTCGCCCACGTAACCTGTCCATATCTTCGGAAGTAACGGAGTCAAACTCCTCCCAAACAAGATCTGTCTCGTGGCATCCCACTGGGCCATCAATGGAGGGTAGCCCGTTCTGTATCTGAGCGGTTTTCTCCTGCAGAAAAATCACAAATTCCTCTGCTCTACCCTGTAGCGGGGCTTCCCGCACCCCCTGTTGAAGGAGGGAGCGGGTCACCCTAAACAGGGCGGCAGGGCGGTTTTCTGCGGATGCTATGAGAGTAGCACAATGATGGCATTTGGCCACTCTCAGCGCCACAATGTAAGTCCGTAAATGGGCTCTTACCTGTGTCCGGTCAGATTCAGATCGGGTGGACCTCCATCTTCTCTCTAGGCATCTCTTGCGGCGTTTCATCACCCACAGCTCCTCGGTAAACCAAGGAGCCAGGGTGGTTCGCCGCCGCAAGAGAGGCCGCAAGGGCGCGACCCGATCCAAGGCTCCCACGGCCGCACTATTCCATGCGGCCGTGAGGTCCTCCATCGGGGCACGGGTCAGGGGTACAGGAAGTGGCCCAAGCGCCTTCTGGAACCCATCCGGGTCCATCAGGCGCCTGGGGCGGAACCAGATTGGTAACTCCGGTTCCGCCTCCCCGCGGAGGGGAGCAGCGGTCGGAAAGTTGAGCCGGAGAAGTGAGTGGTCTGACCATGACAAGGGCGTGATGACTTGAAGCCAGCTCGATGACATTAGGCCAGTCATTCCTTCTCAGCCCTAGGAAAGTAGCAATGGAAAGCACACCTTCTGAAATCCTGTCAAGAAAACTGCAGGGAGGAGTTAGGAAATTGCTGCAAGTCAACAGTGACTTGAATGGGTGTGACTGTGTATGTTCACATATGTACACAATATTTTTAACTGAGAAGTGCAATTTTATAACACAGTTTATTATCACATATTGGTTGATAATTATGGTAGTGCTTTCTAAACCATTTCCTTCATTATCCAAAACCATTATCAGAAAGTCCTTTTTCCCCCAATGTAGGTAAAATACTTTAAGTGAATTTAGATGTCCCTCCTATGGTTGGGCAATTAGTTTGTGTGTTTTTACTCAAAGAGAAACTATTTGTACCCAATTTGGGATAATTTACCCAGATTTGGAAAGCACTGATTAATAGTAATAATGAGCTCCAAGGCAAACAAGCAAAGGATACAAAGATAAGTTTAGCCCATTGGACTGCTTCCTCCCCTCAAATAGGGTCCTTACTTTCAACTGTTCTATGGTAATGATTCTTGAAAGGGGACAGAGAGAGGGAGGGAGGGAGGGGGAGAGAAAGGAGAAAAATGTTTACTTTCCCCCTGATTATTATTTCTAGTATTAATAGTTGACATTTTTTGTAAACCACCCTGGTAAGATCTGAAAGGTGTGCGATCAGTAATAATAATAATTGCCACCAGATAAACCATTGATTATTGCAAAATCCACAAACCTTTTTTTTAAATGGAAACTATGAAGATTCCAGACATACCATTTTAGAGAGATATTTAAAACACCTAAGCAATGGAATAGAATATATCTTACTGGTTTTTGGAACGGTGTTATACCTTGTCTATTTAAAACTGGATTTCCCCCCCCCCCTTCTAGGTGATAAAATTAGTATTTCAGACAATCTTAAATATAGGCCTTTTAACTGATTCAAGATTTATTATCGGTTGTGCCCTTTTTTATTATTCATTGTACCAACAGTCTCTTTATTCTGATCCTCACTCACTGTGACCAAGCTTCATGTTCTTAATGCTGGACCCCCCACTGGTAAAACATTGACAGTTCTTTACCAGATATGTATCTGATTTGTTTTTGTGATGTAGTCAATGTTACGTTTTTTATGTGTTATGTTTGACTTGTTATGGTTATTAATGGGAAAAGGTTCAAAACCAAAGGTATAAACCGATTTACATTAATTTCTTACATTTTCATTTCCTCCTTACAATTTATATAATGTTTCCATAGACCATGATAAGCTTGAAAGTGCATTTTTTCCCTCTCCTTTCAGTTTAAAACTTATCTTTCTGATGTTTTCTTTCCTTGTTTTACATAATCTGGATTATACTGAACTTTGTTACAAAGATACCAAAGATAAAGTTTTAAATGTTCAGTATAAAATAACTTGAAATGACTCATAATTGTAATTAATTATATAAATAATACAAGTAATATTTTGACTCATGAAATAGACTACACATTACAGTCAGGTGGAGTTCTTATTTTTTGTTATTTCAGCCTAAACTGGAAAAAGCCAGTTTGACTCATAATATGGCTTTCTACTATTAGCCTCTCCCATTCCTTGAAAGGATGGCTTAGACCCAAAGCATCTATAATATCCCAAGGAAATGCCATATAAGAAATATTCTGTCACCACTCAATTATTGTCAGTGGATTCCCACAACATTATGCACTGTTTAAGAATATGTGAGGGTACTGGCAAGAATATGACACCCTCTGATCTAGCTGGTATTGAGAAAGCACTCAAATAAAGACACATTGAATGATAAAATATATTTGTTAGTAATTCTTTCAGTAATAGTTTTACACCAAAAGTATTAAAGGCTGCAGGCTGTTTCTGGAAAATATGTTTCTGCAATTTAGAATGCATTTGCAGTAACAACAGAACCATCTGTGAGTGTATAACCCATGCTCAACATATTTGCACATGAAATTGAATTATTTTATTTGCCCGTTCTTAAACATTTTTTATAATAGGCACAAATGAAATAGAAGAAGAATGGTCGCACTGAAGTGCACAAAAGAGAGAGAGAGAGAAATTCCAAGTCTCTGCTTAGAAGGTTTTATTTAGGCCTGGGACATTTCAGAAATATGTTCCATTCTTTAGGGCATTCCTGGAATATCATAAATTACTGGATTGACATGTAGGCAACATGTTAAACACCTTCTCTTTTTTGTTCACAAAATATTTTCTTTCATTATGTATAATATGAAATATGCATATGATTAACCGTTTTTCATTATTTATAATTGTACGTAAGTAGATACAACTTGGAAAAAATAATCAGCAGTAATGGTTAGGATGGGATGGCTTTTGGTGTATCCAAATGTTCTGTATCCAGAATCTGCGCAACAAAAGAAATGGTCAGAAATATTTCCAGAGAATTTCTTTTGCCTTAGGAAGGAGAGATAATTAATAAACTGCATTTAAGCACTTTCAAGAACTGCGACACCTATCACAACACTCATCATTTTTTTTCCTACCATACATTACTTCTTTAAAAATATATTCCCATCTCAAATGGTTCATGACAGAAACAAACATCTGTATGTGTAATAATGCCATTGAAAAGTAGCATGGGCACAGGCAATATTTTAACTAAACTGTATTGTGTTAAAAAGTTTTTACTGTACTCACTTTTACTTAAGTCTGTACATTCAGACTTATTCTGAATATATAGTCATTACCATTGCACACCACACAATACACAAGAGGATGTTTTTTTTTACATAGGACAACCTATTTATTTCTTTAGTAAATTTATAGGCCCACCCATTTACACGACTCTGGACAGCTTACAATGAAGAATAAAAAACTCTCCTTTTTACTGTAGTCCCTAAATTTGGGGTAAAATCAGGGCAACTGGGTGGAACTGAGCATTTACTGGCCAGATGTCCTTCCTGATGCTCTGCAGAGTTTGCAGCAGATATTTTTTCTTTGTGCCCTAGAAGAGAAATATCTGCTGCTATCTAGGATTGAACTCTCAAACCTTCCAAGTGGGAGGTGAGTGTCTTCATTACTAGGCCACCATGCCACTGAATTAAAAAGATGCTATTTTTAAAATAGAATAGAATTCTTTATAGGCCAAATGTGATTGGACACACAAGAAATTTGTCTTTGATGCACATGCTGTCAGTGTACATAAAGAAAAATAAAATAGAATACATTCATCAAGAATAATAAGATACAACACTTAGTACTAGTCATAGGTTACTAATAAGCAATCAAATCGTACTAGGAAACAAATAAAATAATATAAATTGTAAAGATACAAGCAACATAGTTATAGTCATAAATGGGAAGAGATAAGTACTAGGAAGGATAAGAAGAATGATAGTAATACAGTGTTAGTAAATAATTTGACAGTGTTGTGAGAATTAGTTGCTTAGCAGAGTGATGGCATTGGGGGAAAGACTCCTTGTTTGTTGTTGTTAATTCTGGTTGCTTTTTGTTGTTTTTATTCTTTAATTAGAGAAGACTAATTAAAGAATAAAATGACAAAAATAAAAATAGCAGTTGAGAAAATTCACAGATGCTCAAGCAAGCCATGGCATATCCTTACTCTTGCTATCAGGACACCAAGCTCAATGACAAAGCTTGGTTTTCAAAGCCTAGTATTGTTGGGGCAAGTCTGATTCCTGGGAGACTGATGTTCCAGAGGTTGGGTGCCACAGCAGAAAAGGCTGCAGATCTAATAGAACGGGCAGACACCATGGGGGAAGATACTATATAGTCCTTACGTAACCCAGCCCCAAGGCGAAGGCATTTAATAGTCTTCTCTGCACCTTAAATTAGGCAGAAAAACACAATGGTAGCCATTGCAGCTTGTGGAGTAGAAGTGTCACAAATGGTGAACAACCAGCACCTGTAATTGCTTGGGCTGCCATATTTTATAACAGCTGAAGTTTCTGAATATTCTTCAAGGCCAGCTTCATATAGAATTGGTTGCAGTAAACCAATCAGGAGATGACTAAGGCATGAGTGACTATGAGCACTCTATCATTTTTGAAATAATGAAAGAGGCATTATTCAGAAATCAGTATTCTACATTCTTATTTTTCATGAATAGGAACTTAATATTAGAAATATAGTAGCACTTTATTTCATTGGCTTCAGTAACTTTCTCCTGAATAAGCATCTCCCCCGCCTCGAGTCCCTTCGGGGAGAGAGAGCGGGTTATAAATAAAAATTATTATTATTATTATTAAATAAAAATTATTATTATTTAGAAGAAAACAAATTTTCAGTAAGCTTAATTTAGTTCGATTACAATAGCTCTTGCTTATTCCAGTATCTATCTATAGATTACATCCTTATAAGTCACTCATTTTACCTGTATCTAAACATTAGCTTCCCAATATTACATATTCACAAATTCAAAATTAAAATGAGAGATAATTTCTAAAATGTTGCCAAGCCCACGTTGCTACATTTTTGGGGGATGTGTTTTCAAATTTTACTTTTTTTCTCATAATGAATGAATATACCTATTTCCAAATAAGAACACTATGGAACTGATTCTAGGAAAATGTTACAAGATTAATTATGTGTATAATTCTTAAAGCAACAAGTGCTACATGTGATGTTCTAATGGTACTTGGCACCTTGTCATGATACTTATTGGGATTGACTTTTCCACAGGGGAAAAGGTGATGCAGGATGATGAATTTACCTGTGACCTCTTCCGTTTCCTTCAGTTGCTTTGTGAAGGTCATAATTCAGGTTTGTTCTTCTCCTCTTCTATTGCATCCAATGCTCTAAAATACCAAAATAATGATGGAAGCTTAATTTTGTAAACCAAATAGTAAGTTTGGTAGGTATGATTAATATATTGAAAAAGTTAAATACATACAAGGAAGCATGTTATGATATAGATAATTTTCAAGAAGTTTGAGATTAGGACAAATGTTAACTCCACCTCATTCTATTCTCCAAGGTTTTCAGAATTACTTGAGAACTCAGACTGGTAATAATACAACTGTCAACATTATCATATCAACTGTGGATTATTTATTGAGAGTTCAGGTAAAATATCACTGACTGTAAGGTTTCACTAAAGTTTACGTTATTTTTGCAATAAATGTACAGTATTAATTAGTAGGTTTTAAAGTTATAATGCAGAGAAATTTATTGAGTTGCACATTTTAATTATTAATACTCAGACCTATGGGATCTGGAGAATAGTTATGCAATACATAAGCATCCATATTTTTCTAAATTTTCTAAATGAGTTTGCCTCTACAAAGCAAGAATACACATATAGTATTAGGAAAACTGTACACAAGGATGATTTAATTTTTTCATTTAAATTATTCCTTAACAACCCAAATTTGAAATTGGATCAAAAACGTAAAAGTAGGTGAAAATGAAAAACTATTTATCACATACACCCCACTGTTATTATATTTTGCTAATTTGTAACACTGTTATGTATATTTTTCCACACTGGAATATTTTATATCAAAAAGCAAGATTGATAATGCCTACTTCCTCTCCTTTATCCTTCTAAGATATACTAGAAATATGGGAACAAGAAAGCAGTAAAAGGAAAAAAAAGTTTAATTGCCCTAGGTACATGGTGACACCCTTTGCAAAATTCTTTCCAACAGTCATCCAGTCTCCTTCCACGCTTGTACAAAATTTTCATAAGCATTTGTTCCCACCCCCGCTTTACCCCTTTTTGCTTTCTGTGTTCTCCTACATACACCAGATAAGGAAAAAATGTAACAGCAAGAAAATCAAATAAAAGTTGAAGTTTCAATCTGAGTTTTCATGATTTCTATATGTAAAGATTCACGTGGACCTTATTTGAATTTCTAAGGCTGTGGACCTTATTTGAATTTCTAAGGCTGATGGGATCTTTACAGAATATATTTTTTCTAATATTAATCTGTCTCACAGTTTTGGAGAATTTATGAACAATTTGTTTCTTTAACAAATTTTCCACATGCATATTTTTTGGATAAATAGTGAAGCCACATACTTTTTCTTTTTCCATTTTTAGGAATCAATTAGTGATTTCTATTGGTATTATTCTGGAAAGGAAGTTATCGATGAACAAGGGCAACGCAATTTCTCTAAAGCGATTCAGGTTGCAAAGCAGGTCTTCAATACTCTTACAGAATATATTCAGGTAAATAAATTGCTTTTCCATGTCATTTCATGACCCTCTCGTGGACTTCTAAAAGAATTTAATAAATAAATTGGGAATAATATATTTATCAACAAATGAAGAGCAGAAGGTTCTGGTATGCAAGTGGTGACCTCCTAATTTCCACAAAGTGAGCAATATGAAAATAGTTTCTCATTAAAATGCACCAAAGAATTAAAAAACATACAAAACAATAAATACAGAAAATGCACCAAAGAACATGTATACCACTTAACAGTTTGAAGTAATTCTACCAGGCAGATAACTCATTGAAATTACTTAAGAGTGCTAATTACGTAATTTAAGTGAGTTATTTAGCTGCTAGAATTTCTTCAAATTCTTAAATAGTATACACTGTCTTTGGTTAAACTCTCAGATTAGAGATAGAGATAGATAGATAGATAGATAGATAGATAGATAGATAGATAGATAGATAGATAGATAGATAGATAGATATCTTATGTCAGTCGCTCATTCTAGCATTCTATGTGTACCATCCTAGAGTTACCATTTGCACTATGTATTCCTATGGTTTTATGCATTAGTCCACCAGGAAGCAGACTACAACTGCTTTTATCCTTATTGGAACTCATCAGGTATACACAGTCATTAAAATTAATACTGAATTTTTAAGCCATTGAGTTTTATACAATTTAATTATATAGCGTTCCGTTCCTGGTAGAGGGTTTTGACTCCCAAAGATCTAAAGTTAATTATAATGGATATATGAACATGATGAATAGAATAAGGACAAAACCAATTTGTCCCCCTTGTGCTTAAATCTTTAAAAATCAAAGAGGATTGAGATCTTTTATTTTATTAATATTTACTCTGTATATTTGTGTGTGTGTGTGTGTGTGTGTGTGTGTGTGTGTGTGTGTGTGTGCTTTATGACATTCTTTAAGATTTAGTGATTTGGGGAAATGCAAAATTTAAAACCAGTGCTATTTTATTTGGAAATTTTAGATCACTGTGTTGGTCTTTGATCAAAATACATTTTTGATTTGATTGGACTTAGATCGTTAGTACAACGATTACAGAATTTTTTTGTCCTTCACATAAATTAAACAGTTGCTTTAATGTAGTGCTTATTTCTGACTCTAGATATAAATGGACAAATACATCTGTATACTTCACATGTAAATTGAACTCATCTGCATATATAATGGCTTTCTATTTGGTTGTGTAAATGCCATATTGAAGTTGCCCTTCCTGTTTAGATGATTGGAAAGGCTGACTTTTACAGAATATCCATACGGCCTTGATTTGAATTTAGAAATCATCTATATAAATAAAAATGTAACAAGAATTTGTTCAAAACCGCTAATCTCTGAAAGTACTGCACCGATCGCTTCCAAATTCTCACACAACGTTCCTTTGAAATACAGCACAAATGATATATATAGATTGTGTAGATGTCACATCTGTGCCAGGTACACGCAACGGAAATGTAAAAAATTGTAAAAAAGGTAAGTAGATGGATACAGAGAGAGCAGTGGGCCACAGGTATAATGCCATCCTTTATGACATAAAATACTCTGAGGGAGAAATATAGTAGATAGGTAGGTAAATAGGTAGGTAGGTAAAGGGATAGAGAGGGAGAGGGAGAAATACAGTAGGTAGGTAGGTTGGGGGTTATATGGTGGTTGTGTGTACGTATTTGTGTGTGCAGGTGTAGATCTACACACAGATTGGTTGGCCATTTAACCAGACTGGGCCAAAGCAACGCGTTGCCGGGAACAGCTAGTATATAATAAATGAAAAACAACTAAATGTTGTATAACATGTTATTATTTGGCTTGTCTGCTGTTTAATAACAAGATAAATTTTGTAATGGCAGAAGATAAATTTACATTAGATTCATATTCAGAATAATAACTCATTACATTGATATTCCACCTGATTCATAGTGATTTTTCTGTTGTATACTCTTTATTCTTTGAGGTTGTTGTGTCTTTTTTTCAGGGCCCATGTACAGGTAATCAACAGAGTCTAGCACACAGCAGGCTTTGGGATGCTGTGGTTGGTTTTCTTCATGTCTTTGCCCACATGCAGATGAAGCTCTCTCAGGTACAGAATGATGTTTAATGCAATTGGTTACTCCTGTTTAATTAAAGAAAATGTAATGAATGTTTGTTCAGTTAATTGCCTCTCAGTAATATTATAACACCATGAATTAGTACTCTCTTTGGACCTGACTGTTAAAACAGATTGGGCGATTGGATTGGATTATATGCTAAGGGTAATAACATTTTATTTATACCAAAGAAAAAGAACAAATAGTTCAATACTCATTTCTAGTAGGGACACCGCTTAAAAAAATAACAGAAATAAATAATAACAGAGATGGAAAGGACCTTGAAGGTCTTCTAGTCCAACACCCTGCACAAGCAGGACACCCTATAGCATTCCAGACAAGTGGCTACACAGTCTCTTCTTAAAAACCTCCAGTTCTGGAGCACCCACAAGTTCTCCTTGATTCTAGGTTGCTATATGTTAGTGGGAGAAATATATAACTTAATGAACTTTTGAAAAACAACTGTAGACCTATATATATTAGAACCCCTGGAAGGATCAGAAAGATAGGCTTTATTGGGGTTAAAGCTGATAGACTTCTTGATATTTGTTACCTTTTTTGAGAAAGATTGTTGTTCTCTGGGTGATTCAAGATGTAGAGTCTTCGAAGAAATTAACGTAAATAATTTCACATGAATTATTCCTAAAGGAATGTTTGAAACTTCATGTCCTCTTCTGTATAAGTTATGGCAAGGCAGGAATAAGATTTTATCTCCTTGCAGCATAAAAAAAGACTGATGGGTATCATATATTTATATTGACAGGATTCTAGTCAAATTGAATTACTGAAAGAATTAATGGACCTTCAGAAAGATATGGTGGTCATGCTGCTATCTATGTTGGAAGGTAACTTTAAAATTATAATTTTAAACACATTTTATTAAGTTATTTTTCAAATTGCACCTATGAGGTGTTTCTTCCAAGTGCAAAATATAACTTAAAAATCTACATTTATTAGGTGCACAAGAGGGAAGAAAGAGGCTACATTTTCCTGTCTACTGTAGTGTCAATGAATGAAATGCAAAAGCATAATTAATATCAGCAAGTTGGCTGAGAGAGTATTCAACCTGCCAATTTGTATAAATTACTGTGGAAAAATTACTCTGGTAATCGATTAAAAAATGATAACATTTTCTGACTTTAGTGTGGTACATAAAAATGAAACCCATTTACATTTAGTGAGGTACATAAAAATGAAACCCATTCTAATCATTCTAGAGATTAATTAAGGGTGGGAAAGGATGTTAAATAGTGTGAAACAATTCCTCTCTGGCAGACAGATCTAATTGCAAAATAATAACATGGCAATCCCTAGTACTGTATAATCAGGTAGAGCACACTGTTTTAACTTTAGTACTGTATAGATAGAAGGGAATTGGGTTATATTTAGTCGTTATTTTGCTGGTGACAGATTATAAAGTAGAATACTTAGGAATGTGCTGACCACAATTTTGGATCCACTTAATTTACCATGCTTTTGATTCTTCAGGTGGCTACCAGTTTAGTCCCTTTATTAATGCTGATCTTGAGTGATCCAATTAAGTTTTCCTTCATTTCAGAGGGAAAAGCTTTCTTTAAAAGGCTTTTCTTGGGATAAAGGAATAGTGATACTTGTATTCATAAAATCTTATCTCTAATTGTAATCTGTGTACCCTATGCAACCCCTGAAACCTTCAGTCTGCCCCAAGGTGTAATTCCCTTCATCAGCCAACAAATTAGATCTTACTAGTGTAGTTGGTCAGCATGCACACATGGATAAGTGTCCACACACTTTGAACTGTGCTCCCTAAACCTACAAAAATTATAATGAGTTTAAAGAAGGAATTCCAATTCCTTGGAACCAATGCTGATAGGAGCATGATAAACCTTTCCCTTTCCTGTACATCTTCTTTGTGTATATTTGTATAAAGATATAACCACAAAGTTTTTATAGAAAGATGGGTAATCTCTATCTCAGTATTCGGATTCGACTGACCACCAGCCGTGACCACTTCCACTCACCAACAGCTCCTGATCATCACCCATGATCTGTAATTCAGAACAGAGAAATGGGTAGTTGAAATATAATGTAATGCAATTATTAAATACTTTGTCTTTTAAGCTTGAAATAAAAACACAGGCTGCTTCAATTCTAAAGATTAACAAAAATATTTCTAGATATTATTTAGAAATACAGTATTGCTGTCCTTAGATTTGTAGTATAATTTCAATGTTTATAATATTTCTTTGTGTTACTTAGACAATTTAAAGTAAACCAGTCAGTCAATAAGATTATTGACACACTTTCCCACATTCAGGTAATGTTGTGAATGGAACAATCGGCAAGCAAATGGTTGACATGCTGGTGGAATCGTTCAACAATGTAGAAATGATTCTAAAGTTTTTTGATATATTTCTAAAACTGAAGGATTTAACTTTCTCTGATGCATTCAAAGAATATGATCCGGATGGTAAGGGCATTATTTCCAAGAGAGATTTCCACAAAGCGATGGAGAGCCACAAACATTATACTCAATCGGAAACTGAGTTTCTGCTCTCCTGTGCTGAAACAGATGAGAATGAAACTTTGGACTATGAGGAATTTGTGAAACGATTTCATGAGCCAGCTAAAGACATTGGCTTCAACGTTGCTGTTTTGCTGACAAACCTGTCAGAGCACATGCCCCACGATACACGACTGCAAACTTTCCTTGAATTGGCAAACAGTGTTCTCAACTACTTCCAGCCCTTTTTAGGACGCATAGAAATAATGGGCAGCGCCAAGCGCATTGAACGAGTTTACTTTGAGATCAGTGAATCAAGTCGGACGCAGTGGGAGAAACCTCAGGTTAAAGAGTCAAAGAGGCAGTTTATTTTTGATGTGGTAAACGAAGGTGGTGAAAAGGAAAAAATGGAACTTTTTGTTAATTTTTGTGAAGATACCATCTTTGAAATGCAGTTGGCTGCTCAGATCTCGGAATCAGATCTGAACGAGCGGTCTATGAATAAAGAAGAAAATGAAAATGACAAGCTGGAAGAGCAAGACCCCCGAATAGGGTTCTTCTCTCTAGTGACCATCACGTCAGCATTAATAGCCCTCAGGCATAACATAATGACTCTGATGAAAATGTTAAGCATGAAAAGTATAAAGAAGCAAATGAAGAAGATGAAAAAAATGACCATGAAGGACATGGTCATGGCTTTGTTTTCTTCCTACTGGACCATTTTAATGGGTTTCATGCATTTTTTATCGAGTGTCTTCAGAGGCTTCTTTCAAATCATGTACAGCTTGCTGCTTGGAGGGAGCCTGGTTGAAGGAGCCAAGAAAATTAAAGTAGCCGAACTTTTAGCTAACATGCCTGATCCTACTCAGGATGAGGTGCGTGGCGATGGAGAAGAAGTAGAAAGGAAGCCTGCCGAAGCTGCTTTGCCTGCAGAAGACCTGACTGATCTCAAAGCTCTGTCAGAAGATAGCGACCTCCTCTCAGATATTTTTGGCTTAGATTTAAAACGAGAAGGAGGACAGTATAAACTAATTCCACATAATCCAAATGCAGGCTTGAGTGATTTGTTGAGCAGTCCTTCTTTACTCCCTTTACCTGATGTGCAAGAAAAAGTACAGGTACAAATACTGTTTTTATTTATCTGTCTTCTTTAACTCTCTTTTTTCTTTTTTAAAAGCTGGTTTAATTAATTAAAGCTACCCTGTTTCCCCGAAAATAAGACCTCCCCAGATATTAACCCCAAGTGGGCTTTTGAGCACATGCACTAAAATAAGCCATCCCCTGAAAATAAGCCCTCCCCAAAAATATTGTTACCCAGCCATGAGGTGACCACGCTCGCCGCCTCCTGCACCTCAAAAATAATAAGACCTCCCCGAAAATAAGGTCAAGCACTTATTTTGAGGGTCAAAAGAAAATAAGACCTTGTCTTATTTTTGGGGAAACACGGTATTTAAAAAACAAAGTTTTTCTTGTTTTAAGATGAGTTACAATTTTAAGGTAATTTTAGGTAATTTTTTCCCAAGATTGTAAAGGTTTAAAAATTAGGTTCAATTTTAAAAATGAAAGAATCATTTTGAAGTGAAAATGTGTTATCTTATTTTCTACATGACCCATAGAATGTATGTGTATTTTTAAAGGTTTTGTAGTAGCAATACCTTTTTTTTTTCGTTTTATGCCTTATAATTTGAAAATGGATCATTGTCATAATGTTTTCTTTCTTGTTTATTTTTATTTATTCAAGGATAAGAAGATGAATGAAGATGAAAAAGATGAAAGAGAAGATACTAAATTCGAACATGAAAAAGCAGAGTATGTCCTTTTCTTTTTGTATTGCAGTATAAATTAACAGTTTGTTTGTATATATTTACTTTGTGTTTATTGTACTTGGAGAATCAAGCAGAACACCATGTAGGAGTTTGTAACCTACTGTAGGATTACACCACTCTTGTTTTGTAACATATTTTTACTTTTTAACACAATATTTTTACAACACAATAACACATTTTAATTTTATTATAAAATGGTTATTGTTATTAGATTTTCAGAGTTCTTTACATATTGTACATTTTCCATAGCCTTTGTTCAACTATTAGCATACCCGTGTCCTTGGAAAAAAGACCTCTCCTTCCCATGGTGCAAGTTGAATCTTTCCTCATTGAGATATTAAATT
The DNA here is from genome assembly GCA_039707465.1 of Rhabdophis nuchalis. NCBI lineage: Eukaryota > Metazoa > Chordata > Lepidosauria > Squamata > Natricidae > Rhabdophis > Rhabdophis nuchalis. The sequence goes on from CM077643.1 coordinate 327,393,553, forward strand.
TTAATTGAGAAATATGACTGATATTATAGTTTTGGAAAATATGTGTCTACAGGGGAGAAGATGGAGAAAAGGAAGAGAAAACAAAAGAAGATAAGGGAAAACAGAAACCAAGGCAGCGTCACAAACATAGGCATGGTGAACTAGAATTGCAAGAATCTGCCTTCTGGAAAAAAATTATTGCATATCAACAGAAAGTCCTTGTAAGGGTTTAAAAGTTAAAATAAATAAGAATTCCTTATAGTGCATCATTTTGTATACATATTTGTTTAAATGTTGATATTTGCAGCTTAATTCATGTTTATGTCTATTCCAAAGCTAGACATTATTTATTTTCACAAAAAATTATTTGGGGATGGAATGCAAAACCATTTCTGGGTATTTTCTCTCTCATTGCAGATTGCCAAACATCTATATGAAATATGTAGATGATAAAGTATTGTTTGTTTCTACATTCTTATTTGAATTTTAGTATAGTTTGGCACTGTTTGATATACACACTGTTCAGATACAATCCTTAAATATACATAATTTGGATAAGTACTGTTAATTGTCATAAATTGTGTGAATAATTAGAAGTGGAAAACTTCTTATGTAATTATTTAGAATAGCATTCTGCAAGTTAAGTAGAGAAGTTATTAAGTGTAACTAGCTATTAAGCATATTTATTTGTTAGATTTATGTCCTACCTTTGTTGTATGCAATTCATTAGGTTACCTCCTAGTTTCTTCATAATAACTTCACTGTGAGGTGGGTTTGGCTGAGATAGAAAGATTAGCCCAAAATCACCCAGCCAGCTTTTGTGTCTAAGAGTGGGCTAGAATTCAGTTTCCTGATTTCTAATTCAGTACTTTAACTATTACCTAAAACTGATTCAACATTATTTCTTTTTTCAGAATTATTTTGCTCGGAATTTTTACAATATGAGGATGCTGGCTTTATTTGTTGCATTTGCCATTAATTTCATTCTTTTGTTCTACAAGGTAAATCCTTCATACTTTAAACTTAAACTGACATATAAAAAACTAAGTGATTTTTAACTCAAAGTCTTTATTCCTCAGTGTAAAATAATATCCTGAATTTAGGCTTACTTATGTAGACAGCTTTTAGTATATGCATTTACTGCATAAATGTGCCTTAAAGGTGATTGAATTTATTCTGTATCATTTCTCCGTATTCCAAGTTTATGTCAACAAAGTTTTACTAAGTTTAAAATATCACCAGTGCAATCTATACCATAATTTTATAAGGCAGCAATAAACATATGTGAGTTTGTGAGTTTATTGGTTTTTTATACCGCCCTACTCCCGAAGGACTCAGGGTGGTGTACAGCCAGAATAAAAACAAATATATAAAAGTTAAAAAAGTTTTTAAAAGACATATTAAACTTTGGTCTAAAAGTGAAAAAACAAACAAACAAACAACTGATTAAAATGTAATTTATTTATTTATTTATTTTATTATATTTATATCCCGCCCTTCTCCACAGAGGACCCAGGGCGGCGCACAGGAATTTAAAAACATACAAAAACTTTGACTAGGCCTGAAGATTCTTAACGAAAGAACTTGACACACACGAAAGCTTTGACTCTTCAGATGATACGTTGTTTCCTGCAAACCTACTCTTCACAGAGGATTTCTTTTAAAGCCTCTTGGGAAGGGCCGGTCAATTAGGCAGCTGATACTCATTATCTCCTCTGGTTGCATCTTTCTGCTAATTGACGTTGCCTCCTCTCGATCCTTCTTAGCCTGACGTCAGGGACAAACTAGGTTTCCTCCTCCCCACTACACCAAGCCCCAGGTGCCTCTTGATGCCTGCTCTCTCACTCTTGGCCTCCTCCTCTAGAGCAGACTCATAGGACTCCTCACTAGAGGAATCCATCAGCAGCTCATCTGGAGCTGGCTGGGCCACAACAGGTCACTAACTGAATCGTTGTAAGTTGAGGATTTTTTGTAAAATGTGAATAGCATTTGACTAAAGAAAATAAGAAATGCCAGCAGAGAAAGAAATTGGGGGTGTGAGATCTGGCAGAATCTCAGCTCAAGGCTTCTTACTGTTAAATGTCAATTATCTACCTCTGGAATAACCCTGTTTCCAGGATTATCTTTTCTTTTGTGTGTAGCTTGTCGAAATGTGATATTTCTGTCAAATTGTTCTTCAACAGGTCTCTACATCTTCAGTGACAGAAGAAAAGGAAGTACAAGTAGTTAATACTGCTGAGAAAATGAAGCTAAACAGCCTAGAAAGTCCTTCTCATAAAATCATCACAGTACACTATGTCCTTGAAGAAAGCAGTGGCTACATGGAACCTACCCTCCGCATTTTAGCGATTTTACACACTGTCATTTCCTTTTTCTGCATCATTGGGTATTACTGTCTGAAAGTAAGAGAACAAGAATGTCACATCTGCTTAAATGGTGAAATCTAATTTTTTTGGCCACTGGTTCTGTGGACATGGCTTAGTGGGGGGGGGGATGTGACTGGGTGGGCATGGCCAACTTTTTTTCACTTTTTAAAGCATTTTTTTCCTGCTGGTTCAGGCAAATAGGCAGGAAAAATGCTTTTAAAAGTGGTGGGGAAAAAGCTTCCAACAAGTTGAGCTGCGTGATCCTTGGAAGCTTTTTTTTTTTTTTTACTATCAGTTCGCAGAACCAGGGACAATTGTCCCTACTGGTTCAGCTGAACCAGGCCAAACAAGGGAGGATTTCACCCCTGATCTGCTTATTGGACTATAGTTCCCTTGGACTTATTTTGATGTTTGTCTCCCTCTCTCTGATAACCCATTTAGGTGTGTGTATTTTATTTTATTGGTTGTTGTCAGAAGAAGTAACAATAAAGATTATGTCAGCAATATGAATACAAACAAATCAAACCTTTGTATTCTGAATTCTGTAATTGTTTTTGTTGGAAAGAACATACTAGAGAAATGAATGATTAATTTTGTGTGCCTGTTATATACAGTAATCCCTCGTTTTCCACGGCTTCAAGTTTCGCGGCTTCAGTGCTTTGCGGATTTTTTAAAAATGCAGGAAAAAAAATGCATCGGTAGGAGGCAAGCGCCCCCTAGTGCTTGCTTTAAACAATGTCCTCAACTCAAGTTTCCTAGCGAATCCTACTTCGTGGTTTTCCGGTTTTCGCGGAAAGTTCCGGTCCCCATTAACCGCGGAAAACGAGGGATTACTGTACTTGTTATTGGCAATAAGAAACAATGATTACTGGTAATTGTCCCTTCCTGTTGTAGTCCATTATAGCTTCTAAAACATTTTCTGGAAAGGACATTCTAAAGTAGTATCGAAAGTGAAATAGGAGATTGCAGTGGGAAAGGAGAATCAGTTAAAATTCTTCTCTTTCCTCACCCTTGTAATATGTCTTCAGTGGATTATATCATCTTTTTAGATGATATAATCCTTGCACATACTATTTTATTGATTGATTTATATATCAATATACAATATATAATAGCAGAGTTGGAAGGGACCTTGGAGGTCTTCTAGTCCAACCTCTTGCCTAGGCAGGAACCTCATACCATTTCAGACAAATGGTTTTTGAACATCTCCTTAAAGACTTCCATTGCTGGGGCATTCACAACTTCAAATGTTATCTCCCTCATGAAGCGACTAAGTAAAATGCAAGTGACACATAAAAGCTGTGTATAAATATTATATTGCCAGGCAATTAAAACGAGTAGAGAAATTAAAACTCAAGTTAGAAAGGCAGAAGAAGGCCTTGCAAGATGCTAAGTAACCCAATGGCTGAGTGCTCTCCTCTGGCAAGTCAGGAGAGAGGCAGGACCTGCCTCACCTCTGAGAGGTGGGGCGTGGGGGGATGTTCCAAAGGGCAGGAGCAATGGCACTTACTTTAGAGAAGTATGTAAGTTTATCAGTTCTTTGCATTTTTCTCAGCTTCCAGATATGGTTAACAACTAATTGCTCCAAGTGAATTAAACAATATTTTGTACTTCTATTTCCAGGTTCCATTGGTAATATTTAAACGAGAAAAAGAAGTTGCGAGGAAATTGGAATTTGATGGGCTGTATATTACAGAGCAGCCTTCAGAGGATGATATTAAGGGACAATGGGACAGACTTGTCATCAATACACAGTGAGTCTATATTTTTTGAGCCTCCATGGTTTATATACACTTTTAATTTTATCAGGAATAAGTAGCGACAAGATACATCTGGGACACACAAATTGCAAAAGTGGAGGCAGCTATAACTCTCCTAGGTATATTTCGGTATGAAATTCTATTTTGAAAATAACAAGCGCTAAGAAATATGCTTATTACATGAATGCATTTAAGTATGCATTTATACAATACAATACAATACAATAGCAGAGTTGGAAGGGACCTGGTAGGTCTTCTAGTCCAACCCCCTGCGTGGGCAGGAACCTTATACCATTTCAGACAAATGGCTATCTAACATCTTTTTAAAGACTTCCAGGGTTGGGGCATTCACAACTTAGTATGTGAATGTAAATTTAGTATGTAGTTAGTAAATTTAGTATGCATTGTTTTAGCGTAGGGTTGGATTTAATATAGTTTTTAAGAGTTTTTGTATTTTTGTATATTTGTATATTTGTATTTTTTAATTTTCCTGTGCGCCGCCCTGGGTCCCTCTGTGGGAGATGGGTGCGGGATATAAATATGATAAATAATAATAAAAATAAAAATAATAAAGTATAATTGTGGCAGGAAAAATTCACACTAGGTAGATTTTATATAGATAAAAAAATGGTAATGCATGGCAATAATACATTATCTTTATATTTCATCTCTTAAAATATTTTATAAACAACAATAATTATTTTCTGGATTTCTCACAACTTTCAATTATTTTGTTCAAGTCTTGGCTCAGAAAATTGCAAAATTAGTCCTCTAATCTTTAGATTCTGAAAATGGACACTTTTCTATAACTAACTAATGTATATTTTATTAGCTGCCCTGAAATTTGTATAATCTTAAATATTTATTTATTCTTAAATTTCCTTGCAAAGTTTTTTATATCTCCCCGTTTATTTGGATATAACACTGATTTATGAATAAATATATGTGCAATTGATATAGATTAAAATAAATTGTCTACCCTTACACATAACTTAATGGCTTAATGAAATATTTAACATTTACCAGGCAAATGTTTACCAGTACCATTCTGCATCCAAGCAGATCGCAAATTAAGTTTCCTATAACACTGAATGCTGTGCTATGTGAGATTTCATTATGGCCATTACTACAGAATATATTTGTACAGAATTATAAAAAATGAGGATTTCATGTGGTATCAGATTTCAGATTTGAAAGTAATTCATAAGTTTATTAATTTTTGGATGCCTTTGATAGTAATGGAATAAGAAAATCAGTCCATGTAACTGGACAATGTTTGAGAAAAGAGACATTTAATTGCAATTTAAGAAATAAAATATTTAAAAATATAAAGGAAATAACTGGCATTAGTTTAATCTTGAACTTTAACTCCAGGGAGGGGAAAAATGAACTTGCACTAAATTAGTTGTATTTGTTAAATGATTATCTGATTGATCCACTGAGCATTATTTTCCAGTTCGAAATTGTAACTTCCATAAGTCCCTTTACAAGTGAGGAAAACCTGGAACGTCCAAGAAAGATCTCTATACATTTGGAGTTCAGGAAAACTATATTTAATGATGTGAATGATAATTTATATTTAAACAGAGTTTCTTTCAAATCATAGGTCTTTTCCTAATAACTATTGGGACAAGTTTGTGAAAAGAAAGGTAAAGTCTTTTATTATTGTTGAATTATATGTTTCAGTTTTAAATAGCATGGTCTAATTTTTGACCTACATTATTTTTCCCCATTATTGGTTGTAATTATGAGTTCATATGATCAGATTTCTTATCCATATTGAGTACCTATATTGGGATTGTTCACTCAATTTTACATCAGACAGAGTGCACCACTCACGAAGCTTTGGTGTATGTTCATTGCTCAGTGAATATTACTAAGTCTCTGTTAAAGTGCTGGTTGTGTGTGTGTATATACTTTTGAGTCAGTGTTGACCGGCCTCACTGAGTTTAATGGTTACCACATTTAGCAAATGTTTGCAAATAAAATGGTAATTTAAAAATCATTTTCCAACCAATGCACACACAGCCCAATTTGATTTACCTTTCAACAGTGCACACTGGAATGAGAGTAACATTACATATAGATGCAAGAGAAAGGACTTTACCTAAATGAGGTGGCAACAATTTGTGATCTTCTCCCTCTCCCCCCCCCCCTCTTTCACTTAGCAACTATTTTGTTTCTGATTTAAAGAATGGATTATGGTTGTTAAATAAGAAGAAATGAAATGAAATGAAATGAAATTTATTATTTCTAGACCGCCCCCTCTCCCCATGGGGACTCGGGGCGGTGCACAGGTAGCATAAAAGCAATAAATAACAAACAACAATAAATATACCAACAAAATTTAAGAACCAATTAAATAAACCCTGTGCTAAAATCCCGATTAAACTAAAAACCTATTCTATAAAATCCCAAGGCAAGGAGGCTATCCCAGGCCGGCCAGACGGAAAAAGTAAGTTTTTAATTTAAGACCCTTTAATTTAAGAGGGTATACATTACTCTCCATTTTAAAAACAATGCACTAGGGCTTTAGATTAAAATAAAATTGAGTTGCCTCTATTTATGAGTCAACATAAATGGAGCTACAACTTTCGTATATGACTTCATTCTCTCTTCAAACCAACATACATTTAGTCACAAGAATAAGGCTTGCTCAGTAAGTTGAGAGTACTTTTATGTTCAGAATCATTATCAGTTTGTGATTTAAAGAGGTATGATACTTTTTAACTTGCTATAATATTAATGCTACACCTAGATGAGTCTTCTCCCAGAGATTTTCCAATTCCTATAGAATATAGTTTATCTTTCACACTACCGCTAACAGAAGAAATCCTAAGATATGTCTTCCCCACTCTCTTGGGGTATACAATAGGGAAAAGAATATCCCACATTTAAATACAAAGGGGTTTTAAAAACATTTTTATTTATATGCAATAATTAGAAAGCAACAACATAAGCACTATGCCTATTGAAATAAGAGGAACTATATATTATTCAAATTCAAATTCAAATTAAGATTTATTAACCGCACCCTCTCCCCACAGGGACCCGGGGCGGTGCACAGGCATAATTAAAAACAATATACAAAATACAAACATTACTTAAAATAAAATTAAATAAATCTACCTATGCTAAAAATATATAATTAAAACCCATTAAAATTTGTAATTAAAAGACAGAGAGAACTATTCAAGGCCGGCCAGTCGAAAGAGATGGGTCTTCAATTTTACCCGGAAGGAGCGGAGGTCGGTGGTCGTTCTAATATCAGGGGGAAGGTCGTTCCAGAGGGCCGGGCCCGCCACAGAGAGCGCCCTTCCCCTGGGCGCCGCCCGCTGACAAAGTCTAGTGGACGGCACCCGGAGAAGCCCCTCTCTGTGGGAGCGAATCGGTCGTGAGGATGTGTGGGGCAGGATCCGATCTCGCAGATAGCTAGGTCCCGAGCCATGGAGCGCTTTGAAGATGATAACTAACACCTTGAAGCGCACCCGGAAGACGACAGGTAGCCAGTGCAGCTCGCGCAGGAGCGGTGTTACATGGGCAAACCTGGAGGTGCCCATAATTGCTCGCGCGGCCGCATTCTGAACTAACTGAAGCCTCCGGGTGCACCTCAAGGGGAGCCCCATGTAGAGAGAGTTGCAATAGTCCAGTCGGGATGTCACGAGGGCATGGGTGACTGTGCGAAGGGCGTCCCGATCCAATAGGGGGCGCAATTGGCGAACCAGGCGAACCTGGTAAAACGCCCTCCTGGCCACGGCTGTCACTTGCTCTTCCATAGACAGCCGGGTATCCAGGAGGACACCCAAATTGCGCGCCCCATCCACAGGGGCAAGATGTTCGCCCCCTATGGCCAGCGTTGGAGAAAGCTGGTTGAATCGGGCAGCCGGAAACCACAGCCACTCGGTCTTGGTCGGGTTGAGCCTAAGTCCGTTACTTCCCATCCAGATCCGCACGGCTTCCAGGCACTGGCACATCACCGCTACGGCATCGTTGGGGTGGTCTGGGGTAGATATGTACAGCTGGGTGTCATCAGCGTACAGATGGTACTCTACCCCAAAACCACGGATGATCTCACCCAGCGGCTTCATGTATGCATTAAACAGGAGAGGCGAGAGGACCGACCCCTGAGGCACCCCGCATGTGAGGGGTCTCGGGGTCGACCTCTGCTCTCCTGCCCGCACAAATTGCGATCGGCCAGAGAGGTAGGAGGAGAACCACCGCAAAACGGTGCCTCCCACCCCCAACCCCCCCAGCCGATGCAATAGGATACCATGGTCGATGGTATCGAAAGCCGCCGAGAGGTCTAATAGGACCAGGATGGAGGAACATCCCCCATCTCTGGCCCTCCAGAGATCATCTACCAACGCGACCAATGCCGTCTCGGTGCTATGCCCGGGCCGAAAGCCGGACTGGCGCGGATCTAGATAGTCAACTTCCTCCAGGTGACGGGGAAACTGTTGTGCCACCACACTCTCAACAACCTTCGCCAAGAAGGGAAGGTTGGAGACTGGACGGTAGTTGTTCAAAAGAGCTGGGTCCAAAGAGGGCTTCTTGAGGAGGGGCCTCACCATAGCCTCTTTTAGGGAGGCAGGCAAGGAACCCTCACTCAAGGATGCGTTGATAACCTCTTGGAGCCAGCCTCGTGTCACCTCCCAGGATGCCAGTACAAGCCAGGAGGGGCACGGGTCCAATGAACATGTGGTGGCTCGCAGTCGCCCACGTAGCCTGTCCATATCCTCGGAAGTAACGGGGTCAAACTCCTCCCAAACAAGATCTCTCTCGTGGCATCCCACTGGGCCATGAATGGGGGCTAGCTCACTCTGTATCTGGGCGGTTTTCTCCTGCAGAAAAATCACAAATTCCTCTGCTCTACCCTGTAGCGGGGCTTCCCGCTCCCTCTGATGAAGGAGAGAACGGGTCACCCTAAACAGGGCGGCAGGGCGGTTTTCTGCGGATGCTATGAGGGTAGCACAATGGTGACGTTTGGCCACCCTCAGCGCCACAATGTAAGTCCGTAAATGGGCTCTTACCTGTGTCCGGTCAGATTCAGAGCGGCTAGCCCTCCACCTTCTCTCTAGGCATCTCTTGCGGCGTTTCATCACCCGCAGCCCCTCAGTAAACCAAGGAGCCAGGGTGGTTCGCCGCCGCGAGAGAGGCCGCAAGGGCGCGACCCGATCTAAGGCTCCCACGGCCGCATTATTCCATGCGGCCGTGAGGTCCTCCATCGGGGCGCGGGTCAGGGATACAGGAAATGGCCCAAGCGCTGTCTGGAACCCGTCCGGGTCCATCAAGCGCCTGGGGCGGTACCAGATTGGTAACTCTGGTTCCGCCTCCCCGCGGAGGGGAGCAGCGGTCGGAAAGTCGAGTCGGAGAAGTGAGTGGTCTGACCATGACAAGGGTGTGATGACTATATCCCCTGTACCCAGATCACTCTTCCATTGGCCCGAGACAAAGATGAGGTCCGGCGTATGTCCACCCTCATGGGTGGGGCCTTGAATTACTTGGGTCAGGTCCATGGCCGTCATGGAAGCCATGAACTCCCGAGCTACCACGGATGATTCGCCCAACGATGGCAGATTAAAGTCCCCCATGACTATAAGTCTGGGGGTCTCCACTGCCACCGTAGCGATCACCTCGAGGAGCTCGGGCAGGGCTGCTGCTACATAGCGGGGAGCCAGGTATACAACCAGCAAGCCCAACTGCCTCCCTAGGCCCCACTTCATGCAGAGGGACTCACAGCCGGAGGTCTGAGGCACAATGGACTCTCTCGGCTCCAGGCCTTCCTTAATAATGACCGCTACCCCGCCACCCCTGCCTAGGGCCCGCGGCTGATGAAATGCGCGGTAGCCTGGTGGGCACATTTCAACGAGGGGATGACCTCCCTCGGGGCCCAACCAGGTCTCCGCAATTCCTACCAGGTCCGGCTCCCCCTCTGACACAAGGTCACTAATGAGGGGGGCTTTGTTGACAACGGACCTGGCGTTGCAGAACATCAGCCGCAGACCCTGGCTCTGTATTCCCTGGCCACCTAGCCTGCGGGGGTTGTGGCACCCGACCGTTTGTAACCAACGGCTGCGTGCCACCAACCGGGAGGATGAGAATTGTCTCCCCTCGGTCCTGCCCCTCCCCACGACCCTCTGAATTGGTAAGCCCTCCTGAGGAACGACTCGGGTATCCCCCTTCCTTTCGCCTTCCGCTTCCCGCCGTCGACTGCTATCCTGGCCCTTACTATTGATCGTTGCTTCCGTCTCCATCTGTCTATATCTTTTTTTAGACCCCTCCCCCACCCCAACCCTGGAACCCCCTAAAATCCGAATTAAAAAATTACAAAGAAACCCCCTGAGCTTGCGCTTCGCCCACCTCTCAGGAGCAATAACTCAATTATGTAATTAAGTTAACTATCTGGGAACATATTAGCTATCCTTCTGTACCTTCAAAAATGGGTTCACTTTAATGTTCTCTGCCATCACTCCTGTAGTGGCTTCCTAGTTGATAGTCTTCAGTCTAGTTTTCTTTTTGTCTCTTGTCTCTGCAGCTTTATTTTCTTGAGTTAAATCTTCAGATTGCTTCTCAGCTTCTCACAGATGAACTTCCAGCTCTTGACACTGTATTGATTTAGCTGACAATACTTTTTTGCACAGTCTCATGTCTGCCCTTCTTCCCCTCTTGTTCCTCAATACTTATTAAGCTGGGGAAGGGAGGAGGTTCCCTGCTATTTCCAAACACTCTTATATTCTCTTCTTTCTCTCTGTCTCTGCCCCTTTTCCCATCTCTGCCTTCCTTCTTTTTCCTCCTCCTTGCCAGATCGAAAGTTAGGATATTGCCTCTTCCCAAATTAGTTTCCTTTCCTCATTTCTGTCACCCTTCCCATTGCCAGGACTAATTTAGAGCCCGCAAATCTAAGATAAAGAGCTTATTGACTCTTCACATTATTTCTGTTTGCATTTAACATCCTACTCATTGTAGAAGATCCTGCAATCCAGTTTACCAGTTCTCTTCAAATAACTGGGGTATAGAACCTATAATTTGTCAGGTGAAAGATCTTTCTAATTTGAACCTCTCTTTCCAATGAGGTAGATGCCCCAGAGGTATCTAAAGATACATAATTTTATATAAAAATATTACACCTTAAACACTGCATGATGAGGGTTCTGTAAAAACTTGGGTTTAGATAAATAACTTTCCAGAAGGAAAAATAATTGTTACTATATTGTTTCAGGTTATGGATAAGTATGGAGAGTTTTATGGCAAAGACAGAATCAGTGAATTGCTGGGAATGGACAAGGCTGCTCTAGATTTCAGTGACGCTCGAGAAAAAAAGAAACCCAAAAAGGATAGTTCTTTATCAGCTGTGTAAGTATTTAAAATGTTGCTTTAAAGACTACTCAAACATTTCTTATTTGTTGTTGAACTTTCAACATTTCTCTTGCTTTTAATGTCTGACTTATAGCCTTCTTTCTCATATGAAAATCAATTATTTCAAAATGTAAGTGTGCATATATGCCAGAAACATAATGTATAAATGAGAATGGCAAACTATAGTTTGTGAAATATAGAACGGTATAACTCAAGGGAACAAACATATAATATGCTCCTCCTTCCTCTATTTTTTCCACAATTATTTTTTTTCACAATGATTTTTGAAAATAATATTCTCATAACTATATTCATAATAAAATAATACTATTTATTTATTTATTAATCGTATTTGTATACCGCCCTATCTCCCTATTGAACATGGTTCAACATCTTATTTAGCTTTTTGCCACTTATTTCAAAGTAAGAATTAAGTAAGTTCTTCTTAATTTTTCTTTTGCTCAGAAATGAAGATAGATTTACCAGGTAGCTGTTCACACTTACCTTTCTGAAGATCACTGATAGCTTTAAGATAGTTAGATCAATAGGTTCCAAAAGGGATTAGAAGTGAGACTACTGAATTTAGTGTCTTCAAAAGGCTCTGCTGTGACTGTGAATATGATGGTTAATCCCTTCATGTCTCAGTGTTCCATCCCATGGTTGATTGCTGCTCTGAAGTCTCCTTACAAAGAGCAGCTGTGCAGAGCACATGTGGTCCTCCCCTTTTCCAAGGAAGTTCCAAACCACCAGTCCACTCACCAGTTATTTGGTCTTTTCCACAGTTGCCATCAGTTCTCTACAGATATATGTACAGCTCACCATGCCTCCATCGCAAGTCTAACACCTTTTCTATCACTAATAATGCTGTTACTCTGTATAACAATAGCATTTAGACTTATATACAGCTTTACAGCCCTCTCTAAATGGTTTACAGAGTCAGCATATTGCCCCCAATAATTTGGGTCCTCATTTTATCCACCTCAGAAGGAAGAAAGGCTGAGTCAACCTTGAGCCTGGTGAGATTTGAATTGCCAAATTGCAGGCAGCTGGGAGGCAGCAACAATAGCCTGCAGTATAATGATGATGATGATGATGATGATGATGATGATGATGATGATGATGATGATTTAATTTGCAAACCGCTCTCTCTCCCCGAAGGGACTCGAGGTGGTGAACAGGGAATTTAAAAATACATATATAAAACCAACAGACATTATACAAATTTAAAATGAATTAAACATAGACCCTGCGCTAAAATCCCAGACTATCTAAAACTAATACCCCTAAAAATCCCTAATAAAACAGTTTGAATATTCAGCTTGAGGTAAATGGGTCGATTAACCCAAGCCGGCCAGGCAGAAGAAGTGAGTTTTTAGTTTTTGACGGAAGGAGCGGAGGTCCGTAGTTGTTCTAATTTCGGGGGGAAGGTCATTCCAGAGGGTCGGGCCCGCCACAGAGAAGGCCCTTCCCCTGGGCGTCGCCCGCTGGCATAGCCTAGTGGACGGCACCCGGAGAAGTCCCTCTCTGTGGGAGCGAATCGGCTGAAGGGATGTATGGGGCAGGATGCGATCCCGCAGATAGCTAGGTCCCGAGCCATGGAGCGCTTTAAAGATGATAATCAACACCTTGAAGCGCACCCGAAAAACAACAGGCAGCCAGTACAGCTCGCGCAGGAGCGGTGTAACCTAGAGGTTCCCATAACTGCCCACGCGGCTGCATTCTGGACAAGCTGCAGGCTTCGGGTGCACCTCAAGGGGAGCCCCTTGTAGAGAGCATTGTAGTAGTCCGGGATGTCACGAGTGCATGAGTGACTGTGCAAAGGGCATCCCGGTCCAATAGGGGACGCAACTGGCGGACCAGGCGGACCTGGTAAAACGCCCTCCTGGCTACGGCCGTCACTTGATCTTCCATGGACAGCCGTGCATCAAGGAGGACACCCAAGTTGCGTGCCCCATCCACAGGGGTTACATGTTCGCCCCTTATGGCCAGTGATGGAGTCAGCTGGTTGTACCGGGATGCCGGAAACCATAGCCACTCGGTTTTGGACGGGTTGAGTCTGAGTCTGTTCCTTCCCATCCAGGCCCCCACGGCTTCCAGACACCGGCACATCACCTCTATGGCATCGTTGGGGTGGTTTAGGGTAGATATATAAAGCTGCGTAACGTCAGCGTAGAGATGGTACTCTACCCCAAAACCACGGATGATCTCGCCCAGCGGCTTCATATATGTGTTGAACAGGAGTGGCGAGAGGACCGACCCCTGAGGCACCCCACAAGTGAGGGGTCTCGAGGTTGACCTCTGCCCTCCTGTCAACACAAATTGCGATCGACCGGAGAGGTAGGAGGAGAACCACCGCAGCACAGTGCCCCTCACCCCCAACCCCTCCAGCCGATGCAATAGGATACCATGGTCGATGGTATCAAAAGCCGCTGAGAGGTCTAATAGGACCAGGATGGAGGAACAACCCCCATCTCTGACCCTCCAGAGATCATCCACCAGTGCGACCAATGCCGTCTTGGTGCTGTGCCCGGGCCGGAAGCCGGACTGGCGCGGGTCCAGATAATCAATTTCCTCCAGATGACGGGGGAACTGTTGTGCCACCACACTCTCTACAACCTTCGCCAAAAAGTGAAGGTTGGAGACCAGACGGTAATTTACCAACAATGCTGGGTCCAGGGAAGGCTTCTTGAGGAGGGGTCTTACCACCGCCTCTTTCAAGACGGTAGGCAAGAACCCCTCACCCAAGGAAGCATTCACTACCTCCTGGAGCCAGCCTCGTGTAACCTCCCAGGATGCCAGTACAAGCCAGGAGGGACACGGGTCCAATAAACATGTGGTAGCTCGCAGTCGCCCAAGTAACCTGTCCATATCTTCGGAAGTAACAGGGTCAAACTCCTCCCACAAAACTGTCTCAAGATCTGCCTCGGGGCATCCCACTGGACCACTTTCGGTGGAGGCCAACTCGCTCTGAATCTGAGCGATTTTATCCTGCAGATATTCCCCAAATTCCTCTGCTCTACCCTGCAAGAGGGCTTCCTGCGTCCTCTGTTGAAGGAGGGAGCGGGTCACCCTAAACAGGGCGGCAGGGCGTCTCTTGTGGTGTTTCATCATCCTCAGCTCCTCGGTGAACCAAGGAGCCAGGGTGGCTCGTCGCCACAGGAGAGGCCGCAAGGGCACGACCTGATCCAAGGCCCCCCGTGGCCGCGGTATTCCACGCGGCCACCAGGTCCTCCATTGGGCCGCGGGTCAAGGACACAGGTAGTGGCCCAAGCTCCGTCTGGAACCTATCCGGGTCCATCAGGCGCCTGGGGCGGAACCATTTAGGCGAATCAGGTTCCGCCTCCCCGCGGTGGGGTGTAGCGGTTGGAAAGTCAAGCCAGAGAAGTGAGTGGTCTGACCATGACGGGTATGATGGCTACGTCCCCTATACCCAGATCACTCTTCCACTGACCAGAAACAAAAATTAAATCCAGTGTGTGTCCTCCCTCGTGTGTGGGGCCCCGAATTACTTGGGTCAGGTCCATGCCCGTCATGGAGGCCATGAACTCCCGAGCTATCTCTGATGATTCGCCCACCGATGGCAGGTTGAAGTCCCCTATGACAACCAGTCTGGGGCTTGGGCAGGGCTGCTGACACGTCTGGGGCTTGGGCAGGGCTGCTGGGGAGCCAGGTACACAATCAGCATGCCCAACTGCCTCCCTGGGCCCCACTTCACGCAGAGGGACTCACAGCCGGTGGTCTGTGGTACAGTGGTCTCTCTCGGCTCAAGACCTTCCCTAACAATAACCGCTACCCCTCTATCCCTGCCTAGGGCCCGTGGCTGATGAAATGCGCGGTAACCTGGCGGGCACTTTCCTACGAGGGGAAGTCCTCCCTCGTGGCCCAGCCTGGTCTCACCAATTCCCACCAGGCCTGGCTCCCCCAACCAGGAAAGAAAAACCTGTCTCCCATCGCACCTACCCCTCCCCACGACCGTCTTGATGGGTAGACCCTCAATGGAAACGACTTGTGTATCCCCCCTCTTAATGGACCCTTCCGCTTCCTTCCTCGCTCTGCCGACCGACCTAGTAACATTCCCACCCCCAGCCTGACTAACCTCACCCTCCTCCCTGAGACCCCCTAAAATCCGAATCAAACATTTAGCTAAAAAACCCCTACATCTGCGTTTCGCCCACCTCTCTTGATTGCATAATCCCTCATCAAGGTGGGCCCTCGTTAGAGCGGAGGGCCATACCTGCGAGTAAAGGGATTCTCGCAGTCGAATAAGGTCTGGTCTAGAATACATAAATAGATATAAGTAGGTGTAAAATAGATATATACAATAGGTATAAAATGAGTCGCGGATTGCTTATATGGGCATCCTGGCTGCTAGGATATTATACAATAGATATTAAATATATTAAAATTCCTGAAAGGTTTATATAATTCCAGGAGAGTATGGTATCTGGCTCAAGAAAGTTCTTAGAAATAGTTCTTAAAATAGTTCTTAAAATAGTTCTTAAAATAGTTCTTAAAATAGTTCTTAAAATCGAGGGTAATGGAGATAGTTGATAATGATAACTGGTCAAAGCAAGGTGAGTCTGGTGGGCAGGCATGGCCTTCGACTCGAAACAAGCCCCCAGCCTATGTTCTTCCATAGCTGTGGTCTAGATTTCAACGGCCTCCTCTAGCCGTATTGCACTCTAACCACTGTACCACCATGGCTTATGTTCCAATATGATATATGCCATTATTTATTAGAATTACAACAATGAACCCAGTGTAACACTGTGTAAAATAATATATGGGCATAAATTTGACATTACAAATATCATCATTCACAAACTGGGAGTAGGGATGGTGAGAAAACACTTTAAAACAAATGAACTAGAATTAATTAGTAGGCTCAGCTCTATTTCCTATAACCTAAATACAAATAAAGGCTTCTTATCATACTGCATACTGAATGTTTAATCAGGGATTGCCCATTGTGACAAATAATTATTAGTGTTTATACCTTTTAAGTTTAATCCCATCTGTGAAGGATTATGCCATAATAAAGAGGTTTAACACATTTTTAAATTGATTAATGAAACTCATTGCTTAGCAAATTTATGTGTGTGCCTGTGTGTGTGTGTGTGTGTGTGTGTGAGAGAGAGAGAGAGAGAGAATATATACATACATACATACATACATACATACATACATACATACATACATACATAGGAAGGCTTGCCTGAAATGCTGGAAAGTGCCGGTTCAAATCCCAGTAGATGAAGTATGGCCAGCTGAAGAAGGCTAAAAAGCCGGAAATAGATCTATCCTGGTCTCTTAATTATTAAATCAGCCCTTAAAAATCTAACATATATATATTTATATATACAGTGGTACCTCGGTTCACAAACTTAATTCGTGAACTGACTCTGGTCGCGAACCGAATTGGTCGTGAACTGAGGCACAGTTTCCCATAGGGTTTAATGTAAATCCGGTTAATCTGTTCTGATCTTTTTTTTTGGTTTTTAAAGCACAAAAAATATGAAACAAATACCGTATGTGCTAAAAGCATAACAAAAATAAAAAAAGTCACTGAAAGTACTCACAGTGTACTTTTTTCTGTGTCTCCTTCTCTCCACGATCTTCCTACAGGAAGTCACAACCATGTAACAGCCAGGAAATAGCATTAAAATGGCCACGGTTCCTGTTCGTGAACCGAAGCGGAGTTCGTGAACCGGAGCATATTTTGATGAACTTTTCTGTTCGTGAACCAAGTTGTTCGTGAACAGAAGCGTTCGTGAACCGAGGTACCACTGTATGCTGGTATTGCCATCCTCGGGTGTTTTCCCATGTATATAGCATGGAATTTTTATTGCAACGTTTTGGCAAGATCTCACTTGCCATCCTCAGGCTTCGGTCTGTGACTATATATATATAGATTCGCAAAAAAGCAAAGGCCCAGGCCTGATGATGATGGGGGTGATCCCATCGAAACGTTGCAAAAACACCTTTAATTTTACACGGGAAAAGACCCGAATAAACCAAAATCTACATATATATATATAGATTTTTAAGGGCTGAAAATAAAGAGACCAGGATGGATCCATTTCAGGCTTATTAGCGTTCTTCAGCTGGCCATACTCTTTCTACTGGGATTTGAACCGGTGCTTTCCAGCATATGAGGCAAGCCTTTCTATGCCTTGAGCTATCCGGTATCCCTGATACATCAGCCAATTTTACAGGACTCTATTAATGAGAGAATATTTTCACAGCTCCTGTTCAAGGGTCCCTTTAAGGGGAAGAGACTTAACGTCATCCCTCTCTGCCCTTCGACTCAACCTAGAGATCATCCAGACAGAGAACCAATTAGTTTGCTGCTGTGTGAAATTTTTTAGATATGTGTTAGATTTTTAAGAGCTGAAAATAAAGAGACCAGGATGGATCCATTTCAGGCTTATTAGCCTTCTTCAGCTGGCCATACTCTTTCTACTGGGATTTGAACCGGTGCTTTCCAGCATATGAGGCAAGCCTTTCTATGCCTTGAGCTATCCGGTATCCCTGATACATCAGCCAATTTGTGAAAATATTCTCTCATTAATAGAGTCCTGTAAAATTGGCTGATGTATCAGGGATACCGGATAGCTCAAGGCATAGAAAGGCTTGCCTCATATGCTAGAAAGCACCGGTTCAAATCCCAGTAGAAAGAGTATGGCCAGCTGAAGAAGTCTCCTCCCCTTAAAGGGACCCTTGAACAGGAGCTGTGAAAATATTCTCATATATATATATATATATATATATATATATATATATATATATATATATATATATATATATATATAGATATAGATATAGATATAGATATAGATATAGATATAGATATAGATATAGATATAGATATAGATATAGATATAGATATATATATATAGATATATATATATAGATATATATATATAGATATATATAGATATATATATATAGATATATATAGATATATATATATATATATGAGAATAGATATATAGAGATATATGAGAATAGATATATATATATATATATATATATATATATATATGAGAATAGATATATAGAGATATATGAGAATAGATATATATATGAGAATATATATATATATATATATATATATATATATATATATATATATATATATATATATATATATATATGAGAGAATATTTTCACACACATATATATATATGTATGTATGTATGTATGTATGTATGTATGTATGTATGTATGTATGTGTGTATGTGTGTGTGTGTTAGTTTTATGAGCTGATCAACACACATATCCCAAAAAAAATTTACACAACGTAATTCATGATTCTCTGTCTAGATGGTCTCTGGTGATGAGCCGAAAGGCAGAGAGGGAAACAGTATGTGTCCTCCCTTAATGGGGCCCTAACAGGAAGTTTTATATATATATAAAACTTCCTGTTAGGGCCCCATTAAGGGAGGAGAATATTTTCACAGCTCCTGTTCAAGGTCCCTTTTAAGGGGAGGAGACTTAACGTCATCCCTCTCTGCCCTTCGACTCAACCTAGAGATCATCCAGACATAGAACCAATTAGTTTGCTGCTGTGTGAATTTTTTTTTTTTTTTGATATGTGTTAGATTTTTAAGGGCTGAAAATAAAGAGACCAGGATGGATCCATTTCAGGCTTATTAGCCTTCTTCAGCTGGCCATACTCCTTCTACTGGGATTTGAACCGGTGCTTTCCAGCATATGAGGCAAGCCTTTCTATGCCTTGAGCTATCCGGTATCCCTGATACATCAGCCAATTTACAGGACTCTTATTAATGAGAGAATATTTTCATAGCTCCTGTTCAAGGTCCCTTTTAAGGTCCATTTTAAAAATCTAACATATATATATATATATATATATGTTAGATTTTTTAAGGGCTGAAAATAAAGAGGCCAGGATGGATCCATTTCAGGCTTATTAGCCTTCTTCAGCTGGCCATACTCCTTCTACTGGGATTTGAAAAATTACACAACGTAACTAAACATGGTTCTCTGTCTAGATGGTCTCTGGTGATGAGCCGAAAGGCAGAGAGGGAAACAGTATGTCTCCTCACTTAATGGGGCCCTTACAGGAAGTTGTGAAAACAATTATCTATACTAAATACTCCTGTTTTAGCTGATGAAATGGGCAGAACCAATTAGGCTGAATTGCTAGGCTTCTGCCTTGGATGCATTGCAGCCCCGGTTCGAATCCCAGTGGAGTGTGGCCAACTGATGAGAGCTAATAAGCTCGAAATAGATCTATCTTGGTCTCTCAAATTTAAATAAATGTATTGATCAGCACATAAAAACTAACATATATATATATGTGTGTGTGTGTGTGTGTGTGTGTGTGTGTATATATATTCATATACACATACATACATACATACATACATACATACATACATACATACATACATATGCTTTTGTAGATTTTCACGCGTGTAGGTATTCTGGCATTGCTTGCCAGATATATATTGCTTGCCAGATATATATATATATATATATATATATATATATATATATATATATATATATATATATATATATATATATATATATATATATATATATATATATATATATATATATATATATATATATATATATATATATATATCTGGCAATATATATTTATATGTGTGTGTGTGTGTGTTAGTTTTATGAGCTGATCAATAAATTAGCCGATAGGCAGTAAGGGAAACAGTATGTCTCCTCCCTTAATTGGGGCCTAATAATAACAGGTTGTTGTGAAACAATTACATATACATACATACATATATATATACGGGAAAACACCCGAATACAAGACCAGCATATGTTCCACAACACCCTGTTAGGGCCCCAATTAAGGGAGGAGACATACTGTTTCCTTTTCTGCCTTTCGGCTCATCACCAGAACCATCTAGACAGAAAGCCATGAGTTCCGTTGTGTGATTTTTTTAAATATGTGTGTTAGTTTTATGAGCTGATCAATAATCAATCAATCAGTCTCTCAGATTTATTTATTGATCAGCTCATAAAACTAACACACATATATATATATATGTTACTAGAATAATTTATGACTTGCACTTTTACACTTTAATAATGCTGACTTAGAACTGAAATAATACTCTACTCTCACTGTTTTTGTTTTGAGGAGAACTGGCAACTCACAGTTCTCAAAACAACAGCTATTATCATTGGTTAGCTTGTCAGCATGAGTGCTTAGAGTAGACCCATCAGCTAAGATCATGTTCTTTTGAACTGAAGGAGCTTACTTGTTCCATTAATCAGTTGTACCATGCCTAGTAACATAATAACAGAGTTGGAAGGGACCTGGGAGGTGTTAACCCCCATGCCCAGGCAGGAAACCCTATACCATTTCAGACAAATGGTTGACCAATCTCTTCTTTAAAATTTACAGTGTTGGAGCATCCAGTCACATAAGTAAGTCTAGACTATTACATATACCCTAGATACTGTAATCTAGATTTACTACTTCAGTGAAAGAGGGAGGGAGAGAAGAGAGTAAATATGGAACTGTTCTCTGTTTAGCATAAGAACCATCCGAAATGAATTAGTACTTTCTATCACCAGAAGGATGGAATCAATACACGTGTGTAATACCAATAAGTGGTTCTAGGCTCTTGCCATATCTGTTATTTAATTTTGCCCAGATTGAATTTTTTTCTGATCTTCTTTTGCTTCAAGATTTTATACAGGATTAAATGTATACATGATTTTACTTTTTTACCTAAAAAGTAAAGCCTGAGGCAACCTTGAATACGAGTACATATTGTTTTTGTGGCTATAACATAGAAGTATTTTGCTACTGCTTCTGGAACTTTTTGAAAACTTTCCACTTAGCCTACATTCAGCAAAGTACCTAGTGATTGATGATCAATTACTCATCTTTTCCCTCTTTAAATTTACCTTATTTCTTCTTTTATATGTGCTCTTTCAGGCTGAATTCTATTGATGTAAAGTATCAAATGTGGAAACTAGGTGTTGTTTTCACTGATAATGTAAGTATGTAATATCAAGTCAATATTAATTAGAGTATTAAAATAGAACTAATTTAAATCACTTTTCAAAACTCTTCACCAAATTTATGGGTAAATAAATTGTATTGATGGATTCTCTAAATATTTCCAGGAGAAGACAAATTCCTTCAGGACATGACTGGGTCTTAACAGTAATAGTAACACTCATGGGGAAATTTCCCTTATGTTGTTTTCTCTTGAGATTTAACTGAAGCACGGAATTAAGACAATAAAGTTATTCGCACCTTTATTATGAAGACTTTATGTGTTTTACATAATGCAGACCTGTTTTATTCTTTCAAATTAAAAATATACGTTTGATTAAAAAGTCTTTGGAAGTTACAATTACAACTACAGTACAAAGAAGTTTTTATCTGATTGTGTGTTCTTTTCTTAAATCTGTTTGGTTCCTTTTCTTCTAAAGTCTTTTCTGTACCTGGCCTGGTATATGACCATGTCAATCCTTGGTCATTACAACAACTTTTTTTTTGCTGCACACCTCCTTGACATAGCAATGGGATTTAAAACATTACGAACGATTCTATCATCAGTGACCCACAATGGGAAACAGGTAATTGCAGCTCTTTATTCTGTCATTAACTTTGTGAAAAGTTACATGCCACCCTTTAAAATAAGGTTTACCAAGAGGAACAGTTATATAACTATGACAACCATGAAAGAAGTCAGAGAAAAAAATATTTAAAAATTTGGAAGAAATGTAATAAACTCTGAATTCTACTTGTAACTCTACTTTTGACTCATTTCCATAAGGTTTCAATGCATTTGATCTAATAATAAATTACACAGATCTACTTTTATTTCTTTTCAATCAAGATTGTCATGATTTCAATTGTAATACAATTGTCTATATATTTTGATCATTTAAAGACTAGTGAGCCCCACCCAAATTCATTTGGAATTACTCCCATGTAGCAGAAGAGTATTTGCTTTTCTTTACATAATTTGTAAATTGTTTAATATAAAATAGAAATCAAATGAACATTGATTTTCTTATGGTTTTTAGATAATACGTTTACACTCAAGGAACTCCAAAATATTCATTAATTTATTACTTCTTCTTTTTAGCTTGTACTAACCGTGGGATTACTAGCAGTGGTAGTTTATCTATACACAGTAGTTGCTTTCAATTTCTTCCGAAAATTCTACAATAAGAGTGAAGATGGAGATATGCCAGATATGAAATGTGATGACATGCTAACGGTAAACTTGACTTTTGTTTTTCTTCTAATTTGTTAATATGATTCTATTTAAATTCAGATGGGTTGCACTGTCAGTGTTGGCAGCAATATTCTTGCTGTTTCCTTAATTAGGCTGTTGTTTTACTGTTTAATTGTTAGTCTGAGTTGGTAGTTACAAGATGATTAGGGCATTTACCACTTCAAGCAGTAAGTCATTAACTACTTCAAGTAGTAAGGTTTGGCAGTTATGTTTAAAGCTCTGAAATATTGATTTTTTTTTGTTTAAGGATTTTGTTTAATACACTCCTCTATTTTTGCAAGCACTCAAGTATCTATAGCAGGGGTCTCCAACCTTTGCAACTTTAAGTCTGAAGGACTTCAGCTCCCAGACTTCTCCAGCCAGCTTTGCTGGCTGGAGAACTCTGGGAGCTGAAGTTCTTCAGACTTAAAGTTGCAAAGATTGGAGACCCCTGATCTATAGGTTTGATGATAAAAAATTAAAAGACTAACTGAACTATGGCAAGAATTGAGTTCATTCCGTTCAAATAAACTAGTAAATATTTACAAAAATAGAAGGTTATGCAAAATGTACTTTTTAAACTATGAGAATTTTTTCATGTTGCTTATAGTGCTATATGTTTCACATGTATGTGGGAGTACGTGCTGGTGGTGGAATTGGTGATGAAATCGAAGATCCTGCAGGCGATGAATATGAAATATATCGAATCATCTTTGATATTACATTTTTCTTTTTTGTAATTGTTATTCTATTAGCTATCATACAAGGTATGCTTCCATTATTTTTTTATCAGTTTAAATGCTTTTTATAATTACCAAAATCACCTTTTCTTAACTGATAATCTACATTATGATATTATTTATCTACATTTTTTTTTTCTCATAGTGCGAAATGTCTGGTGAAATATGTAAACTTCTTGTACCTAATAGAATTGCTTATGTTCTTCAGTCTTTGAAACGTAATAATCTCAGGTGGAAGACTAAAGGCAAATTCTAGAATGAATTCTAGTTATTTCCTTCTTTCTTGGTGGGAAAAGATTTTTGAACCAGATTCTCTCCCCCTCACCCAAGGCATTGAATAGAAATATAAAATGGAAGGGATACATTCTAAGTCAAATTTCGTAAAATGGGTAAGACTGGTTCATTTCTCTTGTGGAGGAAACATAAAGATTCTGAACGTTTCAATTTTAAATTACCTGTGCATATTATATCAACCATATGCAAAGGATTAAGAGCAAACAGATGCATTTTCTATATTACTATCTACTTTTGCTCAGATTCTGCCTATGTAAATTTCCACTTCTGCTTGCAAATTATTAGAAAAGCAAAGGTTTACTTAAAAATGAAATTGCCTTTAATTTTATTATCCTCTGCATTGTTCAAGCTTGATTTTGAGCCATACCAGTAGTAGATTTTAATCGTATCTCGTAGCTTTAGCAACTGCAATATTTACTTTCTGTGTAAAAAGTCTTGTTGAGAGGAAGGAAGCGATGACATTGAAAATAGGTACAAGACAACTTTGATTTAAATGACAAACAAGACCATTTAATCTGTGAGGAGTCCTCTTTTTTTCTTACAGCCAAAAACTTGAATAAACACAGGTAATAAGTCTATTTTGAAATTAGTACTAAGTTTCAGGGTAGAGATTTTTGTAATGTCATGTATCAGATTAGATGTCCTGGGTCCACCCCACCCCCATCCCCTCTACAGTTTGGTAAGGTAGTCAGTTAGGTACCATTATAAATAAAGTAGCAAAGGCTTTCCTTCACACACACACACTCTTTTCAAATGTTGCCTTTGGGAAGACTTGATCATAAGGTAAGGATGATTCCCATTGGACCATTGTAGCAATTTGGGAAAATACTGCCGGATTGCTAGATAGAATGCTGCAACTCCTTAATTATTGAAACAGGACAGCATTTTCTTTTGTTCTTTGAGTGTCATGAAATCTGCCCCCAAATCTGTCAAGAAGTGCACTTTTCCTCATCTGTATTCCAATTTATACCCAACATTCTCAAGGTCTACAGAAAGTTTCCCATTTATCATGGGTGACAAGTGGCCTCTTAAAATGAGGAAAACTGTGTATGCATAATAATACACCAACATACACGACTCCATATATATCACAAAAAAAATGTTGCTACAAGGACGTTCAGTAAAGCTGTGAATAGTGTATCTAATCGTTTGCAGCATACTATCTGGCTATTGTATTTGAAAATCTCCACCAAATATTTTCAAAAGCACATGACACTTTGTGGTGAAGCATGAATCTTCATATTTAGCATTAATTTGTTGATTTGGCAGTTTTTGTCCTAGTTCCTCAAAAGTTTAAATTATAACCTTATTGCCAGGCTTGATTATTGATGCATTTGGAGAATTAAGAGATCAGCAAGAACAAGTTAAAGAAGACATGGAGGTAATGATTTTCTGTATTCCCTTTTTTATCCATAAATATTTCTGCAAAATACCACCTACTCCATGTAGTGGCCAGAAAAAAAGGTTTCTTCTTTAAGAGTAGACTTGAGATGCTGAAGGCTACAGAATAAGTTTGAACTGCTTCACTCCTGTGCATGAAATTGGATTTAATTTGATCATGCGCTATAAAGTCAGTATGGACTCTTAGTATTCACTTAGATAGATTTTCTCTGTATCGATTTTTACCTAAATTGGTCTTTTAGGTTTTCCAATGGTACACTGGGTCCATTTACCTTGCTGCTGGTCATCCTCTTCTTTTTGCTTCCATCTTTCCCAACATTTTGTAAAGAGTTAGGTTTTTACATATGTGCCTGAAGTAGGTTAATTTGAGCCTAGTTATTTGTGCCTCAAGTGAGAACTCATGGCTTGATTTGTTCAATGATCTATTGGTTTGTTTTCTTGGCTGTCCACAGTATTCTCAGGAGTCTTCTCTAACACCAAAATTCAAAAGTGTATACATTCTACCTGTACTGCTTCTTCAAACTTTGAAGCCAGTAAGACAGCCCTCTATGTAAAATAGGAAATACTATTATTAAATAATAATATTCAAATGTGCATGTGTATCTACGAAGCACCATCATTGTCATTGTCAATACAATAGGCAAGCAGGTGGTCTTTCTGGAGTGAGGTGGTAGAATTGTTTCTTTTAAACTCAAGAGTGGGCTGAAAAAAAAAGGCATTGCAGAACTTATTTCTCTTTTGTTTTTCTCATTCTATCCAAACTACCCAATGACTTCAACATTGAAGTCGTTCTTCGTTTTGCTCTCTGAATTGGTCATCAAAAGCAGGCATGTCTAGAAGGTCTCTCTCAGTGAGGCTTTGCTGTTTAAATACCTTCTGCTTCAAATCTATATCCCAGGGCACTTCTCCTAAGCTCAGCCTCTAGCAGAAGGGGCATCGGGGTTGCAAAGAGGAGGGGAGGGGATAGTCAGAAAGATCCAGATGGATCATAGTCATGGCTGCAGTTTTGATTTTTAAAAAATCATGTACATGCCTGATTAGGGATGTGATTTGTCCCTGCTGCGGCACTGACTCAGGAAAGAAAATTCAAAGGCCAGCAGCACATGGCAAAATAGTGCAATATACTTAAAATAAAGCCATTTTATATATTATATTGTATTATATGTATACACACATGCCACCCATCTCCCTCAGAGAGGGTCTCTGGATAAGGACATTTTGTTCTGTGTTTGAAATAACTAAAATGCAAAAACAGAATAGTCAAAAATGCCAGCCTCAAGTTTAAAATCATTCTTGAAGAGTATGGAACGCTCACAAATATGTGCATGTACACACAGGATAGAATTGAGGCAAATATGTTAACAATATGTATCTTTCTAAATTCTTTTTAGACTAAATGTTTTATCTGTGGAATAGGTAATGATTATTTTGATACAGTGCCACATGGCTTTGAAACACATACTCTACAGGAGCACAACTTGGCTAATTATCTGTAAGTACATTAATTTTTCCATGTAAACTAATCAATATTAACCTCTTGTGGCCTTTTTAAGGAAATGAAGTTTAAACGATAGACTTTCAGCAACTTGTAATTTTGCAAATAACACATGGTAATTTGTTTCTAAATGCTGTATAAAGAGTACAATACAATACAATACAATACAATACAATAACAGAGTTGGAAGGGACCTTGGAGGTCTTCTAGTCCAACCCCCTGCATGGGCAGGAACCTTATACCATTTCAGACAAATGGCTATCTAACATCTTTTTAAAGACTTCCAGGGTTGGGGCATTCACAACTTCTGGAGGCAAGCTGTTCCAAAGGTTAATTGTTCTAACTGTCAGGAAATTTCTCCTATATTAGTATATTAGACATAATGATTGTATAGTTAGCAATGTGTAAATTGTGTGTGCCTGTATGTGTTTTGATAAAACACTTCTATCTGAAATTATGTTGTAAATTTGGTGATTGGATTTGGAAATCTAGAAAATTTCTCCAACACAAATACTGCTAAACTGGCAATTCAGAAAATATATCCTATTAAATCCTATTACATTACATATAATATGTAAATCCTAACAGAATTCCTGATTTACTTTATTCCTGGATTGTGTTATCATTAATTTTTATAATGAATTATAATACTATTGATTGTACTTTCTTGAGAATTCTACTGATCTGAAATTAGATCTTGTTTTAGCATCTCAGTTTGGAGAATTCTCTTCAACCAGCACTTTCTAATTAGCCCAGTTCAAGAAAGTTTGATGGGAAGAGGGGAGGAAAGAATCCACAGACATACAGCTTATTTCTGATTCAACAAACTTCAATGATTGTCTGAACTAAACTCAGGCAACTAATTTGTAAAATGTTAAAAATACTTAGGTATCCCAATTTTATAAGAAATAGTCCGTGTATTATTTTGTATGCTATCAATAATGATTGATCATGGTTTTGTTCTTTATTTCAGATTTTTTCTGATGTATCTCATTAATAAAGATGAAACCGAACACACTGGTCAAGTAAGTCAACATCATATGGATCATTAAAATTGTAACTGTATTTCTTTGTATTTCTTTCATCTATCTTAATGATTCAAGCAATGGCAGCACCCCACATACTTTCATAGAACAATGTTCATCTGAGACTTGCTGAACTAACTGGAGGCTTGAGATATGCAGTTCGACTAATCTTTCTAATCTTTCTTAACATTCAAGATCACAATACCTCAAAGAATATATCATGATCACGTGAAATGTTAGTACCACTTTATAATGCCTTGTAAGACCACACTTGGAATACTGCATCCAGTTTTGGTTGCCACAATATGAAACTGATGTTGAGACTCTAGGAAGAATGCAGAAAAGAGGAACAAAGCTGATTAGGGGACTGGAAGCTACGAAGAACAGTTGCAGGAATTGGATATGCCTAATTTAATGAAAAGAGAGACTGGTGATGACATGATAGCAATGTCAAAGGGGCTACCACAGAGCAGAGGGGGCAATTTATTTTCCAAAGCACCTGAAGACAGGACAAAAAGCAGTGGATAGAATCTAATCAAGTGCAGAACTAACCTAGAACTTACAGTTAGAACAATTAATCAGTGAAATGACTTGTCTTCAGAAGTTGTGGGTGCTATAACAAGTAGGTTTTTAAGAAGAGATTGGACAACGATTTGAAATGGTATAGAGTTTCCTACTTGAGCAGGGGATTAGATTAGAAGACCCCCAAGGTCCCTCCTAGGTCTTGTTATTCCCTTCTTTTGTTGCATGTGCAAGGAAATCCTATAATTGCTTCTTTTAAAAGAAAAAGAAGAAAAGGCATGGTTTTGGGGACCGTGGCTGGAGGATATGATGTTGGATTGCAGTGTGGTCTTTGGGCTTTGGTTTCTGCTGCATCTATCTCCAGGCACTGCTCAAAAGAAACCTCTATGGCCTTTTCTAAAATGCCAGCAAAGGTAAAATGTTCTCCCAAGTGCAGCCTTTGACCTGAGAAGTGTAGATCTTCTATTCTTGCCTAGAATAGATTTGGCCCTTTTTGAAGGATGACCAAGGTGAGGCAAGCATGAAGGGCACTGCTTGAGGCTATCAGTTGAAATGGGTGTGGTTGATGGGTGTGACATGTTGGGAGGCTTTCTGCTGAAAGTTGAGGTAAGGTCTTCAGGTTAGGACTGATTGGATAGCATATCAAGAGTTCATGGCAAGAACTGGTACTCTCATCATACTGCAGCTCCTCAAAGGTCTCCATCAAGTTCCTTTAAACACTTCTACATATTCTACATAGATTTGTTCCTACTAAATTATGCAGCCTATGTAGTTCCTTTTTTTTTTGGAAAAAATTTAAAATTAAAAAGCAGACAAACAAATGAAAAACTACGGGTTGCACCCTGATATTTTCAATAAGGGCCTTGTACTTTTGGAGTCACCATATGAAATGTGCCTCATCTCCCCACCCCCCACCCCATTTTCTTCATAATTTTGCTTCTATCACTTGTTCAATTGTACAACTTTATTCTAACTGATTGTTTTACCCTATCATCAACTATTTACACTTTGAGTCTTATTATGTAACAATTCTACATAGCCAATCAAATTTGAAGACAGTCTTTTCTGGACCAATTATACTGATAGCACAATCAAGGAGGATAAAGTTGAACCTTGTTTTATCTAAATTCTTTTTTCCCCTTTTTGTACAGGTGATGTACTCTTTGAGTTTGTCCAAACTTTTTTTTGCAAAATAGTTTTTTGTTTCCAGCTTCATTTTAATCGAAACAAAAAACTTGAATGATATCCTGAGGTGGTACAGGAAGAGGTCTATTTGCAACTGACACATAAAGCCATGTCTTACGTACAGTAGTAGTTTGGAATATACACAAAGCTTCTATGATAATTTCAAAATTATTTACCGTAAGGGTTGAAAAATTCCAGATGGCATGAAAGAGGTTCTAAAGTTACCTTCTGTGTTTTGCAGGAGTCATATGTGTGGAAAATGTATCAAGAACGATGCTGGGAATTTTTTCCTGCCGGTGATTGTTTCCGAAAGCAGTATGAAGATCAGCTAAACTAATTATAATTGAGGACCATCCCTTGAGATTCCATCAACACCTTTCCCGATTCCCTTGAGAAACAATCATCAGATTTCCCAGATCCGTTAAACAGGATGCTGTTTGGAGCAGCAAAACCTTTTTTTTAATGACTCCTCTGTTCTTTTTCTTCCGATTTTGCTTTGAGAACAATGAGAACTTAACTCTAGCAAGAGAAGGGGAAAAAAATCCCACACAACAAATCCCCATATGTCACATGAACACATTTACACAAAAAGAGACTTGTGACAGATTTTATTTTTCCTTCTAAGACTGCCTGATGACTTCCTTAAATAGGAGAACACATGTGGAATAATGTGATAGTCACATTTCTTCAGTCATTTATTTCATCATCCTGGAAGGAATTCTGTGGTTTGCAGAGGGCTTTAAAGGATTCTGGGGGACACTAAGTTGTGGGGAAATAGTGCCTTACTATACGTAGGTTGAGCTATGCAGAAGATGAGTGCATGATGACATCTTATATTTTCTTTATCTGTCCTCTCTCTCCCCCCAATTTAATATTTATTTTATCTTTTGGAGGGATTTGGGTGGGACTTGGTTGTGCACACCTTTTTAATAAGATGATGGCGTGTCTCAGGATAAAAAGTAGTGGTTGGGTTTTTTGTCATTGTTAAATTCACAAGAATCTTCCTCTTTCACTCGTACACTTATTTTGGTAATGCTGTAATGCAGCACTGTAACTTTATGAAATCTTTGTATGAAAACAAAAACACTGCAGAAAAATGTTAAAAGGAATTATTTCATTGCATGTTTATTATGCAAGTTTAAACAACAGAAAGCAACCTTTTGAAGCAAGTTGATCAACATGAAAACAAAAATCACAATAATATTCATAGTAATCAAGTGTTGTGGGCTTTATCGTACATTTGAAATCAGTGTCATCAACCCACAAATTATGTATGTATTATGAACTTGCCAGTAGTTTGGTTTCATTTTTCTTTTCTGTTCCTTTTGTTGCTGTTCATTTGGTCATTTGTGATCATTAGTGGAATTAAAGCTTTTCTTACGTTAGTTTTTTAAAATCAAAGGTAAAGCAATATCCATTCAGGGATTTCATTAGTTGCACCATGAAGCACCAAGAATGTGTAACACTCCATGTTGAGTCCTTTTTAATTGTAACACCAATCAAATAAAAAGAAAGATTTGGAATGGAAGTAGAGTGGTTTTCCTCTCCCTTGGCTTCTTTGTGAAATCATTTCAAAATGAAGTGTTTAAGATTTTGTTTTTTGAGGTTAAATAGTACAGAAAGTTCTATATTCCTAATGTAATGGTTGCTTTGGTTCCCTTGAATTTTCCTCCTTTTTATATTAATTGCAAATTATTTGCTTAGCCACAGTTTACGGTACAAAAAGATTTATTAATTCTATAGCTAAAATGAAAATCGCAACCTCGTTTTATCTTGTGCTAGCTTAACTTCTAAAGAAATGCTTTAAAACTGGAGATTATATTTCATGTATCTATTGAATGGGACTCTGGCTCACCAAACATATACTGTAATAAATTTGCAAGTTTTTGTTAGAAACCACAACTATTTCTCATAGAAAAAAAATGAAAAATATCCAGAAAATTTGATTATCATCTAGTAGTGAATAAATCAATTGGTTTGTGACTGTGTATTGGATGTAAGCATTGTTTGAAACACTGAATATTGAATGCCTTTTAATTTTTCAGAGATATTTTATTGTGTGGAATTTTAGGCTTCTACTCCAGATTACAAAATTGTTTTACAGTATAACCACAGAGGAAATAGCTGCAAGTTTATCACATATTAGAAATATTCTGTATTAGGCCAAGTAAGAAAATTAGCCTCTGAAGGATTATTGTTTATTCAGTTTTTGGTGATTAATGAATAAGAGGACACTAGAATATTTCTATTTCATATTTTAAGATTACAATGTTGAAATGTATTTCATAAGGAAATAATTTTTTCAGTATTAGACAGCCATTTTATGTTCTGTTGTGCAAGACAAAATTAATTCAGCGATCTATTTCTGGTACTTAACTTTCTAAAAAGACATTTTAACAAGATACAGATAATTTCATGAACAATTTGCATATCCTTGTTTTAGATTTATTCTCTGCTACAGTATTCTGAATAACTACGTTCTTCAAAATTGTCTTGGTGCAATTGGGCTTATCATGCAGTCTTCCGTATTGGACTGCTTGTTTAAAGAACAATTTAGAATTCTTAGTGCATGTCAGGACTATATATTTAGCTGAATTTGCACCATCAGACCAAATAATTGTGCAAAAGTTTCTTTGTATTTTCCTACAGCCCAAAAATTGCAGTGGATTGTGATGGAAGATAAATTGTGAAACTCAAATTATATCTAATTCTTATTGTGTGCCCAACTTTCTCCATACTCTTACTGAGCTGCAATACTGAAACAACTAAAACATTTTTTTCTTACTGACCTTAGTTTTTTAGGTTAGCTGAGAAATTTCTTCTGCATTTATTATTATATCTCATTTGTGGTGTTCTTAAATTTCTGCTGTTATAATGAATTGCTGACCTACCACAACTAATAATATTAATTTTATGTAGATCTTTATTTACCTCTCAACCATCTGAAACAACTCTGGCAACCTTCTAATTATTTTAATTTCCACAATGATTTTGAAAATTTTGAATGTTTCTGATTTCAGGCTTCTGTTTTCTGAAGTTTAGCATATCTGACATTCAAAGACATCTATTTCACATCTAATAAAAATGAAATTAATTAGAACAATTAATGGAATTTAAGAACTATTATTGTGTAAAATGTTCTCCAGTTCTAATGAGAATGTTTCTGAAAAGATTGATCAACTGAGAAAAGGTTCAGTGGTTGGTGATATGCCTAACTAGTTAAATTAATTAACTGCTGAGTAAAAGAAATAAAGAATCTATCATCATGACTTCAGTATAAATCAAACAGTTTCTATAATTTCTCTGTTTTCTACATTTTGGTTATGAAGAAATGTATGGAAAACTTTGAAAATAACAAAGGTAGAATACAGAACATTGTAAGAAGTACCAAGTATGTGTACAGATTTTCAGTGTTAAAAGTATATGTGAAAAATCTAACAGAAGTCCCTTTAATCTAACAAGTCCCTTTAAACATAAAAAATGCCCAAGCTTTCAAAATAGGGTTGTATTTTTTTTAATTTCTGGGTTGTTTAGTACCATCAAAACCTAATAATCTGTCTAGCAATTTTAATCATCTTGTGGTCTGGTAACTAAGCAACTTGAATTATCCTCACGCCAATATATTTCCTCCATCACAGAGCACAAATAATCATGAATTTAACAGTTTTTCAAAGAATATCTCCATTCCTGGATTGTCGGTTGTGAAGAATCAGGGCCACGTGTTGAGTTCTATTTAAGCTGATTTATTGCTTATGCTTATACATAAGAATCTAGTCAACTAATGGAGAACTTGAAATTGGTGCTAGGTAAGAGTTAACTGAATTTAAGGCCTCTTGTAGAAACTAATGACTTCAGGCTGATTCCTCTTTTGACTCCTCCCTCAGGCTCTGCTTCTCCTTCTCCTACATTGAACTTTGCAAGAAAAACCTCAATATTTCTTCTCTTGCAGATCAGCTTTCTGGAATAGATGTTCCATTTGTTCATGGCAGTTTGTGTGTGCGCCCTTTGTTTAGTCTGATGATGAGTTTGACTGTTTTGCTCCTCAGCAATAGCAACAAGCAGAATGCAATGTGAAAATGAACAATGTTTCCTTAAAACATTCTTTCTATAACCGTCTGATAGTCTTTGATATTACCACAGCCAGGTATAATGTTCTCACTTTTAACTAGACTCTTAACAAAAGATTTCTGCTTGTATTGCTCCTTATGAGGCTGGCCTCAGTGGAAGTGAGTTTAGGAAAAAATGCAGTTTTGTGGATCTCATTAATCCAGTCAATCCAGGCATGAAATCCACACACTTCAATTTGGCTCAGAAGATTCTTAAAGCATTGGAGCAGCGTTTCTCAAATAGTGGGGCGGGCCCCCCTAGGGGGGCGCGAGGCTCCGTAAGGGGGGGCGCGGAGCCGCACACCCGGAAAGACCGATACCACCGTTGCATTCTCCGCATGGCCCGAGCGCCTGTTCCTTAGCAGCTCCCAGCGCGCCGCCCGGCTCAGCAGCTCCCAGCGCGCCGCCCGACTTGCCCGCTCACGGCTCTTGCCCGCTGCCCGCCTGGACGCGGCCAGTCGAAAGCCGGGAGGGAGGCGACCCCCTTCCACGGCGTGGAAAAGCGGCCTCCCTCCCGGCTTTCGACTGGCTGCGTTGGGAGCGCTGGGAGCTGCTGAGACCATCGCAGTAAGGAACAGGCGCTCGGGCCATGCAGAGAAGGCAACGGCGGCACCAAGGAGAATAAATATCCTTGGCTCGGAAGGAGGCGAGGGAAAGAAGGGAGGGGGCAGCCCCGGGGCTGGGGGGGGCGCTTTCCGGGGCTGGGGGGGCGCGAAATGTTTTCTTCTTCCTAGGGGGGGCCTGACAGAAAATAACTGAGAACCACTGCATTGGAGCATGATACCAATACCTCATAAATATTTAGATCCCTGCACCAATATGTCCTCCTCTTCAAAGCAGAACTTCAAAAAAACAAACATGGAAAAGTTGGAGCTATATTCAGGAAGTGATGTGAAGGAACTCAAGGAAAGAATTCACAGACACTATAGAGCAGGGGTCCCCAACCCCTGGGCCGTGGACCGGTGCCGGTCCGTGGCTTGATAGGAACCGGGCCGCAGGGCTGGAGAGGAGGAGGAGGAAGGAGGGGCAGCCCCCTGGGCAGAGCGCGCACAAGGGGCAGGAGAGCACAGGTGCGGCTGCTCGTGCCGTTGGGGGCCCTAGAGGGGCGAGTGAGCCGATTCACACACACCCCACACGTGCATACGCCGCCTGTTCCCCCTCCCCCTGCTCCCCCTCTATGCCGGCTGGTCCGCAGAATTTTCTTTAAAATGAAACCGGTCCCTGGTGCCAAAAAGGTTGGGGACCCCTGCTATAGAGTATTTAATGTATAAGTGAATTATTTCCTACAAAAAAAAGAGAAGAATGCATGAAGGATCACTCAAAAGGATTAAGTCTCAAATAATTAAAGAGGAAGGCTCAAGCCTATAAACCCTTGGTACTCCAGGCATGGGGGGGAAAAGATTAAAGCCATCTTGTCATGAATATGCTCCGAGTGTTAGGGCTGGCCTACAGAATTGTATTCTGGCAGGAGAGGAATTCGGAGGCATGAGGTGGGGAGGAGAGCTGATGAACTGTTGGAAACCAGCTCCTATAAGTAGGGCAATGCTGCTATCTGTATGTTTTATCTCTACTACTAAGCTCCAGTTGACAATTAAATTGCTATATAATTGAGAACTGGAATGTGGGGAAAAAAACTGTCCTAAAAGTGTTGGTGTAATGATTAAGGGACTAGGCTAGAAACTGGGAGAACAATGAGTTCTAATCCTATCAGTAACATGCCCATCTGAATGCATGCCACAGAGCAAAGCACCACTTAAGCAGGACATGGTTCATTGGTATAGGCCAGTGATGGCGAACCTTTTTTGGCTCGCGTGCCATAAGTGGAGGGAGCACAGGGGACTTGTGCGTGGGTGGTGCTGCACTCATAATGCAATGTGTGACACACCCCTCCCAGTGCACATGTATGCATGGCATGTGCTCCCTCCCCATTTTTTGCATGCTATTTTCACCCTCCCCAGGCTCCAGAGGTTTTATAGGAGCCTGGGGAGGGCGAAAACAGCCTTCCCCACTCCCCCTGGAGACCCTCTGGAGGCTTCAGGGACCTTCAGGAGAGTTCCCTGAAGCCTCTGGAGGGCAAAAAACCACTCTACAAGCAAACCGGAAGTGACTTTTTTGCCCTCCAGAGGCTTCAGGGAAGCCGCCTGAAGGTCCTTGAAGTCTCCGGAGGGTTTAAAACGACCCTACGAACAAACAGGAAGTTCATTCCTGAACTTCCGATTTGCCCATAGAGCCATTTTTTGGTACTCCGGAGGTTTCAGGGAAGCTCATGAAGCCTCCTGAGGGTCTCTGAGGGGTGGGAAGGCTCTTTTCGCCCTCTCCAGGTTCCTATAAAGCCTCTGGAGCCAGGGGAAGGCGAAAAATTGCTTTAAAAAAGGCTGAACTCGCCTGGCCATTCGCATGCACGTTGGCCAGCTGACAGGGCAACCCCTCGCGTGCCCTGACAAATGACTCCATGTGCCACCTGTGGCATGCGTGCCATAGGTTCGCCATCCCGGGTATAGGCTTTCACAATCAAATGGTGATTAAATCATAATACATAATATATTAATTGTACTGGACAGAGGGGAAGGGGGATCTGATTTTCTTTTCTTTCTCTGTTTAGTAAGCATTAGGGAAGTTAATCAGAAGGCAATCTGTAGGAGCAGTATTGCTAAAGATCATATAACCTCGTAATAATATTTGGAGTAACAAAAGTAATATTTCCCTTTACATCATCCTGAGCTATCCTCACTTAGCAGAACCAGGAAAGAGGTAGGACCTTAGAAACAAGGTTCAATACAAAACTTGATTGTATCTTACTAGTGGCTGGGTTTCATTACATAGCTCTAGTTTTTGGGAATGCTTTATGTCAAGCACCTACAAAAGTGCTATAGCACTTTTGTATAGCAATCCTATTTCAGTGTAGGAAGGCAGCCAATTAAATTAATTCTGAGTTTAACTCAATTCACCAAAATCTCCAAACATTTATGCCACAAAAGAATGCAGTTTGATAGCCTTGTTCCTGTTAAGCACGGCAAGAGGAATGTGTAACATCAGAGCTGGAAGTAAAGCACATGCATTAGCCGAGATTAAGTAGCAATGTGGTTTTCTACCACAAATTAGGATCTGACGCAAGGAATACCTTCCTTAAGCAGAAGTATTTGTAACTGGCACCTAAGTTTCTTTAGGGACCCTGAACCAGATCTTCATCCTGTTTCAGATTCTGGCATTGAGTGCTGTATTTAGCACTAGAGCATATTTATTTTCAATTTGTACTATTGTCAAGACAAGTTTGAAAAATAATTATTGCATTTATATAGTTAAAACTAATATTAACTATAAAAGGTAAAATATATAAAAAATAAATGCAGAAAAAAGGAAAAGAAAAAAAGTAACCTTCCTCTTCGTTCCAGCAACTATAGAACAAACCATCTCTTCATTCCATATCCCACCCATTCTCTAATTTTTAACGCCTCATTACTCTATTCTAATCAGCAAAAATCTATTAAAAACACGTTTATTACAAAATAAATCTTTTTTCCTTTTATTTTTATATCCCACTTTCTACCTTTAAAGAAAAACCCCAAGTTTCATTTTTCATACTTATTCAGTAAAAAAAAGATCCAATAAACTTGTCATAAATAATTTTTTTAAGCTATTTTAATTTTAACCAAATTTATGACCTCTCTTTCCCTATCTCATAGATGTTGTAAAAACCTTTACAACATCAACATCCAGCCCTAGTTAGAAAAAAATTCATTAAAAATGATAAGCAGTAACAGTCCATCTATTTTAACCTTGATCAAATAAACCAACTGTATATGCTTTCCCCTATCTTCCCACAATCTTCAGATGATGTCCTAACACACTTTCTTTTCACGTTCTTTGTGTCTTTTGTCAAAATAGTCCCTTGAGCCCAAAAGCCATGATGCAGTGGTTAGTTGCAGGTTAACTCACTGCTCACTCCAGAAATTTGATTCTGAGCGACTCAAGCTTGACTCGGCCTTCCATCCTTCTGAGGTCAGTAAAACGAGGAGCCAGATTGTTGGGGGCAATACGCTAACATTGTAAACTGCTTAGAGAGTTCTGTAAAGCACTATAAAGCAGTATATAAGTGGCATCGCTATTTCTTAATCTAGTTTAAAAAATAATAATGCTCTTTTAGTTTAGTATTTGCATGTCTTTTTAAACCTGGTTTTGTTTATGTATCTAGTATTTCATATTTTCCCATCTTCTTCTTATAGCTGCTCATTTTTAAATCCACATTTAAATCAATTTAGGTCTTTTCTAATGATAATCTTCCTCTTCTGTGACATCATCTAGTTCTGTGATGGCGAACCTATGGCATGCGTGCCAGAGGTGGCATGCAGAGCCCTCTCTGCTGGCACGTGCACTGTCACTCCAGGTCAGATCTCTGTGGCAATTCTTTTGTGAACTTCTGTTTCCCTGCAAATGATGAAACAGAAGCTCATGAAAGAAAAAGATCTTACCTCTTGCTGTGCTGCAGGTGTTGGGATGCCATGCCTCCCGCCAGTCAGCTGGTCTTCGGGTCTCTGCTGAGTCCTGACCATGTGCACATTGATGCATGCTAACACCTGGTCAGAGAGAGGAGGAGCCATATTACCAAGTGACCAAATGGCACCTTGATTGGACCATGTGACTGATAGTTTGGGGAAGGAGAAAAACTTTTAATTAGCTGAAAACCACAGGAACCTTCAGAGTTGTTTTTCACGAGAACTGTGCCAATATAATATAGCCAATAAAACTATACTTTGGGCCTCTACCTGCCTTGGAGTTTTATTTGCTATGGGTGTATTACATGGAACCCTGACATTCAGCTTTCTTCCCTCGGTAGTGTGTACAGTGAATTAAAATAGTCAATACCATATTTGTTTAACTGATACCGAAGCAAGCCACCAGCAAGTTTAACAGCTATCCTCCCTCACTCCCTTTTTTTTTGAATCAGAGCACATGTTTGGTACTGGGCATATAGGGTCAACTATATTTAGTTGAATCAGAGCACATGTTTGGTATATATTTAGTTGAATCAGAGCACATGTTTGGTACTGGGCATATAGGGTCAACTATATATAGCCTAACCTCCCATGGGGACTTTTAGAAAAGTTTTAAATTGGGTTTTTAATAATTGGTTTTTAGCACAGGATTGGGGATTATTTAATATATATTTTAAATTATTTGTCTATCTTCTATTGTGTATGTTTTTTAAATTTCCTGTGCGCCGCCCTGGGTCCTCTGTGGAGAAGGGCGGGATATAAATGTAATAAAAAAAATATGAAATATTTGCCTTTGTAGGAGAAGAGGATGTGGACATTTGTAAATCTGTCAGGTAAGAATTGGGAAAATCCTGTACCTACTCTAAGGGGTTTTCTCAAGATTGTAAAATGCTTCCCCATCCCTGCCGTAAGAGGAAGATGTTGCTGCAATAATAACAAAAGGTGTGCTGCCAAAATAAGCCATCCCCAAAGAGCAGCTAAAAGTATAGCTATCAATTAAATGAAATTGCCCAATATTCAGGAATATTGGGAAACATTGAGTGCCAGTAATGGAAGTATAGAAGTTACTAAATTTGTTCTGGGGCTTTGAAGAGATTGATGGAAGCATGTTTGCTACCTGACTGATGCTGAACAGCTGTGGCTCTATTTCTTACAGGGCAATTTCACTGTTTTTAATGCAAAATGGAAAGAATCCAAAATTACAGTTCAACTTAATGCATCCATTAGCAGATAACAAATTGCCATGAGTTTGCTCCTCTCGGGTTCATTTTATAAAAATAGGCCTCTCTGACTGTAGTAGTGTTGAAGGCCTTTAAAATGTCCTTGTAGATCTAAAAATATATTAATCTTTTGATCATTAATGTTCCAAGAATGCATCTTTCTCGTAAGTGGAAACTGTGCTTACCCCATTAAATGTGGGGAAAGAAGCTCTCAGCAATAAGAGGTGAGCTTTGTACAGAACACTGTGCCGTTCCAGGAATGGGGGAGCCTTTTTTCCTACCTGTTTGAAATAGGCAAAGCAATTCTTATATGGATAAAATGAAATTGAAAAGGACAGTGCGTTAAAAGAGTTTTACATGAAAGAGAAATTGTAATATTAGAAATATTAAGAGCAAAGTAGATGGACAAACCAGAGCAAATGAACCATGATAAGGCACGGGGGTGGGTTCTGGCTTCCGTTATTGCCGGTTTGCTCAGAGAACCGCTTCATGTGCATGCTTGGTGCGTGCTATGCACTCATGCGCAGTAGTAAAAAAATTGCTTCTGCACATGTGCAGAAGGAAAAAACAAGATGGCAGTGCTTTTGTTGGCGCTGATAGAACCAGTTCGGGGGCATGGCCAGCCAAATTGCTACCTACTCGGCCAAATCGTTCCGAACTTTTAGGAACCCACCTCTGATAAGGCAGGAAAGAAAAAGCAAGATCGTGAAGAGAATTAAAATGTGTAATTAAGGCAAAAGTGATATGTAATTGTAGTGGAAATAAAATAATATGAGCAGAATAAAAATAACAAGTGCAACAACAGAATATAGAAACCAAGCTGTAACCAACACCCCCCCACCCACCCACCCACCCACCCATCCATCCATCCATCCATCCATCCATCCATCCATCCATCCATCCATCCATCCATCCATCCTGTTAAATCTTAAGGCTTTGCCTCTTATCCTTTTGAATCAGTAATGACTCTGAGTTATTACATTGCAGCCTCGAAACTGGAATGCATCTCCTTCATGTTCATAACAGTTCTGTTTGTCTGGTATAAACAGTGCTACTCCTGGCTCACCAACTTCAGCCCTCACACTGGACTTCCATTTTTTTTAACTTCTCCGTCTAGTCCCATGATGGCGAACCTATGGCACGGGT
This sequence comes from Rhabdophis nuchalis, assembly GCA_039707465.1. Classification (NCBI taxonomy): domain Eukaryota; kingdom Metazoa; phylum Chordata; class Lepidosauria; order Squamata; family Natricidae; genus Rhabdophis; species Rhabdophis nuchalis. The sequence goes on from CM077643.1 coordinate 327,433,884, forward strand.
GCCACAGGTGGCACGTGAAACTATTTGTCAGGGCACGCGAGGTGTTGCCCTGTCAGCTCCAGTGCGCTTGTGTGCATTGGCCAGCTGATTTAGGCCTTCTTTTGAGGCCGTTTTTCGCCCTCCAGAGGCTTCAGGGAAGCTCCTGAAGCCTCTGGAGGTGGGTTGCGGGAGGTTGTTTTCACCATCCCCAAGCTCCTAGAAAGCCTCTGGAGCCTGGGGAAGGTGAAAAAAGCATGCCAAAAGCAGGGGGTCACACACAGAGCATTATGGGTGTGGCATGTCCACGCACGACCCACCTGCGCTCCCCCTGCTTTTGGCACGCGAGCCAAAAAAGATTATCCATCACTGGTCTAGTCAATAGCCTTGGCATTTCTTGCAATCAAATCTTACTGAGTCTAATCCTACTTCACTTTTTCAGGATTGCCCAAGAATGACTAGGAACAACCAACTGCTGTGTCAACTATTAATTGTTCAATTAATAGATAGTGCCAAAGACTCTTAAATAATTATTCTGCAAAGTCATACATTTTCAAAGGCCATCTGTTGAGATCTACCCCTACAGAAGAAGTTTTGCTTTTCCGATTGTGGTCTTAAATCCTTTTAATTGCCTTTAATTAAAAGCAAAATCTGAAATAGAGCATTCAAAGCCATCTGTACAGGCATCTCCTTTTATAGGCATCTGCAGCTTTGGCTGCTTTTGTCAAAAATGACAAAAGGAGCATTATACTGTCACAGCACAATCTACACCCATTTTAGATGTGTGTGCAATGTCACAGGGCAAATACAAAAGGGATGGGATTTGCATTGTGATTCTGCTCATCAGTCTGACTGGTTTGACACCCCACCCACCCTGCAGATGACATTGTCATTGTCCCTTTATGCTTCACAAGAATCAAGTCCAAACAAAGTCTTATTTTAATTCTCCTTGTCTTCTATGCCCATGATGCATGCAAGTGAAGAGGACAGAATAAGAGTTGTGTGATCACTTCTTCTTGGCTCCTTATTAGAAGATTGGTTTAGTGTGAGTTTAAAAGTTTTTTTAAAAAAAATAGTCACCTTGTTTAAAAACTGGTGGTGGAGGTATTTACTGCTTAGTAATGTTTTAACAGATGTTGTGGTTAAGGCATCTGGATAGAAACTTAGAGATTGTGAGTTCTAGTCCCATGAAGCCAGCTGAGTGACCATGAGCCTGTCACTTTCTCTCAGCCTTTAAAAGGAGGCAATTGTGAAAAACCTTGCCAAGAAAACTGCAGGGACTTTTCCAGGCAGTTTCTGAGAATCAGACATGATTGAAAGGAAGAAAAAATAAATAACCTAGGAAACATATGGGAGTTCTGCAAAAAGACTGCTTAAAAGATATCCTAGAATTATTTTTTACTGTGTGTGTTAACAGCAAGGTCCCAAAAATGCTTCCCCCCCCCCCTACAAAAGGCAACTGGACTTTCTGCTTTTTCTTTGAAGTTTTTTTGCTTCTCATCCAAGAAGCGTTTTCAGCTCTGACTGAATGGTGGTGAAAGCAAAATAAATAAATAAATAAATGGTAGGGAGAGCAAAAAAGAAGAAACAAAAACCACCTTTGGGACAACCACAACCTGGATGACTGAGAATCTCCATAGACGGTTAACAGCAAGGGATAATCTATTGAATTTTCATCTCCCAACACTATTTATTAAAACCTTTATGTGCTCTTTCCTTCCTTCAAACACTGTTTCCTATTTGGTAGAATGGAAAAGTAAAAAGTAAAATGGAAAAGCAAACCTATAAGCTTTACTCAGATTGCATTGTATAAAATTAGTGTATAAAATTGCATTATGGCTGCCTCTCTATTTGTCAGTAGATGGAGCTATTGTTTTATGGAAACTTCTTGGAGGTAAGTGAATAGCCAACTTTGTTCTTTATAATCTGCGTTAAAATGTTCTGATAATCATCTCAGGTTGTGATTATAAAAAGGGTTGTGTTGGCCTACCCCACAAGTTCTTTCCTGGGACTAAATGGCCTGTTATATTAAATAAATGACAACCTGAGTGTGCTATGGGCATGCACTTAAATGTTCATAGGAATAACATCTTGGCATTTTACTCTGTGGAAATTCTCAGTCATCCAGATCACAGCTGGACTGGTTTTTCTTTGAGGAAGACATTTCACTTCTCATCCAAGACGCTTCATCAGTTCTGACACGATGGTGAGGGTGATGGAAAGATTAGTTCTGACCTGATGGGAGTGGTGGTTGGAAGCATCATATTTCTTTGCAGTCATCTGGTTGTTAGCACTGTCCTTGAGAACTCTTAAGGCCATGATTGCAAATAAATATAATCCTTCCAACCTGCTCCCCACCCACATCCTATCAGAATGAATCCTTCCATTACCTCCACCATCCTGAAAGAACCAATGAAATTTATTGGCTGAGAAGCAAAAACAAAAAATGGAAGTCCAGTTGCCTTTTGAAAAAGCACCTTTGATGTTTTAGTGGCATCTGAATATTCATACATTCAACAAACTCTTCTTTTGTCCCCATTTTATTCTTTCAAAGCTAAACAAACTGAGAAGTGTTTATAGTAGAATAGAATAGAATAGAATAATTTTATTTGTATACCGCATCCTCTCCCCGAGGGGACTCGGAGTGGTGCACAGGGAGAATTAAAATAGGTACAATACATAAATAGAATAGGTAAAAACAAATTAAACTAGAATATTCCAACTAGTAGTTGGAAGTGAAGTGATGATACTCCTATATAGCTATTTAGAACATCATTTAATATAATATTGTGTTTTTTTTCAAAAGCAGCTTGCAATTACTGCCTTTTTAGGGTAGGTTGAAGGTGACCAAAGTCATTCATGCCTGAGGTAGGACTAAAACTCACGATCCCCCAGTTTTTAGCCTAGCACAGTGATGGCAAACCTTTTTTGCCTTGGGTGCCAAAACCAGGGGGAGCGCAGGGGGGGGGGTCATGTGCTGGCGTGCCACACCCATAATGCTTTGCGCACGACAGCAGTGCGCATGCATGACCAGCGGAACTTCCCTGAAGCCTCCGGAGTGTGAAAAACCGGCCCTACGGGAAAACTGGAAATTCAAGAACGGACTTCCAGTTTACTCGTAGGGCTGGTTTTAGCCCTCCGGAGCCATCAGGGGCCTTCAGGATGGCCTCAAAAGGTTGAAATCAGCTGACAGGGCAATGCCTCGCGTGCCCTGACAAATGGCTCCGCGTGCCACCTGTGGAGGCATAGGTTTGCCATCACGGGCCTAGCATCTTTAAGCACTATGGATATAAATTCAGTTAAATCACAGTTCAGACACTTAAAAAGCAGTTGCTAGTTCTCCGAAAATTAAAGTATCTGGGCTTTCTTTCCCCGCTCCATACCATGTAGGAGATGAAACTGCTTTCTGGGAATCAAAATAAGTGAAGCTCAGTGAGAATATATGGAACTAGATGTGTCATTCTACACATTTCACTCTGTATATGAGATTTAGCCCATTCCCAACTGCAAACGATCATCCTATAAATATACATGCTCTGCTTACCTTGTCAAGAAGCATTGCAAATGTTTATTTATCTGCCAGTAAGACATTTTAGGACCTCAAGGAAAATAAGACAGTCTTTCCTCTATTTAATGCACAAAAAGACTGGCACCTGGGGGAAGGTCAACTTCTTGCATGTCTCAAGCTAATTGCAAATCATGTCATTCTGCTTAATTAGATAATAGAGCTGGCCATTGGGAGGACTAGAGACACACAGTTTTGACAACTCTTTGGATATTTGCGTATGTATTTAAGCATGTGGGGTTTTAAAGATATAGTAATTTTTATTATGAAATCTTTGCAGTGTTTTGACTTCATTGACCTTGTTAAGAAAGAACTTACTATGGCAAAGCTGAAGTTGCCTCCAAAATTCCAAATATCTGCTTTCCATTAAATTACAGTGAGAGTCAATCTGTTCTTCAACCTCTTTAGCGACAGGTTACTTTCAAAAGAAGAAATTCATTCTTTGGCATTTGCTAGTGTCTCCCTGCTGAATTCTTTTTGCATGTTCTTTGACATTTACAATGTCGTTTTCCAGTCATTTACATTTTTTCAGAAGCTTTTACCATCTGAAGGACTGTAAAAATAATATAAATGGATTTGTATATGTAGGCACGCTGACATTTATGACTTTATCCATATTTAGAATTTAGAAAACTTCTGCATAGCATTAGCCAAAAAATAAAATTAACAACAGTACAACTCTTGCAGATTGTGTCACTTTGATAGCAGGCACTTCAGAATTATTTTAGCCATACATCTTATGTGACTCTTGCTATACTGTGTTACTAAATTAAACCATTTTGCATTACTAGTGGTTTTTGTTCTGAGGATTGTCTCTTAAATTTCGGGGAACTGTTTAGAAGCAAGAATAGTAGCTAAGTTGGAATCTAAGCTCCAAATTCTTTCTCCATGTTAAAGCTCACAAGTGGTCATAAGACGTTGCAACTCATCCTGACACTATTACTGTAGGCTTTGAATAGTAGGCGCTAAATATGCCAGTTAAAACTTTTCAGAGGAAAACAAGATAAACATAAATCAATCAGAAGAAATGTCTTTGGACAGAAATTATGCATATTTCAATAATTTTTAATGTTTAATTAAATAAATTATTTAATTTTGGATAGCTAGATGAAATGATCTTCCACTGTAGCTCTTAGCATTAAAATAGCTATCTTTTATGTTAATTATATAAAATGAACACTTGAATTTATAAAATATTCAAATTTATTACATGACTATTGAAAACATGGAAACCAAGTTTTTGCTGTTGGTAATATTGACAGGTTGAGAAAGGAGGCAACTGTTCTCACCAGCCCTCATGCTTCCAGAATTTTTTTCATGACCATGTGGAGGCCTTCCCACACTAGTGTGATATTTTATCTCATTAATTGAAACTCGAGTGTTTGCCTACATTTTTGAAGATGTTCTTCTTCTGTGTGGTGGACATGGGTCAACTGATTAGTCCATTGAAATCTGGTTACCTTGGAAGTGAATTTTTCAATGGTTTTTTTATTCTACCTTTAGAATATCATGCATAAAACAATCGAATGAGATAATCGCAATGTAAACTCATTGTATGACCTTGTTTTAGAAAGAAAGACTCAGTTAAGTTCCTGCAAGCTTTATCAGGGTCTTGTTAAACTTTCTACAATAATATCAGCAGCAGTAATAAAATACCGGGCCTTGATTTTCATTTTCTTATGTGACAAGTTGACTTCCTCATCTGTTGGGCAAAAGCATTGCCATCTTGTTAACGTCTGAATAATTCTGCTCACAGGAAAACCAATAATTGTTTGGGGGGGGGGGGGGAAGAGAAATTCTGAGCTGGAAACCTGATCTTGTATTCATTCATTTTATTTAATTCATTTCAAGAGACCTCTGCATGATATGTACCAAAGGAGGACAAATTGTATTGTGCAGTTGTGCAACAGGCACAACCTGTTTTGTATGTGTTGCGACAGCACGTGTGAATGAAAGATACGGCTTTCGTCATTTAAAAAAAAATCAGATGCTTCGGGGACTCTGCATTAATATCACATGGGATGAACACTATGTAAAATTAAAGAAATCCCATCCACTCAAGAGTGGTAGTGGTGCCATTATATACATGTAAAAGTGATAATAAAGGTTATCTTATCTTATCATTAATTCCTAAGGTCTGAAAAATGAACATTAATAAAATACAGAATAATTAATAATTCCACCAAAATGCACAATCATTCTGAAAGACTCTGAATATCTGTCTGCTGACAATGCACCTAGCTTCTGGAAATTATGTTTAAAAAGTTTTGATTCATTCAATAATAGTGACCAACTGGAAGATTTCTTTCAAAGTAGTATACACATTCAACAGGAACTAAAACTGAAGGGGCAAACCACCTTTATGTACTAATAACTTACTTGTGAATTCTGATCAGTTGAAATGTATGTGTTACACAAATTTAACTCCTCTCTTGTTCCTTGTTTAGAACTGTACATTCTATTAGATATTGCAAGTGTCTGCACTATCTTTATACTGAATAATATTTTAAAAATACAGTTTTAAGAGGATTTTTACCAGCTCTCTTCTATGATTAAGGGATTATGCAGAAAACTTTAAAAAGGAACATACAAATGTATAATGAGAAGTTCTGGCTATCTACTACTTAACAAAAAAACAGTTAAAATTGTTTTCAGAAATGTTATTTCAGATCACTTTCATTGGAAAGCTGGCAAACAGACAGAACTGTATGCCTAATTGTCAGTCTATTGTGTTCAACTTATTTTAAGATTATATTTATTATTATGATTTGTAGATTAGTATTATAATGGTATGTAAAGATGGCTTTTTATATTTTACAGCATGTTCTTTTCATTGTGAATCACAGAAATTTAAAAAACTATTATTTAGATGTCCCAGTTACCGTATTTTTCTGAGTATAAGACACACCTTTTTTCCTCTAAAAAGAGGCTGAAAATCTGGGTGCGTCTTATACACCAAATGCAGCATTTTCTGCCTCTTGAAACCCCAGCCCCTTCACCAAAATGGCTGTGCCTAGCTTTATGGAGGCTTCCAGAGAGCTCCTGGGGGCTGGGGAGGGCAGAAATTAGCCTAAATTGGGGCATTTTTGCCCTCCCCAGTCTCCAGCAGCACTCTATAAGCCTTCATAGGGCTATGCATTCAATTCATTTGACACAAAAATAGCCCATTTTTGCGATAAATGGGGTGGGGTTTTGCTCATTTTTCACCCCCCACCCCCCAGGAGCACTCTGCAAGCCCTGCCAAGGCTAGTCATGATTTTTATTTGAAGAAAAACAGCCACGTTTTCGTGGAGAAAGAGCAGTTTGGAGGAGATATGCAAAGTGCAACCCCCCCCCCCCTTTCAGTAGGCTGTTTAGTTACTTGGCAACTTTAAGATTTTGGACTTCAACTCCCATAATTCTCCAGCCAGCATAGCTTGTGGACATAGCTGGCTGGAGAATTCTGGGAATTGAAGTCCACAAGTCTTAAAGTTGCCACGTTTGGGAACCCCTGAGTTAGAACACTTTCAGAAAGCTCTTTTGGAAGGCTCTTTAACTGTTTCTGTGCCAGGAGAAACAAAGTTTTAAGGTTTGTCAGCGATTTCCTTCTCTAGGACATGGATAAATACACCTGGAAACATCACCCTACCTACCTTCTCTCTCTCTCTCTCTCCCTACTGTATTTCTCTCTCTATTTCTCTCTCTCTATCCTTCTACCTACCTACCTACCTACCTACCTACCTACCTACCTACCTACACACACACTCTCTCTCCCTCCCTCCCTACTGTATTTCTCTCTCTCTCTCTATTTCTCTCTATCCTTCTACCTACCTACCCACACACACTCTCTCTCCCTACCTACCTACTGTATTTCTCTCTCTCTCTTTCTATTTCTCTCTCTATCCTTCTACCTACCTACCTACACACACACACACTCTCTCTCTCCCCCTACCTACCTACTGTATTTCTCTCTCTCTATTTCTCTCTCTTTCTATCCCTTTATCTACCTACCCACTCTCTCTACCTACCTACTGTATTTCTCTTTCTTTCTCTCCCTCTCTCTCCCTCTATCTACCTACCTACTTTTTTTTTGTAATTTGCCTCTTCAAAACCTTGGTGCGTCTTATACTCAGAAAAATATGGTAGTTATAAAATAGATGTCCTAGCACTGATATATTCTCTAAAATAAAATACAAAATAATATAATAAAAATACAACATATCCAAATTTTAAAGAACCCTGCCATTTTGACCAATTTGTTTGCTAATGGGTTAACCAAAACAATAGCGCCAAAAGATGGCAGAAAAAATTATTTGAACTGAACTTCATACTGAATTTGCACCATTCAGAATTGTATGATATGATTTCTCATGTATGTATACTAAAATACATATATTCAAGAAACATTTCCAATAGGGAAAAATATGCTGAAGATAAGGGCACGGGTGAATCACCCAGCTTCATTTTCCATTTTAAGTTTAGTTGGGTCTTTTTTGCATCACTTTCTAATTTTTTTTAAAGCCCATAAAATAATATGTAGTTGGTTGGTACCCACTGTTTTCTCACGAATTTTGCATATAGCCTACTTAATATAATATTTTTGTACATAATTACAAATAATTGTCTTTATATGCATTTTTGTAGCTGCCACCCACATCCTTTATGGCTTTGTGGATGCCCCATCACTCACTGCCATGGATGCATCCTTGTGGTAGAGAACAAATAAACATACAGCTTCATTTGAAATCAGTGACAGTTACCATGGAAACTAGAAAGCAAAGGTAAAGACAGCAAATAAGTAGACAATTCCAGCTGGCTCTGCACTCTTTAACAGTGTTTAAAGAGACAAGGAATTCAAGGAGTAGTAGTAGTTTACTCTTTAATATTAATAGTTTTCTTTACTTATTTACTAGCTACTTTTATTTATTATTAATCCAATATGCACATATGAAATTAGGTGCAAATCAATAATCCTTTTAGCTGAGGGTGATTTACTATAAAATGTAAAATTTTCAAGCATATACCTTAGTCTCCTTTACAGACAGAAGCATGGTGGGGGGGGGGGGAGGAATTAGGTGTCAAAATCTTCAAGATATGATATGGTGTTAAAAGTCCACAGCTTCCATATGTAGGTGGGCACACACATTTCAACAGGATGGGATTTTGACTGTGATGTTGGTACCTGCCATCTTGCAAATATTTACCTCTCCACAGGTGCCCCTGAGATCTGACTTGGCCTGACTGTATTGGCTACCAACCACAATGGGGAAAAACATACACAAGCTGGAGGTATATGTTGATGTTAACACTCATTTAGGCTCAATTTGGTGCTTCAGAAACTAGTTTATTTTCATTTGTACTGAATGAGATGTTTCTACTGGTGTCATAATAATAAATAAATAATAACGTTGAATTTATTAACCGCTCCCTCTCCCCACAGGGACTCGGGGCGGTGCACAGGGAGAATAAAAACAATAAATATACAAAATACATACAATTTAAAACAGATTAAACTAATTCCTGTGCTAAAATCCCATTAACTAAAAATCCCCACTAAATATAAATAAACAATTAAAAAACCCATAGAGAGAGAGACTACCCTAGGCCGGCCAGGCGGAAAAGATGAGTCTTCAATTTCAGGCAGAAGGAGCGGAGGTCCGTGGTCGTTCTAATATCGGGGGGAAGGTCGTTCCAGAGGGCCGGGCCCACCACAGAGAGAGCCCTTCCCCTGGGCGTCGCCCACTGACAAAGTCTAGTGGACGGCACCCAGAGAAGTCCCTCTCTGTGGGAGCGAATCGGCCGTGAGGATGTGTGAGGCAGGATCCGATCCCGCAGGTAGCTAGGTCCCGAGCCATGGAGCGCTTTAAAGATGATAACTAACACCTTGAAGCGCACCCGGAAGACGACAGGCAGCCAGTGCAGCTCGCGCAAGAGCGGTGTTACATGGGTAAACCTAATGGTTCCCATAATTGCTCGCGCGGCTGCATTCTGAACTAACTGAAGCCTCCGGGTGCACCTCAAGGGGAGCCCCATGTAGAGAGAGTTACAGTAGTCCAGTCGGGATGTCACGAGGGCATGAGTGACTGTGCGAAGGGCATCCCGATCCAATAGGGGGCGCAATTGGCGAACCAGGCGAACCTGGTAAAACGCCCTCCTGGCCACGGCTGTCACTTGCTCTTCCATAGACAGCCGGGTATCCAGGAGGACTCCCAAATTGCGCGCCCCATCCACAGGGGCAAGATGTTCGCCCCCTATGGCCAGCGTTGGAGAGAGCTGGTTGAATCGGGCAGCCGGAAACCACAGCCACTCGGTCTTGGTCGGGTTGAGCCTGAGTCCGTTACTTCCCATCCAGATCCGCACGGCTTCCAGGCACTGGCACATCACCGCTACGGCATCGTTGGGGTGGTTTGGGGTAGATATATACAGCTGAGTATCATCAGCGTAGAGATGGTATTCTACCCCGAAACCACGGATGATCTCACCCAGCGGCTTCATGTATGCATTAAACAGGAGAGGCGAGAGGACCGACTCCTGAGGCACCCCACATGTGAGGGGTCTCGGGGTCGACCTCTGCTCTCCTGCCAACACAAATTGCGATTGGCCAGAGAGGTAGGAGGAGAACCACCGTAAAACGGTGCCTCCCACCCCCAACCCCCCCAGCCGATGCAATAGGATACCATGGTCGATGGTATTGAAAGCCGCCGAGAGGTCTAATAGGACCAGGATGGAGGAACAACCCCCATCTCTGGCCCTCCAGAGATCATCCACCAACGCGACCAATGCCGTCTCGGTGCTATGCCCGGGCCGAAAGCCGGACTGGCGCGGGTCTAGATAATCAACTTCCTCCAGGTGATGGGGAAACTGTTGTGCCACCACACTCTCAACAACCTTCGCCAGAAAGGGAAGGTTGGAGACAGGACGATAGTTGGTTAAAAGAGCTGGGTCCAAAGAGGGCTTCTTAAGGAGGGGCCTCACCACAGCCTCTTTTAGGGAAGCAGGCAAGGAACCCTCACTTAAAGAAGCGTTGACAACCTCTTGGAGCCAGCCTCGTGTCACCTCCCAGGATGCCAGTACAAGCCAGGAGGGACACGGGTCCAATAAACATGTGGTGGCTCGCAGTCGTCCACGTAACCTGTCCATATCCTCGGAAGCAACGGAGTCAAATTCCTCCCAAACAAGATCAGCCTCTCTATGTTGGCTTTTTTTCTGCTCTGCATGCATCCAATTGGACACAGACCATACAAAGTGATCCATGGAATACTTTGTGCATTGAATGCAGTGTACATCCTTGAAAGCTCAACAATTGGTTAAGGCATCAGGCCAGCTGGGTGACCTTGGGCCAGTCAACTCACTTCACAGGGTTGTTGTTGTGGGAAAATAGGAGGAGGATGGTATGTTAACACCTTGAGTTATTTGTAAAAATAATAAAGGAGCAATACAAGCAAATAAATTTCCTAGAGTTGAAAGCAACCTACTGGGTAAAAACGAAATCAAACAATGTGTATTGCAAAATACTATTACTCTTACAAAGTTGAAGATTTACTCAACTCTCGGAAGACTAAAAGGTATAAAAGACAGGACATATTGTCCATGAAGACATATACAAGCTGGAGGTACATGTTGATGTTAACATTCATTTAGGCTCAATTTGTTGCTTCATAAACTAGTTTATTTTCATTTGTACTCAATGAGATGTTAGTTCTTGACTCAGACTTGAAACTAAAGTTTGTTGCCTTTCATAGTTAATATAGGAAATTTTAAAAATATTTTTCACAGAATGGGAATGTTGGCAAGCACAGTAGGTCTGTCTGAAGTGAATTAATTGTTTTTAGACAAAGCTATGCAAAATTTCTGAAACAATATCCTGTAATTCTATTTTTTTTAAAAAAAAGTTATGCTGCCTTTGTGGTCCTTTTCCGATTGAGAAAGAATGAGATGTAATTATAATCTTGGACAAGTCTAGATTGCAAATTTCACATATATAGTTTCTTTATGTAAGAGCAGGTTTTTAGAGATCTGTGTTGAAGATTCATCAATTCCTTCTATTATCTGCTAGACATTATCTATGGCCATTATAGAAGAGCTGCTTGGTAAGAACTCTGGCAAGTTCAAGAAAAAGGTGCTTTTTAATTAGACTTGAACCAGTTTCACAATTGTTGGCTTTTTACAAAAAAATTATCTTGTGTTTAGATCAGTGTTTCTTAAGCTCAGCAACTTTAAAGAGGTGTGAACTTCAACTCCCAGAACTCTCCAGCCAGCATGGGACTTGAAGCTCACACCTCATAAAATTGCTGAGCTTGAAAAAAACTTATTTAGATGACTATGCAGCCATCCTTCCACTTCATCAAAGAATTCCAGTTGGAGAACTTCTGATAATTCCTTATGAGTTCGTTGATCACTCCATTTAATTCCTCCTGGCTCCCCTTGTCCTCATGCTCTTTAGAGAAAAATAAAAGTAAAAATTAGTTTCAAAGTGCCAAACCCCACAGAAAGCTTCAAAGGAATCCAAATTTACTTCAGAAAACAAGACGTCCAATCTTGCTTGTACTTTGTGGAGACAGAACTTGTTGTTGAAATCAGGAATACCTTTGCCTTTTTCTTTCTTTTATTATATTCTGCCATTCATTCATTCAGAAAGCCACAAAATATGTCTGAATTAAGTATGTATGTATGTATGCAGTGGTGGGTTTCAATTTTTTTTAGAACCTCTTCTGTAGGTGTGGCCTGCTTTGTAGGAGTGGCTTGCCGGCCATATGACTGGGTGGGAGTGGCTTGCTGGCTATGTGACCGGGTGGGAGTGGCTTGGCAGTCATGTGACTGGGTGGGCATGGCCAACTTCTCAAATGTGGTGAAACTCACGTAACAACGCTCTTGCTTAGCAACCAAAATGTTGGCTCAGAAACTTTGGCATTTGAAGCACGCAAGTCTTAAAGCTGTCAAGTTATAAGACCCTTGCACCCCTAAGTGTTCAAACCTGACAGCTTTAAGACTTGCGTGCTTCAAATGCCAAAGTTTCTGAGCCAACATTTTGGTTGCTAAGCAAGAGCGTTGTTACGTGAGTAACAACTCCAGGAATTCCTCCTCTTGCTCTTCATCTTGATGATGGGTGGATGGGTGGGGGGAGGGAGCTGGAACCGGTTCTAAATGGCACTGTAGATTTGTGGAACCTCTTCTATAGAAGAGATTAGAACTGGCAGGAATCCACCCCTGTATGTATGTATGTGATCACAAGAGGGATGCGGTGGCTCAGTGGCTAAGACACTGAGCTTGTCAATCAGAAAGGTTGGCAGTTTGGTGGTTCGAATCCCTAGTGCCGTGTAACGGAGTGAGCTCCCGTTACTTGTCCCAGCTTCTGCTAACCTAGCAGTTTGAAAGCATGTAAAAATGCAAGTAGAAAAATAGGGACCACTTTGGAGGGAAGGTAACAGTGTTCTGTGTGTGTTCGGTGTTTAGTCATGCCGGCTACATAACCACGGAGACGTCTTTGGAGAGCTCTGGCTCTTCAGCTTTGAAACGGAGATGAGCACTGCTCCCTAGAGTTGGGAACAACTATCACATATATGCAAGGGGAACCTTTACCTTTACCTTATGTGATCACAAAATAATGAGGAGAAAGAAATCAAGATAAATTAGAAGAAGCAATCAGTTACAACGCTGGTTGTTGGAAGTAGTCCACAACCCAGAATTTTGTTTTCTCTTTGGAAAAATTAAAATGAAGCACAAGGGAGTTTTACAAAGCTACAACTTCCCCACTCCAACCCCAGTAGCATTAACTATCTCTGTTGGGGAGGGGTAATCTTATTATAAATTATAAACAGCATCATTAACATTTTCCTTTCATTGGGTCCATAAGAGAGTCTCTTGAAAAGTGTCCTTACAAAACAGAGCCCGAGGCGTTATCTTGAGATTCTGAGTGCATGAGGAGCACTTCAAATGAAGCAGCAATTTAAAAACTGTCAACTTCTAACTTTGCTTGAGATTAGTGTTTACAGTGCCGTGTCTTTTTAGTTCATGTAATTAATCTCAAAAATATTAGGACCAGTACTTGATACCAGAAGCTGTCCTGGTGATTTAGAATTGGAATATCTGTCATGTGACCTCTTGATTTTTCTGGATTCCTTCAAAAACATTTTTGTCATCCCATGTGAATCTGTAAAGATTTTAAAATATCCAAATTTATAATAAATGTTGTGGGTGAATCTGAGCTTTAAATGTCATATCCCTCTGGTAGTAATTAGTTCTGGATGTGGAAATCCTTTAGCATGCTTGCTTTTTTAAAAAAAAAATGAATCTGGCAATTATTATGCATGTCAACAGGGCTGGTTGCTATCAATTTGAAGGAGCTCCCGGGTTAAAATCCAAAGGATTTTAATAAATGCAGTAACTATTATGAACTTATGAAATCTTTTTGAAAGTGTTCTTGAGAGGCATATATGTAATCTTCACTTAATGTCCATTACTGTTTATTAAATTTATATACTACCCATTTTAATATCAAGTGACTTTGGGCAGCTTACAACAAATTAAAATAATAAATATATAAAATTATTATAATTATTAACAAGTACTAAGTAGCTACTAAGTAAGTAAAAACTAAGTGACTGAATTATGTTACTTTGTTTCTTCAGAATCAGAATAGAATAAAGCTGGAAGGGCCCTTGGAGGTCTTTTAGTCCAACCCCCTGCTCAAGTAGAAGACCCTATACTATTTCAGACAAGTGGCTTGCCAATCTCTTCTTAAAAACCACCAATGATGAAACACACACAACTGGTTAATTGTTCTCAACTCTTAAGAAATGTTTCCTTAATTCAAGGAGAGAAGTAACCTAGAAGTCAGAAAAAATGTCCTAATAGTGAGAATAATTAACCAGCGAAACAGCTTCAGATGTTGTGGGTGCTTTATTACTTGAGGTTTTTAAGAAGAGACTGGACAGCCACCTGTCTGAAATGGTATAGGGCAGGGGTGTCAAACCCAAGGCCCAGGAGCTGAATTTGGCCTATGGGGTTCTTAGATCTGGCCTGTGGGCCAACCTGGAAACAGCCAAGGTCTGGCCCGTGGTTCCTCTGCCATCAAAACAAGAGCTTGAGAGGACTGTGGGCATTTTCGCTGACAGAGGGTTCCAGGAGGTCATTCCAGCCGCAAATGGAGCTCGGGAGCCTGTTTTTGTTGGCAGAGCACTCGGGCCACCACAGGCGCCCCCAACAGGAGTTAGGTGAGCTGGCCATGCCCACCCCAAGGTCAAACATAACCCTGATGCAGCCCTCAATGAAATTGAATTTGATACCCTTGTTATAGAGCAGCTAGAGCAGGTGGTTGGACTTGTAAACCTCCAAGGTCCCTTCCAACTCTGTTATTCTGTTATCAAGCATGGTACAACTAATTAATGGAACATGTTAGCCACAATTTATTTCAGCCCCTTCTATTTTATTCTTATTCTGAATATAAAAAGTTGATGAAGGGATATTGATAATAGTGCAGCCACCTGACTATCTTATATGTCCTCTGGTATCTCCAGGCCTTTGGAAACCTCCCCTCCCCCACTTCTTGAAGGAATCTTTGGAACTCAGAAAAGATGAGGCCAACTTTACCTCAGGGAGAAGAAGTTTCCAGAATGTAGGCACCACCTCAGAAAGGTCCACTGTCTAGGGACTGCTAAATGTAGCTCCTTAGATGATGGGACTCCTAATACACCAGGACAAACATTTAATCAGTCATTGTTTAGCACAGCCTGAAACACAAACATTGCCACGAATACTGATCAAATATTAACCACATTGGGAAGCTATAACATTCTTTGGACAGGGTGAAAATAAGGTCCAGGCAAAAGAGCTGGCAAGCTCAGAACATAAAAGAAACACCATACCTTCTCTAATATAGTGTTCCAGTAGTGTGTAGCGGCAGCCAAAAAAGCCAATACAATCCTAAATTGCATTAAAGAGGTGTACAATCAAGATCAAGTAAGGTACTAATACCACTCTATAAAGCCCTAGTAAGACCACACCTAGAGTACTGCATCCAGTTTTGGTCACCACACTATAAAAAAGATATTGAGACCCTAGAAAAAATGCAGACTAGTGCAACCAGGATGATTAGGGGACTGGAGACTAAAACTTATGAAGAATGGTTACAGGAATTGGGCATGGCTAGTCTAGTGAAGAGAAGGACCAGGGGAGACATGATAATAGGGTTCCAATATTTGAGGAGCTGCCCCAGGGAGGAGGGGGGTCAAGCTATTTTCCAAAGCACCTGAATGCCAGACAAGGAATAATGGATGGAAACTGACCAAAGAGAGATTCAACCTTGAAATAAGGAGGAACTTTCTGACAGTGAGAACAATCAACCAATGGAACAGCTTGTCCTCGGAAGTTGTGGGAGCTTCATCACTTGAGACTTTCAGAAAGAGATTGGACTGCCATTTGTTAGAAATGGTGTAGGGCCACGATGGCAAACCTATGGCAAACATGCCACCTATGGCACGTGGAGCCATATTTGCTGGCATGGCAGCCCTCAGCTCCGGCACATGTGCATACTGTCCAGCTGATTTTTGGCCTTTCAGAGAGTGGGTGAGGCCATTTTCATCCTTCCCAGGCTTCAGGAAAGCCTCCAGAGCCTGAGGAGGGCAAAAAAGGGCCAAGATGCCAACTGGAAGTTGGTTCTAGAACTTCCAGTTGGGCCATTGGACTGCTTTTCACCCTCCCCAAGCTCTGGAGGCTTTCCTGAAGCCTGGGGAGGGCAAAAACTCCCCCACCACCACATGGGGGGAAATGTGTGCACATGTGGGTGGGCATGCGTGAGCATGTGATAGCGCGCGCACACACAACTTTTGGCACACCTTTAGGAAAAGGTTAGCCATCACTGGTGTAGGGTGTCCTGCTTGTGGTGATCCATTCCACTGGATACCTTTCCAAATGGTGCTGCATTTTTCAGACTCAAGAATGAGAAGGCAGGAACGAAGCCACCGAATTCACTATGCAATAGAGTTAAGTCTTGGCGAAATGCTTCCTGAATGAGCCATCTGCTGAGAAAAGCCAAATCACATGGCTCTGCTTTGCTGGTTCCATTTCCATTTTAATTGTTAGCTGCAAAACCTTTAGAAGGAAGACAGCCCTCTTACTAGGCAAAATAATTACATGCCACCCTCTCTCCAACCCATCAGTATGCTGCGTGGTAATCCCAATGTTTTGAGTGCTTTTGGAAGAAAGCTCTGAAATAGCATTAAATGTTGGAGAACGTTCCAGGTGCTTGCTTCTGAAAGCTTCACGGGTGGTCTAATAAAACACCTGTTAGAGTGCAGATCGGTGTTGTAAAGTAGCAATCAATCTTCTAAATTCCCACCAGGCCTTATAATTATCGCCGCTGTTTATTTATTGGTTGTAAAGCATTAGAATTTGGGTTTGATACCAACCCAACATTAAGGTACGGGCTGGCAAAAATGGCGATTGGCAAGGAACCAGTGTCATTTGGAAATATGTAGAGAGGTCGTTCTTTTTCCAGAGAAGATAAGCAGTTTTCTGTGCTCAAGTGAACCAGGGAAAAATATAATTTGGATGCTTTTCTCTGTTGTGTACCGTATATTGTGTGTTTTGCAATTGCTGCTGCACACCAAGGTTTGAAAGCTTTGATAAACAAATGGGAGGAGACAAGCTGTGCGGAGGCAGTTTTGTTCTTGTTCAAGGATGGGTGCACTTGCACTGTGTATTTTAAAGCTTTAAGGCAGCTGGTTGTAGTATGGAATCCTGTGGGCTGCTCTGAATGTTCTCTTGGAAGGAAAAGCAAATGTGCAAATCTTAAATGGAATGAAAATCTCGCAATTTTAGTTTACCAACCAAAGGCTGAGGCAAACAAAGTGTGGCCCAATTGCCAAGGAAAGCATTCTGGCCATGGGCACCACTGCAGAGATTTTCCTTTTTGGCCTCTAGCTCCTAAGTTATTACAGGTAGTCCTCAACTTACAACCACAACTAAGCTCTGTTGCTAAGTGAGACATTTGTTAAGAGAATTTTGCCCCATTTTACAACCTTTCTTGCCACAGTTGTTAAGCGAATCACTGCCGTTGTTAAGTTAGTAATATGGTTGTTAAGCGAATTTGGCTTCCCCATTGACTTTGCTTGCCAGGAGGTCGGAAAAGGTTATCACATGATATAAATCGAACATACATCCAACTGGCATGTATTTATCACTTCATAAATACATACCAGTTGCCAAGTATCTGAATTTTGATCACGTGACCATTGAGATGCTGCAGGGGTTGTAAGTGTTGAACCAGTTGAAAACTGGTCACTGATCACTTTCTTTTCAGGGCTTCTGTAACTTTGAACAGCCATTAAAGCAGGGATGTCCAAACCTGGGAACTTTAAGACTTGTGGACTTCAACTCCCAGAATTCCCCAGCCAGCTATGCTGGCTGGGGAATTCTGAGAATTGAAGTCCACAAGTCTTAAAGTTCCCAAGTCTGGACATCCCTGCATTAAAGGAACTGTTGTAAGTTGAGGAGCACCTGTATTTTGGTTTTTAAATTCACACATCCTTGGCACAGCTGCCTGCCTAAGGTTTTTTCTCTGACCGAGATGTTACTGCCTCTTAAATATCAAAACTAAGCCCAATTAGAAGTGAGAGGAGCCAAGAAAAGAAAGAAAATCACATTCGTAGTAGACAGCAGGATTCCTCTGCCCCTAACTGCTCCTCACCACCTTCTTGCATTGGCTACCTCTCCTTATTCTAGCACTGGAATGTACTTCTGATCACAAGGCTTGGTGCACGTTGTCAAAGAAGAGAAGTTTTTGCAAGTAGAGCTGATCAGGTCAGGAGGTTTAACTTCAGATCCATGTGAGGTTGAAAAACAGGCCATTCAGAAGCTAATCACTTGAACACAGTGCCTGGAGGAGAAGCAGATCAAAGAGCAACTCAGCAAGCATCTGAGGTATTTGTTTTTTGGGAAAATGTTCAGTGAATTTCCATCCTGATCTTCCCATGAAAGTCTGAAATGGCATCGTTTTATCCCCTTTTTCTTTCACTCCGGTTATGCCTGGACGGGCTATTTAAAGGAATAGATTAACTCACCAGATGTACATAATTCCCTTCACAAATTAAGAGAACGATTTAGGAATACTGCTACTATCCAGAATAATACATCAGATGGATATTCATATTCAGCAGAGACTGAATAGATAGCCGGAAGTGTTCGACCTGGATGAGCTGGTTGTTCTACAGAATTCTTTATTACAATGTATATGCCACACAATAGAATTTTCTTTGCAAGATGATTTATGCACATTTTATGCCCAGGTTGTATGTGCAATTCAGTCTTCAGTACATACTGAACTGTACAGCCTAGTATGCAAAGCTTAGGTCTACATATTCATCATATTATTATCTTTTGGAGTAAGCTATGCAAAACACAGAAAAGGAATAAGGAATTTTAAACAGTAAAATAACAGGAAGAGATGAGAAAAAATGAAAGACGTTTTCCTTTGGTTTCAAACTACTTTTCTTCAGATTTCAATGCGAATTGTCTTGCTTTTCTATGTGCACTACTTAAGCAATCCTCTCCCCATGGAACCCAAATTATGTATTACTTCAAAGGAAGGTTGCAGAAGATTTTAATGGAATCTGGACGGTGTTAATACTGTCGCCTACACAGTTCCACGAATACTAATGTCATTCAGTAAGTCTTAAGGAGGGAACATGGGCAACCCACAGTCTGCATGTGGTCCTCTAACTCAGGGATCTCCAACCTTTGCAACTTTAAGTCTGAAGGACTTCAGTTCCCAGACTTCTCCAGCCAGCTTTGCCAGCTATGATTTTGAAAAAATCATATTTTTTCACAGCTTTGCTGCCTGGAGAATTCTGGGAGTTGAAGTCCTTCAGACTTAAAGTTGCAAAGGTTGGAGACCCCTGCTCTAACTGTCTGAGAAGACATAGCACAAATTTAATGACAATATTTCAAATTTCAGAAACATTTTTTTCCAGGTTTGGATGGTTTTATATGGATGGGTTTGAAGAGATTAGTCTTCCAGAATTCTGCTGCCATCCTAATCCTTACCCCTTCCAAAGCAAAAAAATGATCCTCAAAATATTTCCTGTGGCCCTTCTGGTAATGTCAAAATATCTTTGGATGGTCTCCTGCAGTTGGTTAGAAAGATGGGGTGCTAAATTGTGGATCCCAACTCTCAGATATTCTCTGTTAACAAATATACATTTGTTACATCTGGTAACCTGGAAATTTTTTGAGTGCTGTGGTAGGCCTAGAAGTAAAGAAGCTCATCTCCCACTTGGAAGGTTGAAAATTCAAGTCTAGGTAGTGATAGATGTTTCTCTATCAGGGCCTGAAGAGAAAATATCTGCTGTAAACTCCACATAGCCATCACGAAGGGCATTTGGTCAATAAATGCTCAGCTCCAGTCAGTTGTTCCAGCTCTACCCCGATAAAAGCAATTTCAGGGTCATAAAAAGAACTCCCCTCCCAGAAATTCTTTGATTTGGGGAGTTCTGAGTTCAGGAAATTTGAGAGGGAGTTAGTTGGGGTTCTGAGGTGATATCTTGGTTTTGAGAAAGGGTTAGGTTTAAGTGTTTGGTACAACGCAGTCCATAACCTGCTATACTGACAATTAGCTTGAAGAAAAACTATGCGTTTAGCAATTTGAAACTGAATGCTTCTTAAGTTTCTGGATAAGCATTAAATACATTTTGTTATTTTATTTTAGTTGTGTCTCTGTTCTTTTATTCAGAAAACTTTTGCATCTCTCTCGCCTACTGGGGATGCTGCTTAATCAGATAAAATCATATTTTTTCACTCTAAATCCCTACTGTAACAAAAGTAATCCGATGTACCTTGTATTTGAAAACAAACTATTGGGAAGAGTTCCAATTTTGCAATGCAAAGTAAGAAATAGGGGTTAAACATTTTAATCCTATTGATTGTGTTGAGAAAAAAATATATTGCTTTTCCTTTGTCATTGTACACAATGCTCACTTTCAGTTAGATTATGTTTACATTCTTTGTTAATAACATCGCCCACATCACTTTGCCATCAGTTTTCTTTTATCCAAGAATACCTATATAAACCTGCCAAGCAGAGGTGGTATTCAGCAAGTTCTGACTGCTTCTGGAGAACTAGTAGCAGAAATTTTGAGTAGTTTGGAGAACCAGTAAATACCACCTCTGACTGGCCCCGCCCCCATCTATTCTCTGCCTCCTGAGTCGGGAGGGAATGGCAATTTTGCAGTATCCTTTCCCTAGAGTCAGGAGGAAATGGAGATTTTACAGTATCCTTCCCCTGCCATGCCCACCAAGCCACACCACATCCACCAAGCCATGCCCACAGAACTGGTAGTAAAAAAAATTGAACCCCACTACTGCTGCTAGGGGATGAAGAGGATATTAGAAATCACCAGGTTTTTTTATGTCTCATAGAATGTACGGTATGTTAAGATGGCTGACAGCATTTTTCTTTCTTTCTTTTTTCTTTCCCCTGTTGACAAAATAACCTTGTGACTTACTGAAAGAACCAAGTTAAAATGCCATGTGCACTCTCTGAGATATCAAGGAAAAGGACAGCCAGTTATCATCTTTTTGCCAAATCATATGCATATTTGGTTGCACAGATAAAGATGATTTGTCTGCCTGAATTACTAATGTTCCCCAACATATAAATGCTATTATCTGCAGACAGCAGCAATGAATAAAGAATTAGTAGAAATGAAATGGAGATAGTCCAGACAAGAGCTTTGCAGTATCTAGAATAAGTCTTGTAGATTTAAAACTGGGCTCTGACAAAGGAATAAGACTGATGACCATTTCCCAGCAACTACAAAACAAAGCAGTGCTTTTTAATTACAGAAAACCAACTGCATTTAATAATATGAAATTGACTGAATAGTAGTTTCCCAAAACAATATCAATTTCCATCACATACAGTATCTATTTATAAAATCATAGGACACAAAAGACAGGTGTATTTCTTATTACAAATGTGGGACATTTTGCTTACATGCCCCAATCCTTACTCTGACAAAAGGCACATTTCTTTCCTTTTAAACATCTTCTTCAATTCATTCATAGCTTCATTTTTAAGGGATGACTTATATTTGATCCTCCATCAAGGCTGCTGTTTCTATGTAGCTCCCCATCAACCCTAATCCAGTTTTAGCTATTTAGCTAAGGTTCTCGAATCTCAGTGGCACAAGAATGACCTAGTAGTAATCCTACTACTATGGTAGGGCTACTGGATTTGGGTTGCAAAAATCCATATGACTTCTACGGGGCAGCAGAGAGAATTAGAAAACTTGAACCCTTTCCTCCCATCTAGTGGACAGAAGTCCACTAGTAGTCCAGCTCTTGCAGTCTTATAATATGGCAAGACGTAGCAGGCTTCAGTTTTAACTATTTTATTTGCGACTATACATATGCATTAGTATCTTTAAACTTTCATGCAGATCTGGCCTCTTTTCGATGTTAACTATCTTATTTGCCAGATAATCTCAGTGGCTCCATGGCTCGGGGCCTAGTTATATGCGAGACCGTCTCCTGCCCCATACATCCCTTCGGCTGATCCGCTCCCACAGAGAGGGCCTTCTCAGGGTACCGTCGGCCGGGAAATGCCGACTGGTGACACCTAGGGGAAGAGCCTTCTCTGTGGTGGGCCCTGCCCTTTGGAACGACCTACCCCCTGAACTTCGTACCATCTCGGACCTCCGCCTCTTCCGCCAGTGTCTAAAGACACACGTCTTTCAACAAGCCGGCCTAGCGTAACTTCCCATTGGGGCTATTTTAGATAGTTTTAAATTGGGGGTTTTAATTTGATTTTAGCATAGGACCGTTAATTTAATATGTTTTAAATTTGTATTTTTGTCATTTTATATGTTTTTAATTTCCTGTGCGCTGCCCTGGGTCCTTCGTGGGGAAGGGTGGGATATAAATTTTAATAAAATAAAAATAAAAAAAAATCTGTCCAAAATTTGAAAACCTGTAGCCCTCTCTCTTTCCATCTTGTTCTGGTTGGCTAGAAACCCAAGCTCTGTACCTCTACTTACTAAGATTTGGGCTTGGAACAAAACTGATCAGGGATGGCTATTCTACTGTTTATTTATAAGGATCATGGCTATAGATAATTAGCCATATGAAAGAAATAAAAGCATAATTTTGCTCCCATTTTCACAATCATTTCACATTAACAAAGTCTATGATTCAGTTTCCCTTTTCTCAGGATAACATTTGCTATTTGCAGAGATCCTCTAAAAGTCCATTAATATTGCTGAGCCATTATCAGCATGTTGAGCTTCAGTTTCTAAAGTCACACAGCATTGTTAACATATTCCAATTACTATTAATCATACCACCCTTTGTTAAAGAAAGCATTTGGACTCAATAGGATTATTAGCGACAATAAATCATATAATTATGTAAAGTAATTCTAAATCTATTCTAGTGTAAGGATTAAATTCATATTTTAACTCGGAGGAAAAGTCTGAGGAAAGAAATTAGAGATATTTACATTTACCAAAATATTTCAGCAAATGGTCATGGGAAAAAACCTTATTTTTTTCCTTTAAAACCCCAATCATATTAAGAGGCCTCATGCAACTATTTTTGTAATTACATTTTGAGCTTTTGACAATTATTTTCTGCAATTATTTTAAGAAATCTCTTATTAGGTTTTTTTTTAAAAAAAGAATGAGCAGAGACATCCTTTGCAATACAGAAGTCAACCTGATTCACATATTAGATTAAATGTGAAGGGTATTCCGAGACATTTTTATATATAAGGAGTTGTTAGAATATTCATGACTGGGAGAGATATGGTAACAAGGTCTGCCAATGAATAGGCACAGCAAGTAAGTCAGCCAATGGGAGCTTAAACAGATCTGAGTCTGTGCTGAGAATTGAAACTGAAACTAATGCTCTGAACTGAAAACTCCTCTCTGCTGTACTGCTGCCTGTGTTTGCTTGTAACTACTACTATGTTGGAGAAAACCTATATTGGTATTGCATATTTATTCAACGGTCATTAAAGAAGTTAATGAATCCAGCTGAATCAGTTATCTGTGTGTGCTTTCTGTATTTGATTTTTACGCAACAAACTCTGATAGGATTGGAGTACCAAATATTGTTTTTTTAAAACAAAACAAAACACTAGAAAAAAGTAAAGCCTGTTTTAATTAAACATGATTGCCTTTCCTCTTATATTTAATAAAGCATTATAAATCTTAATGAGATGAATGAGTTTTTGCATATTTTATTAATGCTTGGTGCTCAATCTTCCATTACAGTGTTCTCATTCAAGTATAAATTCTTTAAAAATGTATTTACCTGGTCATTTTGACTAAATCCTATCACAGAAGGAGCTCAAAATATATCTGTGGAGCAAAATCTTTAGGAAATTGGGAATTGATCCAAAGCTCTCCCCTTTCATCAACAATTACAGAAATAAAAGGTACAGATAGCAGGGATGTCTGGAGAGAGAGGTAAAAAAAGACAGAATATTGGCTGTAATGGTAGTTGAAACCCCACCTATTTTCCATATGGATCGCACATAAAAATGGACAGTGCTTTGATCATGTTGTGGCTGCTATCTTGACTTCTTCGATCCCCTCCCAGCAGTTGCTGAATTGATATAGGGAAAGAGAACATGGGGGAGGAGGAAAGGAGAAAGCTAAAGTCCCCAGAGGTCGCTTTAAGTGAATATTTAAACTCTTAGTACCAGAAAAGAATGAAAGCAATTCTATAGAGTTTTCACCTGAAAATTGGCTGTCTTTGTCCCAAATGCTTGCAGAAATTGAGAGGGGAAAGGCTGAAGGCTGGCCGAGTTGTAATTAAGTGAGAAAGAGCTGTTAAGGTTCACATCTCTCAGACAGGTGAGTCGCAAGGTCATCTTATCTGCCAAGGGATGTCTCTCACTCTGAACAGCTAAAAAAGTAAGCGGGAGATGAGAATAAGGATAGGAAGAAGGGAATATATGCCAACAGCAGCATCTGCTTGACCCTTCCTATATGATCCTAGGCAGGCCTGTGAACTTCCTTCTGGTGACAAGCCTGCCCCACTTTTTGCCTAGTACCCTTGTTCTGTGCTTCTCACCTGTGTCTCCCCAAGGCATTCATAGTACCTCTTTTAAGCTGCTTTCCAAACTTACTTTGTTCTCCTCGTGCCTGTTGTGTAAAGTTTCCGTCAGTCACTGGGACCAGAGTTTTAGTCTTTCAGGTTTTCGGACTTGTGCTGGAGACCATCCTCAGAGAACCTCCTTCTCTCCAGAATATCTGCACTGATATTTTATACTGTTAATTGGGTTTTGTGTGTGATGGCAGGCTATAAAGTTGTTGGCTGTTGTTTTCTTGTGCCGCCACCAATTTATTACCAGTTTGTCAGGTACTTAGGAGCCCAGGGTGCAGCAGCACAAAACAACAACTAATATCAGCCATCAACACCCCCATTAACACCTAAAAGCCACACACAGTCTGGCGCCACATAAATAATGCACAAGGAACAGTCCACTGTTCTCTGGAGAGAAAGGCTCTAGTCCTGGTGACTGACTCAGATCGGATCCTGAAACATTATCCTGGAGAGCATATATTTTCCTTCATTTGTAATAATGTCTCCATTTGGCATTTTCTGCTTTTTACCATCACATGTTGTGACGGTAAATAATAATAATAATAATAATAATAATAATAATAATTTAATTTATAACCCGCTCTCTCTCCCAAAAGGGACTCGAGGCGGGGCACAGGGAATTTAAAATACATATAAAATACAAACAGTATACAATAATAAAATGAAATTAAACTAACTAACCCTGCGCTAAAATCCCATATTAAACTAACCCCAATCTAAAAAGAGACTACCCTAGGTAAAGGTTCTTCGCCTTTAAGAGAGATGGGAGATTTAGAAACAGGGCGTAAATAAATATAAATAAGTATTAATCTAAACAAAAGAATTACCATTGACCTAGTTTTTAATTTATTTTTTACACCAAAATTCACTGGTATCTGTGAAGTTATGTCTGGGGTGGAACACACAGCAGCAGTGAGCAAAGTCTGATGGAAATGTATGCAAAAATGTATACAAAAAATGACTTTGCTGTTAGGGAATCAGAATTTTAATGAAGGATATTAAGGCTTGTTTTATGTTAAATTGAGTTTTATGAGCTGATCAATAAATAAATCAGAGAGACTAGTATAGATCTATTTCGAGCTTTTTAGCTCTCATCAGCTAGCTCGAAATAGATCTATACTAGTCTCTCTGATTTATTTATTGATCAGCTCATAAAACTAACACACATATTTAAAAAAATTCACACAAATGAACTCATGGCTTTCTGTCTAGATGGTCTCTGGTGATGAGCCAAAAGGCAGAACAGGAAACAGTATGTCTCCTCCCTTAATTGGGGCCCTAACAGGATGTTGTGGAACAATTAGATAGATAGATAGATAGATAGATAGATAGATAGATAGATAGATAGATAGATAGATAGATAGATAGATAGAGATAGAGATAGAGATAGAGATAGAGATAGAGATAGAGATAGAGATAGAGATAGAGAGAGATAGATAGATAGATAGATAGATAGATAGATAGATAGATAGATAGATAGATAGATAGATAGATAGATAGAGATAGAGAGAGAGTCAATGTTGCTTTGGAAAATATATATTGGAGTTACTGCTTGTATGTAGTTAATTATATAGCAGAAAGTTACAGTCAAAACTCATGTAAAATCAATGCAGCTAAGGGGGAAAGGTTTTCTTTTTCTCTCTTTTTTTTTAAAACCACTTTGAATCTTTGGAAAATGGAATGAGTGCAGACCTCATGGGACATGCTTGAACAAGGAGAAGACTCATCATCGGGCTGTTGACATCTCTAGATCAGAGGCACCAGCCATGTGAATGAAATTTTCCTAGGAACATAGGGCTATGCTCTTTGGGGACCTCAAAGTCATCTTCTGTACCATTACAGGAAACTGGTTGCTGGATTTAATGTGGACTTTTTCTAATCCACAAAGTAAATCTGCGATCAAATTAATTCTGTCACTCTGCCACTGCACAAACTTTGTTTAACATCTAGCACCACAATGATTCCCCATGGAGTGTAGCAGTATGTAAATAAAGTCAAGAAAGAAATATGGTGATAGATAATAATGCCAGATCAAATACTTTAAAAAAGCTTGAAAGGATGCTGAATCTTTGGGAGAGGTGTGTGGGGGGGGGGGGAGCCCTCACCAACATAAAAACCAGTGCATCTTCTGGAAAGTGGCAAAATAACTAGTACATATTCAACAATTATCTATGAATTGAGTTTTTTTCACTAAATGTTTCAAAATATATTTTTTAACCTAGTTGAGTGATTCTCAAACTTGGCAAACTTAAAATGTGCAGATTGGGTATGTGCTCGTCATGGAATTCTGGAAGTTAAAGTTCATACAACTTAAAGCTTCAAAGGTTGAGAAATAACAACAACAACAACAACCAACAACAACAACAATAGCAATAATTTTCACAGTCAGTCAGATGTTCAGACTGGGTTTGGCATTTTTGTCTATCTATCAAATCCTTACCAAGGACCTGGGATAAGAAAATTTGGATGTTTGATGGTGTTACAGATATCGTTGCAGGATGGAAGGTGTTCTAAGTAAAGCTGCCTTCTGCAATTGACTGATGGCAAATTTGTCAATGCCTATGGTGTTCAAGTGGTGCTCCAGTTGTTTTGGGACTGCACTATCAGCGATGAGATTCACTTATCTTCTCTACCGGTTCGCAAATGTGAGCACCAGATGAAGGCATTTACCTATCAGATTTAATTCTGACATAAGCATATCGTTTTATTTTAATCACATATAAACATTTATTGACATTTAATTCTCCGATATTTAATTTCTCTTACATATCATTTTAAGGTGACATGACACATGTAGAGAAGATTGCAAGTTCAAATATGCATTTCATTTATATGTTTGCTAAGATTAAATGCAGACAATGTCTATTTAAGTAGAACTATAAAGAACAAATAAAAGATAGAGCTTTATTAACGGAAGGAATCATAGGGCATTGTGAGCCTTTGGAATTGAATGTCAGTGCACTGATTCATGCATACCAAAGACTCTTAACTGCAAGAATAGATGGTCAGTTTTAGCTAATTGGTCAGGAGTTCTGAAATATCTATTGAGTTTTTAAAATGTTTTTAAAGGAATAGGGTCATGAAGAAGATTTTATCATACCTTAAGGTCATGAAAGAGGTTTTATCATACTCATGGGAAAAGTAATTTCAGCTAATGGAATAACAGGAATTATAGCTGGGAGGAAAGCATTAATTTCTTTATAGATAAATTATACTAGTTGTCTCCTAGTCTTAATTTAGCAGGTCTGTGTTCATGTTGCCTATAGATCAAATGGAAATTAGACAATTTGATGAAGTCCAGGATGAAGAATTTGCTGAGAATGGTGATGTATGTATACTTTACTCTTCTCAAGTCTGCTTGATATTTTGAAAATCCATTTTAAGCCACTTTCCTTGGCTAATGTCATGTATCTTTAACTTAGGCACTTATTTATATGTTGGTAATATCCATTTGAGTATTAGCAAAATGATCCTCATAGGTCATCTTCTGCTGTTGTTAAGCAGAAATTATTAACGTCTTCGTCTGTGATAAATCTGCAAACAATGAACCACTACAAACTATAACCTTGCATGAAATAACCTAAGATAAGAAAAGGGAAACAGAAAGGTCAAAATAAAATTATTGATATTTCCGCTGCCTTTTAAAGGATAGGATGAATGTGAAAAGGCAATGATGCTGTGAATAAAGCAATATTCAGATGCTCATCTGAGGAAAGGAGGAAATATTTCCGTCCAATTTAAATACCACTGAATATTAATCACCAAGCAATTATTTTGAATATGTTGTCAGGGCAGCTTTTATCAAGTCTTGAAGAGTGATTGTTTTACCACCCAGATCACAACCCTAACCTCCTCTTCAGCAGTTTCTTTAGTAAGCCAAAATTAGCACAGCAGAGTTAGACAAAGGTGCTTGTCCTTTCTTTTGTGCCATTAAATTCCTGTTTGTGAAAGTTACTTTGGATGCTATTTTTAAAATAAAAGTGGATTTGTTGTTAGAGCAAGTTGCTAGAAGTTACTGAATACAGTACATGACTTCATCCACATTAGCATCTCATTATCAGCTTGCATCCACAAGAGCTTTCTGAATAGCATTTAGGACTCAGGAAGAAGGCTCTTTTCACACTATTCTATAGATACTGGTATAGATTTCGATTTTGATCACTTACTTTGCTCAGAATTTCATCATTCCAAAAAAAAAATGAACGTGAGCCACTCAACCACTTGAGCAGTTATATTTTTTAATTTTAGTGTGAAAAGAGATAATTGTGTGTATGTATGGTAGATTCAGTGGAAAATAAAAAAGATTGTCTACCTGCTAAGTCAACGTTCTCAGTTCCTCCATTAAATTTGAATTTTGAAGAACTGGGGCTAAGATAACTCCAGGCTAAGATAAAGTCACTTCCATTTTATTACTGATTTGCAAGGCTAATGCCAAAGACCATAGCAGACATAAGAACTTAATAGCTATCTTACGGATATAAAAATCAGATAAGTTCATAGTAGAATAATTATAATGTAATTTAGAGAAGGGTGGATGGGGGACAAAGCAACAGCTTTTACTTAAAAGAAGCAAAGTTCAGCAAATGATTGGGATAAAAGATTGGGATAAAGCCCATATTCCCTCAACCAATTGTTCTCCTGAAGCTACATCTCTCAAAAATTGTCATCCTGAGTCTCCCCTGCCCCAAAATTCCTGTTAATAACTCAAAGAAAGCTTAATTGCATCTCTGTTCTAAAGTTACAAAGACCAGAAACACAGAAACATACTTCCTTCCTTCCTGAAATTCTGTAACAGCCACGGTGGTACAGTGGTTAGAGTGCAGTACTGCTGGCTACTTCTGCAGATCACCGGCTGCCAGCAGTTTAGCAGATCGAACCTCAACTGGCTCCTCATTTTATCCACCTTGGAAGGATGGGGCAAGGTTGCCCCATCCTTCCAAGGTGGATAAAATAAGGAGCCAGTTGGGGGCGGGGGGCGGCGGCAATATGCTGACTCTGTAAACCACTTATAGAGGACTATAAAGCACTATGAAGCAGTATATAAATGCTATTGCTTTCCATAAATTTGCTGAATGTTGTTATCCTATGATGATATTGAGCCACATAAGGATAAGGATGATGATGATAATGGTCAGAAAATGATAACTCTAGCATGAAATGTACAGGGTTAAAACAAAACTTCTCCTTCATATTAAATAGGCATTAAATCAACACATGGATGATTGCTTCTAATATTTGAGTAGACAAAAGGGATTCAAGAAATTTCATGGTTGCTTGACTTCTGACACAAGCAGAAACTCTTTTAGGCAATACCCACTTACCTGAAATCAGCAGCACTTCTGTCTACACAAACTTATTATCCTGTAAGCGTATTATTTTAATGAAGCTGGCAAAATAAAGTTGAAGGTGGAAGTCACCATCTCCTTTCACTTTCTTTATTGTGACAGAAACAAGCCCAATGTTCTGTTCTTTTCCATCTAAAAAAGAAAAAAAAATTAAAGTTACTGTGTAGGCGATGATTTAAGTAATGATCTTAAATTGTATCTGATTAACCTTCCCACCTTATCCATTTTGATGCTCTTATAAAATCACAAACCAAGAAAACATTGGAAGAAAAAGCAAAATATGTTTAATATTATTTTTTTCCAGGAAGGCATTTTTCCATTTTCTTCTATTTTTCAAGAACTTCAACTTTTTCCATCACCGCACTTTCAGCTCAGGTAAAACCTGTTAATTTTTCTACCATTATAGACACCAAGCATAAGCCAGAGCAGTTACTATATGTTCGAGGTTAAAGCACCAAGTTGTTTCTAAATGTAGCATTGCAACACTGTGTATTAGAAGAGCTTCCAGAGCAGTGAGAAAGTTGGTGCAATAAGTAGAAATACTATGAAGTTCATCCAATTTCTTTTGCAATCTGTTGTGGGAAGAAATATCCATCTGGTTCAGTTCCAAGCTGGGAGAAAGACACTGGAAACATGGAGGTTGATTGGAAAGAAGATTAAATGATGAACAGAACCACCAAGCACAGTTCTGGTGCAACTGACAGAATGAAGATCTTCTTTGAGCTTTGCACTAGAGCTTCCTGTTTCTGTGCAAGATCTATTGGCTGTTTTCAGATTCCTATGGGGTCATGTAGGGGTCATAACCGGCTCTAGAGGCAAAAGAGGAAATACTAGGTATGCGTCTGAGCTAAGTTTGGTTGAAGTTTAGAGGGTGATGAGGGTGATGCTGTAATTCCTATCGTGGCTTAATGGCTTTGTCATTGAATGATGGCCGCTTCTAATCCTACCTTTCTGCCTTTGTTTCAAAAAATCCTATCTTGAATGGATTACTAAATCTGCATTTCTAAAAGTTGACCTCCTCAGTTTAGTTTCTTTTTTTTTATGAGAAAAAAGTTTTATTGGTTTTTACAAAATTTTTAAAAATAGGAAAAGGGTATAAGGTATTACAAAGATATTTTGAGGACATCTATGTCGGAGGTGTCGGCCCCTTCCGAGGCTTCTTACAAAAAAAAAAGATAAGATAATACCAATCATTTTTCATTTCCCTACAAAGTGGAAAGAGATACAAATATATCAGTTTATATTCATGCAATCAATCATTAATTCTATAAACATCCAGATAAAAGTTACACTATATAGAAAAAAGTCATTTGTGAGATCTAAGTCTTTTAGCAATTGTATCTTCCTCTCCCTGACCTCCAGTGGGCGGAGCCGTGGCCCCCTCCGCTCCCCCATTTTTATCCTCCAGGATTGGGGAATGTTTTTTTAGAAAGGCTTCCGCCTCTGCAATTGTTTTAATTCTTACTCTCCCCCCTTCCCAGAACACTAACATTCCCTCTGGCATCAACCACTTGAACCACACCCCCTTTTTATATAATCTTTTTGATAAGAAGGAATATTTCCTCCTTATTTCTCTAATCTTTTTCGGGATCTGTTTCAAAATGGCAATCTCAGTCTGTTGGTATATTAAGGGACCGTCTCTTTGTGCTCTCAGGATCCCACCCCTCGTTGACCTTCTTACAAATTTAATATGTATCTCTCTGGGTACCTCATTTATTCTGGCATATGCTGAGTTAATTCTATAAATCAAATCGATGTCCCCCCAAATATCTTCTTTGCTCTTTTTAGTGTAATCTGCTAACATCATACACATTAATTCTTTTAAATCTTCAGAGGCAACTTCAGGAACATTTTGAAACCTTAAAAAGTAAGACATCCTTTCAAAATCCTTCCTAGACATATGACCAGCTAAATCCACAATTTCCCTTTGAGAATTTTTTATCTCTCCTTTCATCTCAGCCGTCCCCCCCTCCAATCCATCAATTCTTTGTTTATTTTCCATTAGTGCTTTCTGTGTCTCCAAAAGTTCCAATTTTGAGCTAACATTGTCTTTCCGAATTTCTTTTATTTCTTTCATAATGTTTTGAAGAGTTTCCTCTATTGCTGATAACTGTGTAGCTTCCACCTCTGTTCCTTTGGATAACATTGAAGTAATCTTGGGTTGATGTGGCTGCTTTTTTGAAGCCATAATGAAAGTAATAAATTCTTGTCACTAATATGGCATCTGTTGGAGAGGTAGTCCGTGAGGTGAAGAGAGAGCAAAAGTCAATATCCAAATTCAGAGTTCAATTTGCTTACAATCCAGAGAGAGAACAATTTTTAAAAGCAATCAAATAAGAAAAAGAAAAGAAGGCACATCTGGGAAAGGTCCTAATAATCAATTAAATCAATCCACTGTTAAAGAGTTCAGTCCCAAAGACGAGGGAGTGTCAGCAAATTTCAAAAGAAAACATTTCCTGCTGAGAACAAAGGAACGCCATCTTCCCCGCCCTCTGGAAACCGGGAGATCTAGTGAAAGTTCATTTCAGTTGTTGCCAGACAGAGATACAAAGTATCATTGAAGGGTGTGGTTATGGCCGTGGTGGTGTGAGGACGTTCTCTCCATTTCTCAGGGCATTTTTACGGAAGATAAACATGGATTAAAGTGGTTAAAATGCACCGTTAGAAGCCAAAAGTTTTTACAGTTGTATCGGAAGTGCTGTTGACCCAGCAGATTGACTTTTGAATTGGTAGGTCAACCTGAATCGCTCGAATTTTGAGGTTTTGTTTACCGTGAGAAAATGACGGAGGGTTGACCGGATAGGCAGTCGCAAGCCTGTGAGTTGAGTTAATAGCAGCTCTTTGTTCTTAACAATACCGCGTTCTGCATTTCTTTTGCTGCGAGGCAAAGGCACGGATTTTAAAGGCAAAGTTTGTAAACAGCGGGAAGATCGTTTGGATGGTATGTGGATTTCAAGCTTTTAGAACTTTCGTTTGAGAAGTGCCTAAGCTGGAGCAGCAAAATACAACCTTCTGGGCAACGCCTTCAAACGGGACTGAGGAGGTTTGGTTTTTCTTTCTTAAGTAAATTGCATAAATGTATTGAGAGTTATAAGCTATTATTTGGCTTTTTTGAGTGCAGTAAAAAGCTGCCTCAGCTTCATTTGGGATTGTTGTCCCTTAATCTTCATTAAAGACCCTCTTGGCAAAAGTAGACAATTTAAAATACTTATTGAGTATGGCGGCTCAACAGTCTGCAGAAATGCAAATTGTTGTGGCTTTAAATATAATTGGTGAAAAGTTATCAGGACTGTCAGATAGAATGGACAATATGACATTGGAAATTAAAAAAACAAAGCAAGAAATGACTGAGAATTTCGCAAAGCAAACAGTGGAAATGACATTTATTAAAGATGAGATTGAACAGATTCATGTACATGAAGCAAAGATAGACAACCAAATCAAAGGGATCTTTTTAAAAAATGAACAACAAGATAAAAGAATTTGTATTCTGGAAGAAGAATCAAGGAAATATAATGTGGTTATTCGAGGAATTCAGGAGGAAAGAGTGGATAATTTGAAACAAAGAGTTTTAAAATGGCTGAATGATCTCGATGCACCAATTACATTCACAGCAGCAGATTTGGTAAGCGTTTTCAGAATTGGTTATAAAAGACAAAATGGTTCAAATAGAAACGTACTTGTGAGTTTTGCAAATCTTAGTGATAAATTGGAATTGATGGCGAAAATAAGAGAGATGGACGAAGTTCCAAAATTTGAGGAGAAAACTATTCAAGTTTTTCAGGATATATCAAGAGATGAAAGAGCGTGGAGATTTTTTCTGAAGCCAATTACAAAGGTTTTGAGAGACAATGGAATTAAATATAATTGGAGACCGCCACAACAGTTGAAATTCTTTTATAAAGGGAGAATGCAAACGATTACTCCGCAAATAGATGCAGTAATATATTTATGCGAGCTTGGACTGATTGAGAAAGATGAAGATATAACAGAAATTAAAAGTCAAATGCTTAAGATGGGTGGAACACACGTAAAAACTCCGACATTAGAAGAAAAAGGGGCTGTCGGGGGACAAGATCCTAAAAGGCTAAAGCGGAAAGAAATTTCACCGGCAATGTCTGAACAAAAGAAAAGCCGTGAAGATACAAAGAGCGTGGACAAGGAGGAGGATCTTGGAAAAATGCAGGAAGCTGAGTGCGGGGAAAAGCTAATACTGTCTTCTTTTTTTGAGAGTTGAATTTAAGTAGACAGCCCGAAAGAAGTGACCCGACCATTGCCATGTCCCCTCCCCCACACTCTCTTTGTAGAGGCGGAAACCGAATGAGGATGTGGGGGATGAAGATTGATTGTTACTTGTTGTTTGTTGTGTTTTATGTAATTTTTTGGTTTTTTTTATTATTATTTACGATTGGTGTTGGGATGTGGGCACGGAAAGGAAGAGGAGGGGATAGGATTAAAAGAGTTACAGCTTAAATGCTTTTTATAAAAATAATGACATGGAACGTGAAGGGAACAGGGAACCAGATTAAAAGAAGACGATTGGAACTTAAAATTAAAAGGGACCTACCAGATATATTATTTTTGACCAAAATGATAGAAAAAGATGAAGAATTGGAAGGGTATAAGTGATATAAGATAAATTTGTATGCAGATGATACTTTGATTATTTTGAAAGATATAGAGAAAGATTTGAAGAAGATACACAAGCATTTGAAAGAATTTGAAGGAATGACAGGTTTGAAAGTAAATTGGTTAAAATCTGAATTATTAATGGATAATAATGGCAATGAGTGGGAGAATATGCAAGAACAATTTGGGATAGGGATCAAAAGTACATTGAAATATTTAGGTATAACACTTTCACTCAAAGTTAGAGAAATGAAAAAACTTAATTACGATGTGGTGATGAATGAAGTCGAGAAAAAGATAGATAAATATAAAAAGATAAAGCTGTCTTGGTTTGGTAGAATTGCAATGTGTAAGATGATGTTGTTACCAAAATTTAATTTTTTATTTGAGATGCTACCATTAAATTTGACAGAGAAAGATATTGAACGATATCAGAAGAAATTGGATAAATTTTGTAATGGTGGGAAAAGACCCAGATTATTGAAGAAAATGTGGTATCAAAATCAAAAAGAAGATGGATTGGGAATCCCCAATCTACTCAATTATTATTGGGCCTATGGTATTCGAACTGTGGTAAAAATACTTAAAGGTGAAGGTAGTCATTGGAGAGATTTAGAGTTAAAAGATATTAAGAGATTCGGCTCAACATGGTTTTTAGATAAAGCAAAATCAAAAAGGGTAATTAATAGCTATTGGTTAAAGGGATTGAGTAAAATTTGGAATAAATTTGTTAAAACTTTAATTCCGGATATAATTTTTTTGGGGAAGACAATTGGAAATTGGCCGATTAAAACCAATATAAGTCGTGACAGGGTAATAGAAGATGAAAATATAGAAATTATAATAGATTGGCTAAAAACTTTAGGAAATGAGAGAAGGAAAAAAGAAATTATTGAAAAATTGGGTTTGAAAGAATACAAATAGAAAAATGGACTGAGAAAGTAAGGGGAAATTGCAAGATAAGCAGAAATAAAACTGAATTCGAACATTTAGTATCTCAAATTATGAAAGATGAAATTGGGTTAAAGGGACTCGTTAGTAAGATTTATAAGATTATAAATTTTGATGGAAAACCACAAATGGTGATGAAGATGAATTGGGAAAAAGAACTCAATATTAAAATATCAGACTTAGATTGGAATGTGAATTGGAAAAATAGAATTATGAGGATTCTATCTGTAAGGATTAAAGAACATAATTATAAGGTTGTTTGGAAATGGTATTTGACTCCATTAAGATTATCGTTGATAGATAAAAAAACTAGTAAAAAATGTTGGAGATGTGATATGGAATTAGGGACTTATGAACACATGTGGTATAAATGTGATAAAGTTAAAAAGCTTTGGCAACAATTGGAGAAAATGTTATTTGAAATGATGGAGAAAAGAATAATATTGAGATCAGAAAC
This sequence comes from Rhabdophis nuchalis, assembly GCA_039707465.1. Classification (NCBI taxonomy): domain Eukaryota; kingdom Metazoa; phylum Chordata; class Lepidosauria; order Squamata; family Natricidae; genus Rhabdophis; species Rhabdophis nuchalis. The sequence goes on from CM077643.1 coordinate 327,469,891, forward strand.
TATATTACTGTTGATAATTAAGGAAACAGAACTAACAAAATATGAGAAAGAATTGATTAGAATTATGATTATAGTGGGTAGAATTATAATAGCTAGATATTGGAAATTAGATGTGAATTTTAAAATAGAAGAGTGGTATTGTGAAATGTCGAAATTAGCTTTAAATGATAAAATGACATGTGACATTAAATTTAGAAATGGTGTTTATAAAAAAGATACTTTTTGGAAAACTTGGAAACCATTTGTGGATTATGCGCTTGGAAATTTGGACGCTTCGATACCTGTACCCAGAGAACGTGGATTTTGGCGATCGTGAGGACATATCCGAAGAACCAAATCTTCCTTTCTTATGTACAGCACAGGGTGAAATATTGTATATGTATATTTTGTTGTAATGTCTAAAAATTTAATAAAAATATAAAAATTTAAAAAAAACCAAAGTATCATTGAAATTCTTAATGTAAAAAACTTTCACTTGTAGTTTAAAAGTCGGATGTTGATTCTTCCACCTAAAGTGAAAATCACTCACAATCTACTCTGTAGCCATGAGCCTCGGCGTTGCCTCCAGCTCCGGCTTTCAGCCCGTCTTGAATCTCAGCAGCTGTTCCGGCGGGAGCCCCCCCGACCGCCGGCGAGGTGGGGGGACTCACCGCGAGCCGCCCGTGCAGCGGGGGCTCTTTGCAAGAGCCCCCTGCCCCCGAAGGCGCCTCAGGAGCAACCAAGCGGCGGACGAGTGCAAGACCCGACTGTCGCCTCCGGCTAACCGGAAGGAAGTCCTGACCCAATATTTCTTAATGGGCACCAACATAAATGCTGAGGGCTATTAAGAAAGACTTGGGGGCTGCTTTCTGTCTCCCAGAAAACATGTTTCTCCATTTCTCCTTTAGGGAAATATAATATTCTGCACTTTTTAAATATTCTTCAAAATGTTTCATTCTTCTAGGAGGGGGGTGGCTTCCCACACTACTTATGAAAGAGAATTCCCCAGTCAAATAAAAAACCCCAAAACTGCATCTGTTCCGTGGAATAAAAGTACCACCTTAGCAATAACAAGCAAACCTACCTTATAGAAGAGCCGACACCTGAAAGCATTGCTTTGATTTTTCAGGATTAGCATTCATATAGGGGCATGAAGAATCATGCACTTGTCTGCCTCTACTGACTTCAAAGCTTCACTATCTGTGATCTCTCCAAGCTGTTTCATATGGATGTTATGACCCTGCCCACAGGAGCACTGCCATCCATCTTCCCAGGAGTTGAGGTAATTTCTGAAACAGCATTTCCACCTGTTGCCCAAGAGATTTATTACATGTCCAGGTTAAGGATAATGGGATTTGTAGTATAATACATCTCCAAGACAGGTTGATGACAGGGGAAAAAGATGCTTATTTTATCTTCAGTTCAACAATTCTAATTGTACCTTAATACTCTTATCTGAAAGTCCTCTACTGGACTCCTTAATCTCTTTGTATACAGTCATTTATTCAGTGCCCAGCATCTGGGGAGGAGGTTAATTCCACACCCTGATATATTTTTTCACACACTGAATTTTATCTGCTTTTTTTGTGCACCTGAGTGTCCTCATGAGAGTTTTTCAAGCCTTTCTACCATCCTGCCACTCCTCAGCTCCAGGGGGGAAAAGCTTAGAATTGGAAATGAGTAATAATTGTGAGATAATTCTTGTTGCTTCTCATTATTCCCCAGTTGCTGTGGTAAAATCCCACATCTTGCCTGTGGCTCGATGAGATTCAGATAGCACTTCATCCTTCTTCCGTGACACTCAGAGTAAAATAAAAGAGTTGCTTGCTTGTCAATCTGCAAAATTGAGCTCTTTCGCTTGTTATATAACGCCATGGAATAGTTCTTGGAAAGTTCCTGATTCTAAAAGGCACACAATTATTTCCATTTAAATGTCACTCCGTGCTTTGTTTGAAATAGTCCTGAAGATGGACAAAGTGCTTTTACCTTTCCGACAGCACGGGTTGGGAAATAACTACAAGGCTTTAAGTTGTTATCCACAGCTCCATTAATCTCAACTAAAGGTGAGAGCCTTTAAAAGAGAGGGATGGATACTCTGCTGTTTTCAAAATGTATGATTAAAATGTGATTCGATGGAGTCCAGCCTCAGCCACTGTACCTAAAATGGGCAAGGTTCACTACATCATCTCCAAGGTGATGTATCAGAAGGCCTTGAACTCAATTTATCACTATTTTTGTAACTTTTCATATAACTACGTGGCAAGGAATTTTGTTATTTGAGGGTTTGCCAATGGGTTCCTACCATCCAGGGGTGGGTTCCTGCTGCTGCTACTGCCAGTTCACTCAGGAATGCACCCCGCATGCGTGCTTAATGCGCTCTGTGTGCTCATGCAAAGTGCAACAAAAATTGCTTTGTGCATGCGCAGAAGGCAAAAACAAGATGTCGGCGCCTATGGCTCTTCTGAGAGAACCAGTTTGGGGGCAGGGCAGGCTTGGGTTGCTGCTGGTTCCAGTGACCCAGACCACCAAGTTACTACCAGTTTGGGGCAAACCGGTCCAAACTTGTAGGAATCCACCTCTGCTACCATCCCATCAGTTCCAGCAGGAAGAGCATATTGTGGGTGCCATACACACCCACACACACACACGCTCATATGACAGGAGCAAGAGGAAAGCCTTTTCTGCCATGACACTTCCCCTCTGGAACATCATTCGCCTTGGTATCACACTGGGCCTTTGTTGCTGGTCTTCCGGGAAGGTGTCAAGCCATGGCTGTGGCCTGGGCATCTGGGAGCAGATGATGTGGAATCTGCAAAGGGGTTATATTGTACATGGATTGACTGTGCTCTTCTCCAGTTTGTGCTTTTATGTTTTAATCTTTTTTGTCATTTTACTGTTTTTGTGGACGTTTTGAGATTGTTTTGGTTTGTATTTTTAAAAATATTTTTAACTTTATTTTAAATAAAGCCCAATTCACATATGGGTGGCTATATAAATTGAATAAATAAATGACTTTTTGGATTTCTGTAAGAATAGCCCACTGGAAAGAGAATAAAATAATTTTTCCTCACACCACCCTCATACATAGCCCTCAAAGAGACCCAAATTATAAACCCAATTTCAGAAATACTTATATCCAATCCTGCCAATAAAACACAGTAGCAGTAGCACCTTCCTTCCTTCCTTCCTTCCTTCCTTCCTTCCTTCCTTCCTTCCTTCCTTCCTTCCTTCCCTCCCTCCCTCCCTCCCTCCCTCCCTCCCTCCCTCCTTCCTTCCCATAGCTATCTAATCATTTATTATCTGTTAATGAAATATCTTGCAGACTCATTTAGCCGAATGGCAGAGTTAGCTTAGGAAATTCCAAAAGAGTGTTAAAGAAAGAGGGTATTTGGGATTACCAGATTTGAAATTGTATTTTGATACATGCTGTCTGATCTGGTTAAAAGAGTGTGTGAACCTCCAGAACAAGAGACTACTTGATTTAGAGGGCCATGAATTAAGGTTTGGTTTTCTATGATATGATAAAATTAAAGTTAATGTTGGTTTTAATAATCACTTTGCTAGACGTGCCTTACTAAGAGTTTGGGATAAATATAAAACAAGGTTTTCTATGAAGCTGCCTCTTTGGAAGTTGCCCAGGAAGCTTTTTTTTTTTAAAGAAAAGAAATAGTGGCAAACTGGTCCAGACTGGCGGACTTGTGGTAAAATAATATTTTTCCGTTCTGGTGACCCTACTCTAAAGTCGAGGGAAGAGCTATATAATTAGAAGGCTACATCTGCCATTTACATATCAACAAATGAAAGAAAGATTTAAACTAGAAAGAAAGAGTCATAGGTTTGATTTTGTTAAAAATGAATTTGCTATGTTACAGTGTGCTAATGATAAACATATTATTGCTAAGGTTTATAATATGTTACTGAAACTGAATTTGGAAAGTGAACATGTAAAACATTGTATGATTCAGTGGGCAAGGAACTTTGGATATAATTTGATGCTTGAATAATGGGAAAATGTGTGGATGAAAGGTTTGAAATTCACACTAAACTATAATTGAAAAGAACATTTTTATAAGATGATATGTCACTGGTATTTAACACCAGTTAAGTTATCTAGAATGTATAAATTTCAAATGAATGTTGGAAATGTAAAAGTAAAGAAGGGACCTTTTATTATTTACAGTGGACAGGTGATAAAGCCAAGAAATTTTGAAGTAAGATTCATATTTTAATACAGAAAAGTCTTAAAACGAGGATAAAGATGAAACCAGAAACTTTTCTTTTGCTTTTAATGGAAAAAGTTTTGGAATTTTTGGGGGGAACTTTGATCATATATACAGTATGTTGATGTCAGCAAGACTACTATAAATGGAAGGACATTTTGATTCCTACCATGGACAAATGGCTAGAGAGGCTGATGGAGTTGGAAGGGACGGTTAAATTGACCATTTGGATCAAAGAAAAGAATATACCGGTAAGTACTTTTGTTGTTATATGGAGGCCACTTTTGAATGTTGTGCTTGAAGTGGGGAAAAAAAGAAACTTTGATTTTGGGTTTTACTGATTAGATTGATTTGTTGTTATAGAAATTGCTAGTTCATATTGTTATGTAAAAGTAAAAAAGTTGAAGTTTGATGTTAATGCTGATGTTAATGTTATTCTATTGCAAAAGAGGGAGTCGGAAGTCAATGCTTTTTTCCCTCTTTTCTCCCTCCCTCCTAACATTTCCCCCTTCTCCTCCCTCCCATGTCCTACTATTTGCTATTGTATTTTTGTATTTAATTCTATAATCTAATCAAATGTTTTCTTTTAAAAAAATTGAAATTCCAAAAGAGTATCACTTCTATACCCAGTAGTCTGCATCATGGGTGACTCGAATTAGTTTATATTTTAAAGGGCAAATGGAAAACATTACATAATGCATTCCCAAAACCTGCAAACAATACTTTTGAAATAGAAGCTAATTTTAAATTCCTGCAAAAATGGCAAATTGGACCATATGGAAGAATAGATGTAAAAGAGAGGATTCCCAAGGGATGCAATGGCTCAGTGGCTAAGATGCTGAGCTTGTCAATCAGAAAGGTCGGCCGTTCAGCAGTTCAAATCCCTAGTGCTGCGTAATGGAATGAGCTCAAGTTACTTGTCCCAGCTTCTGCCAACCTAGCAGATCGAAAGCATGTAAAAATGCAAGTAGAAAAATAGGGACTACTTTTGGTGGGAAGGTAACAACGTTCGGTGTGCATTCGGTGTTTAGTCATGCCAGCCACATGACCGCGGGGATGTCTTCAGACAGCGTTGGCTTTTTGGCTTTGAACTGGAGATAAGCATCACCCCCTAGAGTCAGGAACAACTAGCACATATGTTTGAGGGGAACCTTTACCGTTACCTTTTAGAGGATTCCCACTGAAATAATTTGATACTGAAAACAATAACCAGAATGGTATGTCCCTTATCATTGCATATTTATTTATTTATTCAATTTATATATCAGGATATGTTCAACAAATCCTAGACAGCTGTCTTTTTTTAAATTTGGATCACTGAACTGAGAAGGGGATTGGACTCGTTCACTTAGATAACCCTCTTCAACTGTGATGTGAAGGTACTTGATTTATTTCAGCATCTTGAATTGATTAGAAGATTTAAGTCAAAGATCCAATTCAAAGGGGTGATTCAATTAAATCTCCTTCATATTAAGTCACCCTTAAAGATCTGCCTTGTCCTAAAATGTATATAATAGTTCTGAAGAAAAGACAATGTGTGTTTTCACAGATTGATAACACCAACAATAGGCAAAGAGCTGTTGGTTTGAACATTGTTTCTGACACATGAAAAAATTTGTTATGCCCTTGCACCCAACTAATTCAAGCTCATAACCATCCATTTCACAGTTGCTACATCTGTCAGACATAAGAATGCACTTTTCCCTTGAAGCAGAACCAATATTTTGTTTACATGGATTGCCGGCTTGTGTTGTATTTAATATCTGCAGTGATTTACACAAGTACTTTGGAAGGGTTGTAGATAGGGAAGAAACCACATGACCAAAATGTTATATTTTGGATAAGCAAAAATATTCTTTGTTTTACTGTGAAGCAAAACAAAAGTCTTGCTTTAACTGCCAGAACCTGAATCCATATTCCCAATAGTCTAATTTTCTAGATCAGCTAGTTTATTTGAGAACCTGAGTTCAGTGGGGAAGGGTCATTTCCCACTTTGGAATAATTTTGTTTGTGTTTATACATAAAAAGAACTTCTGTAAGTAGGCTCTAATATGCTTTTTATTTTTAATTTTTAAACAGATTTTAATGGTTTCCAAGAAACTACAATATCTCATAGGTTGCCACAAAGAAGAGGGAGTCCAGCTATTCTCCAAAGCACCTGAGGGCAGAACAAGAAGTAATGGGTGGAAACTAATCAAGGAGAGAAGCAACTTAGAACTGAGGAGGAATTTTCTGACAGTTAGAACAATTAATCAGTGGAACAAGTTGCCTCAAGAAGTTGTGAATGCTCCAACACTGGAAGTCTTTAAGAAGAGGTTGGATAGCCATTTGTCTGAAATGGTATAGGGTTTCCTGCCTAGGCAGGGGGTTGGACTAGAAGATCTCCAAGATCCCTTCCAACTGTGCTATTATATTATATTGTATTGTACAGTATTTCAGGTACTGATGTAATCCTAGCTGCTCTTTCCATCACTTTCAATAACAATCTAATCTAATCTAATCTAATCTAATCCAATTGTTGGAGAGAGGAGGATTACTCAAGCAGGGAACTAGTCTGGAGTGTATATGTAGAGAGCAACCCCGCCCCCCCTTGAATGCCATTAAAGCTTATCTACCGTAGCCCCGGTGCAAACTGCCAGTCTTAGAAGATTGCTGTGAAATAGGCATTGAACAATAAAGTTCAATGCCTATTTGAACTCTTCATGTGTGGATCCAGCATTAATCTAATCTAATTTAATCTAATCTGTCCTGATTTGATCTGATCTGATCTAATCTCATATCACTCTGAATGCTGGATGGGATTTCTGAACTCCACTAGTACCTGTATTTTTGATGTACTGGGAAACAACACTAATTAGCTACAAGTTTGGAGTTGTGAAATGGACTGCCTGCTCCTGAAAAATGCATAATGGGATTTATGGAGAAAGTAAAAATTGACAATTGCTTTGATGTCATTGTTTGGAGATCAGTAAACTAACTCAGATATGGCTCATTTATGTAGCGTACTGTAATTTGCTGTTATAGGAGGTGGTTAATCTATGTTGGCAAAACCATTTAAACATATTAATAAGCTACAACCCATATTGAGCAATAAAGCTTTATCTTGTCTAGTATTGGATGGCAGGCTCATAGCTGTGTAAGGCAACGACCCAACCTGAAGCAGTTTCTCATAGACAGGAAAGGCCAATCATCACAGACTCAACACAAAGATTAGAGGTCTGTTCACATGCTCTTCCTGGATTGTGATATATGCTTCATTCACCAGTGATGCCCCTCTATGTAGAACAAACAGAGATAAACCTTATACAAAACTATTAATGGACCCAAGTTTGATATCAGGACTCAAAACAAGGATGAAATAACATCAGAGCTTTTTTAATTTCCCCAGGAACTCTGCAGTAGACCTCAAAGTAACTGTGTTAGAAAAACAAGATTTTAATAACACCCAAGTGCATATGTAGTTTCCTACACGGCAACACTTGGCTTTAAACAAAGGAATCCTAAAGTGAAGAGCATTGTCAGCCATGCAAGTAAATAAGACCCATGTAAACTTTCTTTGATAGCTCAAAACTGCAGTGACAAGACTAATGCAACACGCTGAGCACGGGTCTGCCTTTAAAGACAATTTGGAAGCTGCAGTTGGTACAAAACATGGTGGCCAGATTGGGAGTTATGCAAATCCATTACTGAGGACTAATGCCCATCTTGTGGGTACTGTACACATTGCTATTAAATATTCAATTCTAGGAAAAAATGCTGCTTATTATCTATAAACCTCTCAATAATTCCCATAAGAGAATTATGGTTATTTACTATACCAGTTTGGTAATATTAATAATGTATCCCAGGTCCTTGGGAAGTAATAATAATAATAATAATAATAATTTTAATTTCTATCCCGCTCTCTCTCCCCAAGGGGACTCGAGGCGGGGCACAGGCAATTAAAAATACAAATAGACCACAAACAAATACAAAATACAAAGTTAAAAATAGATTAAATAAATCCTGCGCTAAAACCCATAACTAAACTAAAAATTACCCCTAAAAAACCCTGACCTAAAAAGAGACTACCCAAGGCCGGCCAGACGAAAAAAGTGCGTCTTTAATTTTAAGCGGAAGGAGCGGAGGTCCGTGGTTGTCCTGATATCGGGGGGAAGGTCATTCCAGAGGGCTGGGCCCGCCACAGAGAAGGCCCTTCCCCTGGGCGTCGCCCGCTGACAAAGTCTAGTGGACGGCACCCGGAGAAGTCCCTCTCTGTGGGAGCGAATCGGCCGTGAGGATGTATGGGGCAGGATCCGATCCCGCAGGTAGCTAGGTCCCGAGCCATGGAGCGCTTTGAAGATGGTAACTAACACCTTGAAGCGCACCCGGAAGACGACAGGTAGCCAGTGCAGCTCGCGCAACAGCGGTGTTACATGGGCAAACCTAGAGGTGCCCATAATTGCTCGCGCGGCTGCATTCTGGACCAACTGAAGCCTCCGGGTACACCTCAAGGGGAGCCCCATGTAGAGAGAGTTGCAATAATCCAGTCGGGATGTCACGAGAGCATGAGTGACTGTGCGAAGGGCGTCCCGATCCAATAGGGGGCGCAACTGGCGTACCAGGCGAACCTGGTAAAACGCCCTCCTGGCCACGGCTGTCAAGGGCTCAATAGGTGGGTAAAAACACCAAATTTGGACTAAACATCTGGTTGATAATAGTAGTAACAATCTTGGAGTTTTTGGTTTCTTTTAATTGTGGAGATATTCTTGAGATGTTATAATCTTAAGAAAACCAGCCTGCATGGCATCCAGTTATAAGAGTAATTGAGAAAATATGCTCAAATATAAAATCATCTACTGCAGGGGTCTCCAACCTTTGCAACTTTAAGTCTGAAGGACTTCAGCTCCCAGAATTCTCCAGCCAGCAAAGCAAAGCTGGCTGGAGAATTCTGGGAGCTGAAGTCCTTCAGACTTAAAGTTGCAAAGGTTGGAGACCCCTGATCTACTGTATTTGATTTAATTCTGGACTCTTGAATGGAAGTAAAATCTTATCAATAGAGTTCTTCCTTTATCCAGATATTTTAAAAGTTCATGCTATTTGAATAAATAAAACGTGCACTGCAGTGATCTAATTTAATCTTTTTCTAAGACATGAATTGTTGAAAGCAACTCCTTTCACATCTATAATAAAGCTAGCTTCTTCAACAAAAGGTTGGATTCTATTAAAAAAAACAACTTCAAAGGCGAGCAGGAGTAGTTATTTAATTATAATTTGTAGGTCTATTTCTACATGCTCTCTGAACAGTGAGAAAAGGATTTAAAAACTGAAAACGCATACGGGTTCATTCCTGGCACTTCACCTTAAACAAAAAACCAGTAGGTCTATGGCTAAGCCTCCAATGTCTTGTGTAAATGGACTAGGTCTATAATAACACTTAGAAGTATGTTTTCTAGTGATAAAAACAAAACAGTTGTATTTACTGATTGTACAATCCTGGTTGATTTTGAGCCAGGGTTGGACCTGGCTCGTATATGGAGGAAAAAAGTTCAGGAAACCATAGAATGAAATAGTAGATTGGGAAGATCTACTATTGTCCTAAAAGGGACATGATTTCTCAGTGGTTAAATTGCTGAGCTTGTAGATCAGAAAGGTCAGCAGTTCGGCGGTTCGAATCCCTAGCACTGCATAACGGAGTGAGCTTCCGTTACTTGTCCCAGCTTCTGCCAACCTAGCAGTTCAAAAGCACATAAAAATGGCAAGTAGAAAAATAGGGACCACCTTTGGTGGGAAGATAATAGTGTTCTGTGTGCCTTTAGCATTTAGTCATGCCAGCCGCATGGCCATGGAGGTGTCTTCGGACAGTGCTGGCTCTTTGGCTTTGAAACAGAGATGAACACTGCCCCCTAGAGTCGGGAACAGCTAGCAAATATGTGCAAATGGAACCTTTACCTTTACTATTGTCCTAAAAGAAAGCAAATTGCATGCATTGTAGTATTATAATATGAATTCACCAGGAGTTGAGATCAGTTTAGGGACATTTGACTTTTACAGACAATATAGGAAGAAGAAGATTGCTGTGGTTTGCAAATGACCATTATGTGAATGTACTTAGTTTGTGAGAGTAACTGACCTCAGAAAATGAATGGAAGGGACATTCATTTTTAGGGCTTACTTTGACCTGTTACAAACTGAAAATATATTTTATTTATGTATTGCATTTATATCCTGCCAGAATCAAAATGAACTCTTAGTGGTAAACACAATATTAAAAAAAAAGTAAGACATCAGCAATAAAAAGTTCAAAATTAGAAACAATTTAAGAAACCTTCGCTCTCCAAGAAATTAGTAAGTTGTTTTTTTTAATGGTGAAGTGTAGCTAGAATACTTTACAAAGCAGCACTGGGAGACTGTTTCTGAAAATCCTTTATGCCAACAGCACTTCTGGACCTCAGCTCTATTTATTTCCCAAAGTGAGAAACTAAGAGTTGTTCCTCCTGAAATAACCCAATAGGCTAGGCCAGGGACGTCAAATTCACGTCGTCATGGCATTGTCACATGATGTATCATGACTCCCCCTCCTTCGCTAAACCAGACTTGGGTGTGGCTAGCACTTGACGTATCCAGCACACAGACTGTGAGTTTGATACCCTTGGCCAGACTGATTTAAATTCTCCAGCAGGAACCTTGTCAAGCCATAAAGGGCTTTTCAGGACAAAACCAGCACTTTAACATGGCAATTTAGGACAGGGTTCCCAACTCCTGGACTACAGCCCACTACTGGACCATGACCCATTCGGAACTGGGCCCTACAAGCGGCAGGCGAGCCTGTGTGCGCAGTTCCATTTGTGCAGGCAGCATGCACATGCATGTGCATGAATCACCAATTTGTGAGAGCAGCAGGTGCATGTGCCTGCCTCTTGCACAAATAGAGCTGCACGCTCTCATGCACACGTCTGCCACTTACACAAAATCTCCTCTGCTCCCCAGTCTGCCAATCCAAAACAGTTAAGGAATGCTGATTTAGGGGATCAGGGTGATTTCCATTACACATACTCAGCTGTTTGAAACTTTAACAGATTAACAGAGTTGGAAGGGACCTTGCAGGTCATCTAGTCCAACCCCCTGCCTAAACAGGAGACCTGTTAGGCAATTCCATCTTCGATGTACAGAAGTGAAAGTTAGTTGTTAGTAAGCACCTGCAGCATTGTGCGTGGGGATAAGGGTGCTGAGCTAAAGCCAAGGATGCTCTTACCCTCTGCTTTGAGGTGACAGAAACTACCAGAACCACAACTGATCTAAGGATGAGCCACAAGTAGACTTACTGCAAGGTCTACTGTTTTACTATATAATGAAAAATAGACCTAGATGGGCAGATTTAACATTTAGGAATGTAACAAGTTGGTGATACGAAATTTTGGAGATAATGAATGCATATGAGTGCAAGAACGTTACTGGTGCTTCCTGACCTGCTCAGTGCTGGGAAATGGCTATCTAACCCTTCATTCTGTTGATAATAATAATAATAATAATAATAATAATAATAATAATAATAATAATAATAATAATAATAATAATAATAATAATAATAATAATAATAATAATAATAATAATAATAATAATAATAATAATTTAATTTTATATCCCGCTCTCTCTCCCCAAGGGGACTCGAGGCGGGGCACAGGCAATTAAAATACAAATAAGACCACAGACAAAATACAAAATACAAAATTAAAAATGGATTAAATTTATCCTGCGCTAAAACCCATGAACTAAACTAAAAATACCCCTAAAACCCCTAACCTAAAAAGAGACTACCCAAGGCCGGCCAGGCGAAAAAAGTGTGTCTTTAATTTTAAGCGGAAGGAGCGGAGGTCCGTGGTTGTCCATATATCGGGGGGAAGGTCGTTCCAGAGGGCTGGGCCCGCCACAGAGAAGGCCCTTCCCCTGGGCGTCGCCCGCTGACAAAGTCTAGTGGACGGCACCCGGAGAAGTCCCTCTCTGTGGGAGCGAATCGGCCGTGAGGATGTATGGGGCAGGATCCGATCCCGCAGGTAGCTAGGTCCCGAGCCATGGAGCACTTTGAAGATGGTAATTAACACCTTGAAGCGCACCCGGAAGACGACAGGTAGCCAGTGCAGCTCGCGCAAGAGCGGTGTTACGTGGGCAAACCTAGAGGTGCCCATAATTGCTCGCGCGGCTGCGTTCTGGACCAACTGAAGCCTCCGGGTACACCTCAAGGGGAGCCCCATGTAGAGAGAGTTGCAATAATCCAGTCGGGATGTCACGAGAGCATGAGTGACTGTGCGAAGGGCGTCCCGATCCAATAGGGGGCGCAACTGGCGTACCAGGCGAACCTGGTAAAACGCCCTCCTGGCCACGGCTGTCACTTGATCTTCCATGGACAGCCGGGTATCCAGGAGGACACCCAAGTTGCGCGCCCCATCCACAGGGGCAAGATGTTCGCCCCCTATGGCCAGCGATGGAGTCAGCTGGTTGAATCGGGCAGCCGGAAACCACAGCCACTCGGTCTTGGTCGGGTTGAGCCCGAGTCCGTTACTTCCCATCCAGATCCGCACGGCTTCCAGGCACTGGCACATCACCGCTACGGCATCGTTGGGGTGGTTTGGGGTAGATATATACAGCTGAGTATCATCAGCGTAGAGATGATACTCTACCCCAAAACCACGGATGATCTCGCCCAGCGGCTTCATGTATGTGTTGAACAGGAGAGGCGAGAGGACCGACCCCTGAGGCACCCCACATGTGAGGGGTCTCGGGGTCGACCTCTGCTCTCCTGCCAACACAAATTGCGATCGGCCAGAGAGGTAGGAGGAGAACCACCGCAGAACGGTGCCTCCCACCCCCAACCCCCCCAGCTGATGCAATAGGATACCATGGTCGATGGTATCGAAAGCCGCCGAGAGGTCTAACAGAACCAGGATGGAGGAGCAACCCCCATCTCTGGCCCTCCAGAGATCATCCACCAACGCGACCAATGCCGTCTCGGTGCTATGCCCGGGTCGAAAGCCGGACTGGCGCGGGTCTAGATAATCAATTTCCTCCAGATGACGGGGAAACTGTTGTGCCACCACACTCTCAACAACCTTCGCCAGGAAGGGAAGGTTGGAGACTGGACGATAGTTGGTTAATAAAGCTGGATCCAAAGAGGGCTTCTTGAGGAGGGGCCTCACCATGGCCTATTTTAGGGAGGCAGGCAAGGAACCCTCACTCAAGGATGCGTTGATAACCTCTTGGAGCCAGCCTCGTGTCACCTCCCAGGATGCCAGTACAAGCCAGGAGGGACACGGGTCCAATAAACATGTGGTGGCTCGCAGTCGCCCACGTAACCTGTCCATATCCTCGGAAGCTTGTAAAGATCACTTGTGTCTATTTTATTACACTCTCAGGAGCAGTAAGCTTTTAAAATTGCTAGCTGAGTTGGTGACATTGAGACAATGGTGAGTTTTATGTTAGTTCTCAGCTTTATTCCCTCTTTGGCAATAAGGGAAAGTAAGTTTCACTTTCTTGCTTTTTTTTTTTTTTGCTGCTGTTAGAAGGAGGGATAATAATGTCACAGTTCAAATGTCTAAACATTGATATGATCCTCATTTATTCAGGACAATTCATGTACATGTCAAGGGTGCCACTGGAAACAGTAGTGAGAGGTGAAGCCCAGAAGAGAAATCTCAAGTCTTCTTTGGATTTGAAATAGCATAGCCCTTCTCTTCTCTGGGTGTTTGTGAATAATAGAGGGAGACATCAATCAGCTTTTATTAGAGCTAGATAATCAATCAGCAGGGATGCTCTTTAATTTAATTTTTATGATTTATATATTCTATCTTTGCCCAAGGGGTTTGTTTAAAGACACACTTCTATGTAAGAGTGAGGACCTCCTTATAAAAGGAATCCTCTTTCTTTCTCTTTCTTTCTCCATCTTCCTCTCCCTCTGTCCCTCACCCTTCATTTCTATTGTGATTTTTGTAATCCCATTATTTCAATAGTTCCTGACTATGGATGTTTTATACATGTACATATCTCCTTTTTTCTTGAAATGCAGAAGAGGTTCGACTGATGCTTAACTCTGGGTCTAGTGCAAAATCCTTTAGCTTTGCCCTGAGATAACAGATTAATTGGCCTTTTGAATTTGACTAGCTTCAACACCGGATAGTAGTGGTATGGGCCCAATTCATTTGGATTTTGAGTAGAAAAGGACAAACAGTTCAAATATCGATATGCAGAAAACTAAAAATTTAGTGGTTGGAAACTTCCTCCCAATTTTGCTTGATTTAAAATAGGTTTCAACCTGAACTTGAGGCTATTCAACTCAATTTCAGAACAGACCTTTAAGATAGGTTTTACTAAACACATGCAATTATATTTAAGAAAGAGAAATGCTTAATTAAAAGCTACTAATACATTTCAGTGCTCCATTTCTTTATCAGTAATGGCGCCTTTCTGCAAAGAGGCCGGTAAAATGAGGACCCAGATTGTTGGGGACAATATGCTGACTTTGTAAACCACTTACAAGCTGCAAAGCACTGTGAAGCCGTATATAAGTCTAGGTGCTATTGCTATTAACAACTGCAGTGTAGCAAGAAAGATCATAAAATGGGGCAACTTACTTAACAACTGTTTCACTCAGCAACAGAAATGTTGGGCTCAATTGTGGTTGAGGACTACCTGTATTCATTTTTGGTTCTCCATCACAGCTTATTGAACTTCATCCTAAAGAAATATTTGGTACCAGTTCTTCTTTCTTAGGGGTACCAATCAAAACTCTTTTTAATTCTCATAGCCATTTTTTAATTTCAAATGCTTGTTGATGATAGCTTTAGCTACTATTGCTGTTTTACTGTGTGCATTTATTACAGTGAGGATAACAAATGAAGCATGGAAAAGTTTGCATAGGCTTGTCAACACAGGTTAGACTGAAAAACAATGACTTTGTCAGAATTATCTAATGATCTTTGTGCCTTAATGTTATTTAAAAGAATTTAGGAGATTATAAAATGAGGCAATGATCTAATGTTGTCTAAACATGGGGCTTAGCTATCTGGGGAGTACTGCATGCCCTCCATCTTTACTTGTGGAATATTGCTATTTTATTTGGCTGCTATTGATTATTTAGATGAATTCTACTGTAAAAAATAACTTTTTAATTCAATTGTAGTTGTCTTTTGTCACTTTCTTACAAAGAACCAAGTGTTCTTTGCTTTAGAAGTTCCTTCAGATATTTGTGCACGTCCAGTCACTGAGTTTTATGTTCAAAAATACCCAGGAGTGACCTAATTGTTCTTATTTTGTCAGAGGAGTTTCCAGCTCAATATATTTAACTTGATAAGTATTTTGCATTTGATCTTTATTGGACAAACAGCTGAAAATCTTTGTGGTTTCCATTATACTCACCTTTTAGGCCTCCATCCTACCTTTTATTGTTCTGATCAAGATAAATCTTTATTAAGTTGGTTCTCACAATGTGGCGTTTGAATTATTGCTAAATTAAGCCATACTTTGGAAATCCCTCTGATCTTTATCCATTTCCTTTCAACATTTTTTGGTGTTTTTATTGTGCTGCTTTGCTGGAGTTTGAGTGATAATAGTCTTCATTAATGCAACTTGTAATCTATTTTCAGGAACATTGGCAGAGGTGATATTCTGCTGGTTCTGACCGGTTCACTCTATGGCATCCCATTTAGGCCCTTTTTTAAAAGGCGAAGTGCATGCATGAAAAGCGGAGCACATTCGCACATGCACATGCTCACATTTGCAAACCGGTAGGGAAGGTAAATGAATACCAGTCCTGCTTTCAGGTAGTTGCAGTCTCTCCCTCCCTCTCTCCCTCCCTCTCTCCCTCCTTCACTCTCTCTCCTCTTTTTGTATCAAGATTCCACAATAAGCCTCTTTAAACTCTTAAAAAGCATGTCACTTGAATTAGAAAAATGGTAAGCCTTCATACCTTATTCTTGGGACTGTGAGGGACTTATGTTCTTCTTGCTAGAGGGAACACTTGAGAAAAATTGTTTTAAGATAAATGTCAAGGGCTGATAAAAAATAAAAAGAGATTTGGGTCTTCTGATAGATCTTCTTCTAGAGATTGAAAGAACTGTGGCATCTGATAGACTGGTAGACATATAATATGGGCCCAGCTTAGTTTGGGAGTGGGTGAAAAAACAAAACTATTCGTTTGATTGTAGTTGAGGTGAGCTGGTTAAAAACCACTGCAGTGAACAATCTTATTGCCACAGTGACATCCTTTATAAAAGGTTTTGGCAACACATTCAAACACGTTGTTGCTAAATACAAACAGGAGGAGGAAGACAGAGAACAAAGGTAAATATAAATTTAATTTGTTATAGTTTATTATAAACTGCAGGTTGGTAGTTATAATAAAATATAATGGTTTTAGTAATTATACCTTAATGGGGGATTTTCCCCCCCAAATCCAGAAATATCAAAGCAAAACAAGAAAGTTACTATATTATTATTATGATTTACTTTATTCATGAAACATGAAACTCAGCCACCTGAACATTTAAAAATGCATTGCAAATACTATTGATTATTGGTGCTAATGGTTGATACGGTTCGCTGCCAGCATCCTAGGTATCTACCAAGTATCTTCTTAGAATGTAAGATGTTCCAAGTAGCGCAGTTTTTTGCAGTTCCGCTGGTGTTATTGCAGGAAGCTGCAATTTGCTGATGTATTTAGTAAAATTTTTGGACATGGTGCCAAGTACCCCGATGACAATGGGTATCACTGCAACATGCTTCATCCATAGCTATGTAGTTTCGATGGCCAGGTCGCAATATTTCATTATTTTTTCTAGTTCTTTTTTTCGACTCTGGCATCTCCAGGAACAGCGATATCTATAAACTGTATACTTCGGCCCTCTACAACCGTGATATCTGGTGTGTTGTGCTCCAAAAGATGATCTGCTTGTATTCGAAAGTCCCACAAGATCTTCACCCTCTCATTCTCGATAACCTTTTCCACTTTGTGTTCCCATGACTTTCTGGATACAGGTAAATCATATTTTTTACATAATGACCATTATTTACATAATGACTATTATTATTATTGTTGTTGTTGTTGTTGTTGTTATTTCTCAACTAGTTATTGTTTTTCAGATCCTTGTCACTACGCCTAAATTCTTTTTAAAAACTGACAACGTAAGCTGTGTGAAATATCAGTGACCATAACCCTGGATATGGGATATCAAAATATTGTGTGAGATATTCCAGTCTTTGAATATGGTCTTGCAAATTCAAGTTATCAAGAGATTTCATGAGCCCCTGAAATTTCAGCCATTTCTATTGCATTAATTTGAGAGGCTGCAGAAGCCATTTTGAAGTAAAACCTTTTTTAAAAATCACTCTGCATTCTCTTTTACTCTTTTTATCTTAATTGTTGCTTGTTCTCTTTTGTGTTTTTAGTCCACAAAGCATCACTTTGTTCACATTTCCCCTTAGTATACAGTAGCTATGGACATACTTCAGTGACTCTCTGTGGCATATCTTCTCTCCCCTTCTCTTCTCCTTCCCTTCTCTTTCAAGTAGTTCTCAATTCTCATTCCTTACATTCATTTTCTATTCATTCCATTCTATCCTTTGGAGAGATTAATAGGGTTTCTCCCCTATAAGTCTCATACTTTGCTCCCCCCCACTCACTCTATTTTCATTCTAATGTCTTTCATTTCTTTCCTTTTTGATCGTCTCTTTATTTTCCTAAGATCCATTCTGAAAATAACAGTCGGTCCCATGATCTGAACTTTTCATTATTCTGGCACCTTTTATTAATTCCTTGTATCTTTCATCACAAGCAGACTTTCAGGTTTCATTTTATTCCTTTGCCATGTATATAGAGGAATAGTTTCCCCCATCTATTGAAAGCAAACATACGTTTCTCCAAACAGATCCTCATCAAAAGTCACCATTCTCATTAATTCATGAGGGTCCAGAGAACAATCTCTTTTCCTGAGTTCTTTCATTTCGTTTTCACCAATCCTTTCATGTCACTTAACAGACATGATATTTTCACGTGGGACTTTTTAGAGGAGTGTAGTAGCCCATCTTCTGACTAACACATTACATTAAAAGGTATAAGCTTTTGTGAACTGCAGCTCATTTCATCAGATGCACAGGTTGATGTAGGATTTAAATTGAGGTCAGACCGAGGAGGGGAAAGGGAGGGGAAGACAGGTTGGTTATACAGATGCACGTTACATGGGAGACAGATCACAAGTACCTTATCAACCAACAATGGTAATGTGTTAAAAATTCATTTTCTTTGTTGAGATTGCCTGGAACCCTTTGATGTATGTAAGTTCAGCAATCTCTCACTGAATGGTACTGTTAAAGGCCTGTTTTTCCAAAGCAATCACTTTGAGGTCTGCCATAGAGTATCGCATACTGTACATCAAAAGGAAAGTGGTTCCTGCCGCTGAATACTTCTGTCAACAGGACTTTGGAAAAGCAGCTGTAGTGGGAAATAATGTTGAAATTATCTCTTGAGGATATGAAGAAACTACAGTTGTAACACTATATCAACTGTCATGTGTTGTTTTTTAAATAGCATCTTATTGAGTCAAATTTTATTACAATCAAAGACCAGAATGCAGGGAAGACATTGGTTGATGGATGTACAGAAACAATATGTATATATTTATAAGAAAACATAACAAATGGTATAAATTTACATTTCTTTAGTCTCACTTCAAACATTTGAGCCAGTTCCACTGACTCAATTTCATGTAATTCACGTGGGCCAAACTTCTAGGAAGCAGGTACAATCAAATTTGCCTTCTAAAAGATAGGACATTAAATCAGGCTCTGCAAAATGCCCATAATTATTTAGGGTGCATAAGAGGAAAAACTACTGAAATAGGTATTGGAAATCTGTGAGAAGTGGATACTTCTTTAAAGTTTGACTTAAGTCATTCTTAAGATTATGATTTATGTCTCAGATCCTTGAGTTCATGATCTCTTTAGCTTTATTTATTGCTAGAGATAATAAATATTCTGGTGAAAAGCCATATTAATATAATTTACTTGAGATACACTTCTGTCATATTGATCTAAAGTTGTCAGGAACATTAGGAGAAGCAATCCAGTTGGTGCCAAATTTAGCCTTAGCTGAACTGTTAAAAATCACTCGTCAGATTTTGACTTCAATTTTTGGGCATCCCAGTTTCTATTATTAACATTACATTGGGAAAACAACTGGGGATTGAACCAATAAGATCACTATCTAATCCAAATTGTGACATAACTCAGAAGGCTGACAAAATATATCATGTGCAAATTCATTATGCAACAAAACAAAAGGAAACTAGTGTTGAAAGAGAGAAGGATTCTCTTTGGGGAAACAAATTGGACCCCCTGATCCCTTGCCATTCCCCTGACCAATAGACATTGACCTATTAATAATAACAACCTCTCTGTGTTCTCTAGCTAGGCAGACAAACATGTCAACCCCTTCTCAGAAAAGTTTCAAATTAGCTTGTTACAGAGATCTGAAAGGGAAAGCCAAAGGGACTAGCTTAGACATTGCAAAGGAATATGCTGACAGAGATGACACATAATTAAGAAGTTGAGACTGATATTCCCAGTAGAGTGACTGCACCGCTTTCAAGTCATAAATCTTGTAATACATAAGCTAATGGCCTATCGTTCAGAAGTGTGTTGAACAAACAAAACTCCAATGTCCATCTTCATACTGATGTTCACATGTGATGTTCACATCTATAGATATATAACTATACATCTTAAGAAAGACTCCCATGACATTAATATTGATTGTATGTTGGCTAAACGGAATGACTCCTTCCATATTGCCTAGGAAGCAATCAAAAAATGTCTTTCCTATTTGGGAAGGTCATCCAGAACCTCAGTGCTGTCATTATATTGATGGTAACCAGCTCTGCTACTCCTTACAGTCTAATGCCAAGAGAGCATCTTTGAACATTGTCTAACCTGGAAAATGGATACTATGAGAGAAAACATGTTGAGATTAAGTCCAGAGAAGATAAAAGGACTGTTGATAAACAAATTTTGATACTGAATTAACCTTACTCAGGTTGGAGGTGTACTCCCTTAAGAGGAGCAAGTTGAGAGCCTGCAGGTATTCTTTGCTCCCTGCCTATCAATTTGCATATGACAGCTCCCTCTAAGGATCACATTTCCATATTGCAGCTAGTGCACTAACTTTAAACCTTTTGAGTCACTTGATAATAATCCACACCTTAACCCAACTGCATTACTGTTATAGGCCAAACATGGGTTTGGCCTCAATGGAGCATCTAGGCTACTGACTGGTGCAAAATATGAAGAGCATATGATTCTTCTATGTATGTATTGGCTATCATACATATTTGTATTGGCTATAACTGCTAAATGGGCACAAATCAAAGTATTGGTCCTGAGTTTTAAAACTCCAAACTATTTAGGATATTGCTATCTGACAGATTATCTTCCCTTCTGTGAATTGCCCAGCTACTCAAATTAGCAGGAGATGCTCTTCTAAAGATATGCTGGCTGCCAGAGGTTCCATATCTGGTACATGAAAGGGCCTTCTCTTATATGGCTGCCAAACTAGCAGTGTGTGCCTCTCAAGGAAATTTACTTGGCTTCCATTTTCCCAGTATTTTGGAAGTTGAGAAAAACAGATCTCTTTCATCAAGCTTGTAATTGTCCATGTATTTCAATTTAATTGAGTTCATTTCAATGTTTGATTTGTATTTAGATATTAATGGCTTTAATGCTATTCTAGTTTATATTCTATAGTGCGTTCTTTATGGCGGTAAACTGCCTTGACTGTCAAATAGATTAAAAGATGCATATAAACCCAATTGGAAAATTAAAGTAGTAAAAAAATGAGATTGTTATGCAGACTGTGTCAGATGATTCCATGAAAATGGTAATTAAGCAACATCCCAAAAGCAACTTGTTTTCCTTCGTCGGAATTCATTACACCCCTTAAAAAAAACCCAAAGTAATGTACTTTAGAAAATGTAGTTGTCGTGTGGAACTTGCTGAGTCTCAACCGGCTTATGATTTCCCTCAAGTGCACTCAAAAAATAAAGAGATGAACCTAATCAAATGCATTGATTATCCAATCCCAAACGGATTGTTTCATCCTTCTTGAACAAACATCCTTGAAGGGAAGTGCTCAGTATCAAAGTTATACTCAAAAAGATTTTGACTTTCATTGTCATAAAAATAATTAGCAGAAAGCTTCTTGTTTACATGCCAGATTTCACTGCATTTTGTTGCCACATTAAGTTTTAAAAGAATTAAAAAGGGATGGGGTGCTTTAAAGAAGATGAAGAAGTGTCTCAGACAGTGAAATGGCTTTGGTTGCCCTTGGGGTCCTTTGGAGGAAAGATGAACAAGAAGTTAATGCCAGTTCAGGTCACTTTATCATACTCACTCATGTGGCAATTGGAAGAATATAATTCAGTGTCAATTATAATTTTCTTTTGTTCCTTTGGGCTTTTTTTTTGCTTTACATGTCCACCAACTAAAATAATAGTATTTAAATATATAGACCACCTGATTCCCAATGACCACAGGAGGTTTACAAGTAATTAAAATCAAGGAAAAAAATTACCATGTTTATTTAATATGCCTAGAGCTGACAAACATATGTAGAAGTTGGGGGTTAGTTTCTATGACTGCTTGAAATAGAATTGGAACAGATATTTAATTAAATCTTTTGCTGAAGGTAGATGCTACCACAATTTCCCCAACTGGGAGGGCATATAGTGTGATATAACCAGCTACGTCTGTTACTTTGCCAACCAGCTTTTGTTATCCAGGGTTTCTTCTTGTTTAAGGGAAAAATATTTATTTGTTTAAAACATTTGTTATCTCTTGTAATTTGAACTCATTCAGGTTATCGTCAATATATTGTGGCTTTAATATATATGATAAATTATATATTATATACAGTATACACTGTATATACAGTATGTATGTATGTATGTATGTATGTATGTATGTGTATATGTACACACACATGCATACACACATGTATATAATAAAAGTGGGATCAAAGTTGCTCCACTTTATATGTGGCAATTTCATATCCACCATCCATTTTCTTTTGTTGAAAGCTATCATTTCTTTTAACCTTCTGTTGTGCAGTTTTGTATAACCTGATTTCCAGGACATTCATGGCTTTAGACATACACAGAATTACTGGAAAGCATCAATAAATCTCTTTTATTCATTTTAACCAATCTGTTGAAGTATTTATGTGATAGCTTTCTGTCAGCCAAGGAAAACTGGTATTTTTCACTACAAAAAAATTATGTTTGTTAATAAGCATTTAGAAAAACAAAACAGGTGCATTGATTCTTTAGATGAAACTAGCTCTAATTTCATCTTCCTTTCTTGTTCTTCTTTTAAATTTAAAATTATTTCAACTTCTGCAGCCAAAAATTTCTCCTTGCCTTTAAAGAGAATGCTTTTTAATCAAAGGGATTGTTAATCATGAAAAATAACAGGGCAAAAAGGATTATAATTAAAAGGTCCAAAAAAATAGGCAGTGTTCTTGCCTATTCCAGACACAAAAGAAACTGAAAAATTAAAGCTTTCTATGTTTTAAACATGCACAGCATTGAATATTCTGCCACCACTTTTATCCACCTCAGAGAATAAGCATTTGGAATCAGTGAATCTTCAAAGTAAACTGACATTTGATTATACTGTTAAAAATTAGGCGCCTCCTTTTAAAGTAGTAGTTCAAATAATGTCAGCCAGAATAAATGTAACGCACAATCACTCTTATAATTGGAGACAATGAAATCAGCTAGCCTGGGTTGACTGAAATCAGCAAGAAACGTAGACTGGAGGAGCAGTCAAAGTCAAGCTGGTTTTGTGGAAGACTTATTTGCTTACCCCACATAATCCTGGTTCAGAGCCATGGGAGGTAATCAAAACAATTTGATTATAATTATAGGTATATTGTTGACCCTACTGTTCTGTTTGTTAATTTTACCTCTGTGAAAAAGATAGAAATTACATGGAAGAACACACTAGGGGGCAGCATCTGGCCAGATTTGGCTGAACTAGAGCGCTAAGTAGGGTCAAACCTGAATTGGATTTGGAAGAGAGCTCAAAGAAACAAAAGGTTTTTTTTTAAAAAACTTGGGTAAATGCACCTTGGCCAAATATTTCCACACAATCCTAAGAAAACTAAACGAATAGTGTCCAATTAAGTTATTCAAGAGGTTTTTTTTTTATTTTTCACTGCAGAACAGGGATGCTAACTTTGTACCTAACAAAGAGAAGGAAGTGGCAAAGAGAATAAGGGCAAAAAAGAACTACAAGTACTTTGTGCAATTTACCCTGATGTATTATCTTTTTAGTCAGAAATAATGAAGCAAGTCATCCCATTGCAGAGTAAAACCTACAGTGTTGATAGAGGAAGGTTTATTTTTTTGCATTCATTGTTGTCTCAATCCAGGTTAATGGTGTATAAAGCTTGAGACGATTCTAAAATTAAAAGATTAATCAATTACTTAATATTTTAAATTTATTAATCACATTTTTAATCCCACTGCAATAATGGACAGACTTTTAGCAGCTCACAACATGAAATAGAATGATATACTGTATAATATTAAAATTACAAATTATAAACTAAGCTGATCAGCATCTGGTGTCCAGCCCCACATGCTCTCCAGAAAGCTCAGTTTTTAGTTGTTTTTGGAAAGGAGCTGGTTGGGCCAATCAAATTTTCAGCAGGAGGCTTTACTAGAGGGCTAGGCCAGTCTGATGATTATAAACAACATCTCTGCACCTTGGCTCATCTGGGCCTTAAAAAACAAACAAACCCAAAGGACATGGGGTTTATTCTGCTTCTGAGGCAGCAGAATAAAAGGGAAGAGATAAGTTCCTGCAGGTAACCTGGCACCCAGCCATAACATATTTTATAGACTAAAATTGGCAATTTCAAGCATTTCACTTGGAAGTTAATCCTGCACCCCGTGGAGGCTTGGCAAAACAGGCTACTAGCAAGTACTTGTGAACCCTGGACCACCAGCCTTTCCACCAAACGAAGCTTCCAGTTTCCAGTTTCATAAAGGACATGTTGTAATAATCTAGGGCAGGGGTGTTAAATTGGAGGTCTGCAGGCTGGATGCATCACATGCAGGCCACACCTACCACAGCTCCGTGAAAGGGAAAAAAGTTGTGAAACGTCACATAATGGCAACGAGATGTGATGAGTTTGACACCTGTGATTTAGGGCAGGGATAGGGAATGATGACCCTTTTTATGACTTGTGGACTTCAATTCACAGAATTCCTGAGCCAGCCATGCTTGTTCAGTTCTGGGAATTGACGTCCACAAGTCATAAAGGGGCCATCGTCCCCTATCTCTGATCCAGAGGAATGGTAATGAGGATGGATTGTTTTTGACTTTTACAGAATTTCTTTGCTTTCTTGGTCTTTCAGCTGTTCTGTTTGTGATCCACAGGGCCTGTATATGGCCTACTACCTCCTTTTTAATGGAAGAGAATCTTGCAGATAGATATTGAAATGGTCTTGAGACAAACCTTACTAGCTGCAAAGATGGAGAAATAGTAGTTTGCCAGAATGTTCATCAGGAACTCATTTTTTGTGTGTGATACATTTTTTTTTAAAAATAGAGCACTCTTTTGTGTAATAATCAAACATGGAGAGGAATGAGCTGTCATTAACTTGGTTGTTCATTCCTTCAGTTAACACTAGTCCTAAAAATACCATTATGGAACAAACAAATTCCTATATCTTTAACTAAACAGGTGTTCTATAACCAGTGTTGATGATTCAGCTCTATGTGTACTATTGTTAATATATTAATGTATTTAAAAACTCTAAATCCTCTATGCATTTTATGATTCAATATATTCAGAAGTAATGGGCCCTTCAATTGTAAAGGAAATATCCCTGATTTTTACCAATGCAAACCTTCAGGCTTGAAAAATCAACAGTGATATTTGAATAATTTTTATTTTAATTGTCTTCTAAAGCAATGTTAGAATCAGTCATAACATCACAGCATTGGAAGTTGTAATAATCCAAACTAAAACATCCCTTACTTATGGGTTATGCATGTTTGAATGTATTCAGTGAAGGAAGGGCATTCTATCACTTTGCTGAAAAAATGACTCCCAGGGAAAGCTGTTTTTAGTGCTGGTTTGTTTTTGATATTGGTGTTGCTTCTGGTGTTAAGTTACAGGACTTTCTGTAAATAAATCAACTATTCTATACATACAGTATACTGTACCAATGGACCAATGAAGAAAAAGTCTTGAGTTTCATCCATATGAAGTCATTTCAGGTATCTAAAGGGTGCAATGATATCTGCTACCCTATGGTTCTCTCCAGTGGTGGGATTCAAATTTTTTACTACCGGTTCTGTGGCCGTGGCGTGGCTTGGTGGACGTGGCTTGGTGAGCGTGACAGGGGAAGGATACTGTAAAATCTGTATTCCCACTCCACTCCAAGAGAAGGTTACTGCAAAATCCCCATTTCCTCCTGATCAGCTGGGATTCAGGAGGCAGAGAATAAATGGGGGTAGAGCCAGTCAGAAGTGATATTTACCGGTTCTCTAAACTACTCAAATTTTCCAGAACTGGTCAGAACCTGCTGAATATCACCTCTGACTCTCTCCCTAAGCCTACACCTTCCCAATTGATATAATCTATCTCTCTAAACAGTAACATTGACCCCTCTCATTGCTATTCTCTGAAAATCTTCCATTTGACTGCATTATCCTTACAGTATGATAAGATACTCAAGAAATGTAAGGAATAAAATAGAGCTTTCCATTGAGTTCAACTATACGCGTGTCTTTGATATTTGTGGGGGATTCTGTTCGAGCCAAACAATCACAAATAATGCAGTCATGAAAAACATATTTTACACATGGACATTGGTTTGTTGTTGTGCATGTGCAAAATAAACCAAAACTTTCATTATTATGTGAAATTATTTATCACAGATACTGAGTTTTGGTATTGTTTGCTAACCATGGAAAAGTGAAATGTGTGTGTGTGTATGTGTGTGTGTGTGCATGTTAATGCAGTCTAAATTGCATCTGTTTCTTTGCAACAGCCTCATATTTCAAAGAGAATGTAAGTGTGTCATTATTCTATGATTTACCAAAGCAGCTGTCCCCCATCCTATACCTGTGCATTTGATTTATGTATTGTAATTTTATCTTGTTATTTTTATATCATTTTTATAACCTATCAAGGTCATTTTAAATTTTATTTCTCTCTTCTAGGGAATTTGCTCTCCCACCTAATTTATCTGTCATCTGCAATAATTTTCAGCCTTCTCATGAATAAAAATGTCAGAAGTAAAGGCCTCTGTGAATTCCAAAATAACTTGGTTTTTGAAATGCTATCTCGATTGTGGAAATAATCAGAGCCAATGTGGCACAGAGAAGAAGAATGGCAGCTCAATGCCTGGACATTGGGAGGCAGCTTTACCTTTCAATATTATAATTCCAGGAATGGTTGATGCAACAAAGCTCCAGGTACAGGATATCTCATCAACATTGGAGGTCTTCTACAGGAGTCATCTGGAAAAGGCAAATCACAAACTGCTGCAGAAGAAAAGAAAAAAAAAACCCTCCTTCCTTTCTTTTCCTTGCAGAGAAAGAGCTGCATTTCTTTTCTGTGAATTATATGTATGGAAGGAAAGGGAATTTAGTATAGCCCAGTGTTCCTCAAAGCAGATGTCAGCTATCCAAGGTACTCCATTCTTACACAGCTTGAAAAGAATTGCCTATGTAACTCACATTACTCTAGCAGATGTGATGTAAAGCCTCCAGGTACTATATTTTCCAGTGGTAAAACTCTGAACTGTTGCAACAACATGCCTGCAGAGCCCCGCAGGTCTTAGAAAGATCAGATGTTCACCAAATGCATAAAGCCATACACAGAGATTAAATCTAAGCACTCTATTTACTTCAAGACTATTTCAAGAATTGAAAATTAGTGACACAGGTTAGCTTAGAGCCTACCGATTCCAAAAATATGCCATTGTAGTGCAATGACCTAAACTGGATCCCTTCAGATGTGTTGATCATCTGAGCATGGGACGTTCTCATAATGGCCCTAGAGAAAGCAGCATGTCACATAGACACCTCCCCAGGTGTCTATGTGACAGTCAGGCAAATAGTATACACTGAAGAATACCATCATGTTCAAGCAACATTAGTTGATGGGGCCAATAGTTTTGATCAAGGTAGTGAATGTTAGCTTACAATTTGTCAGAATGCAGATCCTCACCAGAAGATCATGACTTGTTTCTATCTAGTTTAGGCTGATAGCTGTTGTTTTCTCCTTTACAAAAATATGAAGAGTCTTTTCCTCTCCTTTTCCCAACTGTTCCAGCCTTTAGGCACAAACAAGAGGAGAGATTACTGAATGCAAATCCTACATAGAACTTTGAATGCGGCAGTTAGTTGCTGTTCAATGGTGGGTTCCAGATCACATTGCAATCGGTACCCAATGCTCCAGTTGCTCGGCAGAGCATTGCACAGGCACCTTACACTCCATGCGCGTGCGCAAATGCCCTGATTGACTCAAATAGCGGTAAGGAGAGCGGGTGGGTGGGCAGGTCCTCTGGAGCACTGTACTGGAACGGTACCTGGTGATCCCAGCAGGCACTGGTATGCCCGTACTGGGGCATACCAGTTGTATCCCACCACTGTTGCTGTTGCTCAGTGTTTTAAAAAGTTGTCTTTTAAGCTGATGGCAAAACTTGCTGTTTGCAGGATCCAACAGCAAACAGTTGTGAGGGTTGAAACCTCCCCAAGAGAGGAGAGACAAATACCTGAAAGAAAGTTAAATTTACACTGTAGTCTGAGCTCTGCTTCCTACCATTTCATTGAGGAGCAAGATTTGGTGACGGTGGTCTTAATGATTCATGTGCTTTATACAGTTTTGGAAATACTGTTAAATATTATTTTGATATATTTTCACATGCTGCTATGCTAACATGAAAAATGGAAGAAATAAGAGTAATTAAAGGTTTGTGTTTCCTATGTTCAGAGGTGATATTAACAATTAACAATTAACCTCTGGAACAGCTTGCCTCCAGCAGTTGTGAATGCCCCAACCCTGGAAGTCTTTAAAAAGATGTTAGACAGCCATTTGTCTGAAATGGTATAAGGTTCCTGCCCATGCAGGGGGTTGGACTAGAAGACCTACAAGGTCCCTTCCAACTCTGCTATTGTATTGATATTTTACCGGTTTGGACTGGTTCACCTGAACTGATAGCGGAAATCACGGGTGGCCCTGCCTACCCACCCCAGCTCTACGGCATCCCATTTAGGCCCTTTTTTTTGCCAAAAGCGCATGCATGGAAGGCTGTGGAATGCGTGGAGGTCAGATTTGCGAACTGGTAGGGAAGGTAAGTGAATATCATCCCTACCTATGTTATGAGAAAGCAGTACTGTAGTTCTATTCTTGAACTCAACAAACTTCTGAAATATTATTCCCTGCTCTTAGTTCATTACATATGCTTGCAAGTTCAGTTTAAGGCTTTATTCAAGCAACAGCTAACTCCCTGCTTTACCTATTGGCTGTATATTCTCTAGAAAACTGTGTTTGCCTATTTCTATGCCAGACATCTTGGCATTTATATGTTTGTAGCATCTTTTCAAGTCTGTCTAACTTCTAGTGATGGATTCTTTATTCAGGATCTTGGATTATGACTCTGCTTCCTTCCTTCCATCCTGGGAAACCTTTATATGGATTTTTTTTCTCTATTACCATCTAGATTCCTGCCTAGGTTTTCTTTCAGTGTTCTTTATTATTTAAATAAGAAATGAATCTGTATTCATGAGTGGCTGATTACATTCCATAAACTGATCAGATAATTTCATGAAAATATAGAGAATCAGGGATCTGCTTTTTCTCCTAATGCCAGGAAAAGTGGCATTTGAGAATCAAGACCTCAAAGGCAGTTCATTTTGCCATCTGCCCTATTTTTAATAGGGCCCTAACAGCAGTATTACCCATGTGCAACAATATCATGGAAAAAGTGATATTATCAGAACTGATTTAACTAAAGCCAAATGTAGATTTTGTAGCTGCTGGAGTTCCCTACAACTTGAATTGGTTTCTGCACTGACACAATTCCTGCAATAAATCTTTTTTTAAATGTGGGATTTTAAAGATAGGTGGAGGTACAAGAATATTTATGAGTTCCTGATCCAACTAAATCAAGAGCAAAGGGCCAGCCTCTTGACTGATGAATATAAAGAAAAGTTGTGCAGAAAGAGTTGTAGCCGAAAAAGTTGCAGGCTAAATTGTCAAAAGTTGTGAAATTATTTCCCGCCTGGACTATTGTAACGCCCTCTACATGGGGCTCCCCTTGAGGTGCACCCGGAGACTCCAGCTAGCACAGAATGCGGCTGCGCGGGGGATTTTGGGAGTTTCTCGTTACTCCCATGTAACACCTCTCCTGCGCGAGCTGCACTGGCTGCCTGTGGTCTTCCGGGTGTGCTTCAAGGTGCTAGTCACCATCTTTAAAGCGCTCCATGGCATGGGTCCTGGTTACTTGAGAGACCGCCTCCTACCACATACCTCCCTTCGACCTGTCCGCTCCCACAGAGTGGGCCTTCTCAGGGTGCCATCAGCCGGTCAATGCCGGCTGGCGGCTCCCAGGGGAAGAGCCTTCTCTGTGGCGGGTCTGGCACTCTGGAATGACCTGCCCCCCAATATCCGTACCATCACGGACCTACGACTCTTCCGTCCGATGTTAAAAGCACATTTTTTTCATCTAGCCGGCCTGACATAGACTAGGGAATAATTTTAAACTTTGATATTTATTGGTTTTAAATTTATTTATCCAAATTTTAGCACAGATTTAATAATTTAATTGTCTTTTATATTTTGTATTGTACTGTTGGGTTTTTAATCTTTCTGTGCACCGCCCAGAGTCCCTTTTAGGTGAAATAGGGCGGTATATAAATCGAATAAACTAAACTAAACTAAACTAAACTAAACTAAACTAAACTAAACTAAACTAAACTAAACTAAACTAAACTAAACTAAACTAAACTAAACTAAACTAAACTAAACTAAACTAAACTAAATAAGCTACAAATTAAGCTAAGTATTATTATAGGGATTTTTTTTGTTCTGGGGAAATAAATAAAGGTTTATAACTGGCTTCTGACATGATTCCATGAAAAAACTTCATCCTTCCTATGAATATTTAATAAAATCTCTGAAGGGCATCAGATGATGATTAGCATATGCAATCCATTTTTCCATGACACCATTTGAGATAATTTTTAGAATGGTTCACTATTCAATTTTTTTACTCTGTTAGCTTAAACATGTTTAAATTTGAATTACATAATGAACCTTCTTTCTCAGCATGCTTCTATACACACAATGTGCATTTTCATAATGATGAACAGTCCATTCTTTCCCCACCCTTGGAATCTACCACAGGCACTTAATGATTGCAAATCTATTAAATTGCAAAACAAATGCAAACTTTGTCCTTGCCAAAGAGTAAATTGAGTGTAGATGAGCTCTGCAAACTCATTTAAACAGGTGGTCTTGCAGCTGCCTTCCAAAGGTAAGTCAATTATACACTTAGCCTAATTTAAATGAACAAACATTATCGTAGCATTCGTTCGATTTTCTGGGTTTTTTTTTTCATTCAGGCCTAAATACTGAAAGAAATATGGACATTATGCTTAAGGCAGAGATATATGAACATGTCATAGGAACGTATTCTGTTTAATTACTCTGCTGGAGAATTAATTTAAACTAATACACAATGTCTACATCAGAAGCAATGTAAATTCAATTTTTGAGATTTATATTAAGGGTATTTGAGAGATTCAGTCTTTGCGAATCTCAGTGAGTTAACCTTCTACAAAATGTGTTTTGCACTGACTTTTTGGTCTTGATGTATATTCTGGTTCAGTTCTCAGTGAAAAAACACATTTCATTGCCCTTAAAATGCAAATGAATGAGGCAGTAAAACATTTACTGTATAGCTACATACTTTGAAGGAAAATATAATGTGCATGTAATTTAAAAACAGATAATGATACATACCTTTACATAATTTGCATCACAGCACCTACTGCAAAATTCAGTTTGAGTTACTTTATGGGGAAATGTACTGTATATAGTTGCTGTACTGTATATAGTTGCGCTGCATTAGGGAACTAGATGACGTAGGCATTTTGGTGATTTTGTGCATATATGACAAAATATATGCCACTAATATACTACCACTAATCAGTTGATTGATCTCTTGGAAGTTTAAAGTTAAATAGTGGGTGACAAAACAGACCAGGCTTTATAACATTGCCATTTGTGCAGTGATACAAATAAAATAGAAAAGTGTGCTTATGTCGTAGAATGATAAATTCAGAAGATATTAAATATATAAAGATATTGCTTTATATATTTATAAAGAGCAAAGGGTTTAGGATGAAGTATTGCAGGTTAATTCTGCTGATTGTCAGTTTAATTCTGATTGGCTCAAGGTTGACTCAGCCTTCCAATCCTTCCGAGGTGGGTAAAAGGAGGACCCAGATTGTTGGGGGTAATATGTTGACTCGGTAAACCACTTAGAGAGTTCTGTAAAGCAGGGGTCTCCAACCTTTGCAACTTTAATTTATTTATTTTATTTATTTTATTTTATTCGTATTTATATCCCGCACCCATCTCCCACAGAGGGACCTGGGGCGGCGCACAGGAAAATTAAAAACAAATACAAATATACAAAATACTCCTAAAAACTACATTAAACTCAACCCTGCGCTAAAACATAATTAAAACCCCCAGATTAAAACTTTGATCAACTAATACTCAGTTCGGTATCGGGTAGTTTATGCCAGGTCGGCTAGATGGAAAAAATGCATTTTTAAGCGCTGGCGGAACAGGCGGAGGTCCGAGATGACACGGAGTTCGGGAGGTAGGTCGTTCCAGAGGATTGGGCCCACCACAGAGAAGGCCCTTCCCCTGGGCATCGCCAACCGGCATTGCCCGGCCGATGGCACCCAAAGAAGACCCTCTCTGTGGAGCTAATCGGTCGAAGGGACGTATGGGGCAGCAGACGGTCTCGCAGGTAACTAGGCCCCGTGCCATGGAGCACCTTAAAGATGGTCATCAATACCTTGTAACGCACCCGAAAGGTCACATCTGATTAAAGTGTCTCTCAGCAGAGGAGTAATCTCCCTAATGTCAAATAAAAACAAGAAAGTCCAGTTGCCTCCTGAAAAAGCACCTTTGGGACAACCATGACCTGGACGACTGAGAATCTCTATAGACACTCTCCTATCTGATGTACTAAAAAAACAGCACAAAAGGCCCAGAATTCAATGTCAAACACATCTGGTTGAAGGATGTTGGGAGAGTTTACAAATAGAAAGGTATTTGGACAAGGCTGCCCTGCCCTATTTCATATTAAGAAGACATGGAGTTTGTTAAGCCAGATATTTCGTCAAATATTCTTGAGAACTATGTACCCAAAGCTTAATTTCCCTCTGTAAATAGAAAAATAGAACTTCAAGGCCTATGATTATGACTGAAGTGCTTCCCCACTGCTTTGTTAAATTTTAATGCCTTTAATATTTGCTCTACGTCTCTATTATTTGTGTGTTAAAAGACTGACTTGTTTGGTTTCTATAAACACACAAAAGGGTATGGCTAATAATGGATGGCATATGTCATTTTGGAAAATATGATGGGAAATAAGCTCTTGATTTTAAGGCTGAGGTTAATTGATCTTGTAATAGGATTGTGAGTGTTGTTATGGTAATAAGGTAGGTGCGGAGATTTAACATGTGGCTTTACCACTATTTTTGTATACACACAAATATTTGCAAGACCAAATAATTGCCAAGTGAAAATTGGCCTAATATTCAAGTAATTATTATTTCTACAGAAGGCTATACTTAACAACATTTTTTCATATTCCACAAAACAGTGAATATTGTATGTTTAAAAAAAGTAAATGGGCAATATCTATCTTGTATATATTACATTAAGGCACTTTTTCCTGGAAAAATTCCTAGATCTACTCTTTTATGATGTTAAATAATGTTCCATGATATATTTTCAATATATATTTACAGCAGTTGCCATTATTTCTTCAAACTGAATCTGAGCTTCAAGTGTGACTAGAAATATAATAATTTCTAAATACTTCCATGTAACTCATATCCACTTGGGACAAAGGTTTGGCTGAAGAATTCTATGAGTTGAAGTTCACACAGCGTTCACACGCTGCCAAGGTTGATAAATATTGTTGTAGAATCCCAATATTCTAATATGGCTGCCTTTTAATTTACAGATGTCAGACATATTTTGCTCTACCAGTACACCTCCCATTAATGCTAGAAAGGTATATCCAGGCTTCTTTGGAAAAGTTGAATTGAATTTAATAAACTATTGAAAACTGAAGATTATTTTAAACTGATTTATTCAGAGTGTAGTTTTCTGTGGGAAATATTCTATATAAATATAAATTGAATAAACTAACTAATTTTTGGCAATTCAATTGAGTTCAAACAGAAATTGAATTGAGAATTGTCTAATTGGCATTTTCTTATTTATGATGTACACATTAGAAAGATGAATAAACCAAATGATCTGTTGTTTTCTATATCATTTTAAATTTAAATGGAATTTAAGCTGTTTGTTCTTCTGTTAGGCATCAACAAGAAGTGTTCAAGTTGAGGATACTGGTAATTAATTTTCTATTTTCTTTCTTTTTTTTAGAATAACT
The DNA here is from genome assembly GCA_039707465.1 of Rhabdophis nuchalis. Taxonomy (NCBI): domain Eukaryota; kingdom Metazoa; phylum Chordata; class Lepidosauria; order Squamata; family Natricidae; genus Rhabdophis; species Rhabdophis nuchalis. Next base: position 327,503,840 of record CM077643.1, read on the forward strand.
AAAATAATTTCTTTTTTCAACAGTTTCTTTATGATGTTATTATTATACTGCCTTCCAGTTTTTCTAAAGATTAGGAAACTACAAGTGTATGTATGGGTGTTTATGGATATGCAAAGCAGCTTCTGCAGGGTGGGTCAAATAATTCACTATGGCAATTGAGGCAGCAAATCAAAGGCCTGCCCCTTGGTATGATGCAGATACAAAAGAAATGGACCTTCAGTCACGCTGCTGCAATTGCTGTCCTGATTTTTTCATTTGCTCCTCATAGCTGCCAATGAATATACAGTACATATTTGGAAGAGGTTTCTGCTGTTTTGTACCATTGGAAGAACAATTGCAACTAGCTGTTGCATCCTGTGTATTAAACAGTCTTAAGATCAATTAGAATAGAACTGGAAGGGACCTTGGAGGTCTTCTAGTCCAACCACTTGCTCAAGCAGTAGACCGGCCTATATCATTTCAGACAAATGACTCCCCAGTTTCTTCTTAACAACCTCCAGTGATGAAGCACCCACAATCTCTAATGGCAAGCTATTCCACTGGTTAATTATCCTCATTGTCAGAAAGTTTCTCCTTAATTCCAGGTTGCTTCTCTCCTTGATTAGTTTCCATCCATCATTTCTTGTCCTGCCCTCTGGTGCTTTGAAAAATAAATTGAACTCCTCCTCTTTGTGGCAATCTGTCAAATACTAGAATACTGCTATCATGTTCCCCCAGTCCTTCTTTTCTCTAGACTAGCCAAACTCAAATCCTATAACCATTCTTCATGTGTTTTTGTCCTCCAGCCTTTAGTCATCTTAGTTGCTCTTCTTTGCACTTTTTCCTAAGTCTCAATATCTTTTTTGTAATGTGGTGACCAAAACTGGATGCAGTTTCCCAGGTGTGGCCTTATTAAGGCTTTATAAAGCAGTACTAATACTTTGCATGATTTTGATTGAGCTTTTGATTGTTAAATGAGCTGGGGAGAAAACAATGGCAGAACATGTCTTCCCTCAGAAACACACTTATACTGTTGAGCTGATTTACAGTTGGGTTTTTTTAAATAATACCTTCATATTTAGAAATAAAATAACAGAATTGGACGGGACCTTGAAGGTCTTCTAGTCCAACCTCCTGCTTAGGCAGGAAACCTATACCACTTCAGACTAATGGTTATGTAATCTCTTCTTTAAAACTTCCAGTGTTGGAGCATTCTGGAGGCAAGTTGTTCCACTGATTAATTGTTCTAACTGTCAGGAAATTTTTCCTTAGTTCTAAGTTGCTTCTCTCCTTCATTAGTTTCCACCCATTGTTTCTTGTCCTGCCCTCAGGTGCTTTGGAGAATATTTGAATCCATGAAATTAATCTTTCTCTGCAGAAGCATCTATTCAAAGAGTACAGATAATAAAGCTTTTCATGCCATTTGCCCTGACTGTCTCTGGTAGTTGTTTTTTTTTAAATCCATCTTGTAAGATTGGCAGAGTTGGTACATTCCAGATCCCATTAATCAAGCTGTCCTCTGAGGAGATCCAGGCATCATACTTTCTTTTCTTTCTCTGGAACAACATCTCCAGAGATCTGTATGGCTCTCACATTGCCCTTTTTAAAACTGTCTCAACAACATGGCTGTTTCCCAGGGGTTTGGGCTAGGTAGGTGATGGACCTCTAACGGGACTGTACATTTTAGGTTGGAGTTTTATTGCATTTCTCACTATGCATTGCTGTTTTTTTCCAGTTGCATTTGGGAACTGCTTTTTATTGTGTTAGGAAGCTCATAGTTATGGAGTCAAGTGACTTCATAAATCTGATGGGAAAACAAGAAGAGTGGTGAGCACTGAGTGGAATTTTTGGGAGTAAACCAGCCATTCCCAACATGGCAATCTTGGGATATATTGGGACTGTAACTCTAAGCTGACATGTCTTTGAGATTGTAAGTCAAGTCCCTTATTATTTGGAGCTCATTTCCCTGGGGGAGATATGCTATAACCTTTGATTTTACTCTTTGGTTTATAAAAAAAAAGATAGAGTGTTGTGCTGATTATCTCAGCATAGATATTTGAAGATTAAATACACTCAAATCCTAGCCCAACACTGCTATTTACTTTCAGTGCCTCTGAGAAAAGGATTGTTCTGATTCATGTTCAGTAGCTGGGCTTTATAGAGTTTTGCAGTTTTGTCCTTTGAAATCTGATAGATAGTTGATCTGTTAAACCTCTCTCACAAGAGAAAGAAAAGCCAGCAGCATCTGAATGACTGAAGTACAAAACAGAGGTGATGAGATGCTAAATTAAGACAAAATTCACAAGCGCTGCAAACATGCACATGGCTGCTTGTTAAGCCACATGGGAACCTACTTTCTAGGTTTTTGAAAAAGGCAATCCTTGTTTTACTCTCGTTTGTTTCCTTCAACACAACAGAAGCATGTAGAGGCTTTTAAATTAGCTTGAGTGTTTATGTTTGATTTCTTGCCCCCACCTAACCCACATTACAACCCCCAAGATTCTATTTGTGTCAGATTTGCATGGCCATCTGGTCCACAATATGCTTTCTTGATTTTAAATGTTTGGTTTATGGCATAGTCTGATATTTTCTGCAGTAAGCTGCTGAGACAACAAAGTATTTTAACAAACTATTTTGATGTAAGAGAGTCTATGTGAAGATGCCAAGTGTTGAATCTACCACTTCTTTGCAATCCTGTGCATTGCCAATCAGTTATACCTCTTCAGAAGAGAAATACTATTGTTCTGACCTAGGCTTCTTGATACAGTAAAAACACACACGTTTAGTCCCCAAAATTCTCTTTTTATTTCAAAGGCTGTGAATTGTGTTCATTCACAGCCCATAATGAGTCCCAAATAGTTGTAATGAGTCCTACAGTAGGCTGCCAAAGTTCTTTGGGATAAGGCTGATAAGCACATACCTTTATCTTCCTGGAAAGGCTGCCAAAGACTTAATTGGCAATTAGCTTGGCAAGACCACATGGAGCAGAGTCAGAATGGAGCTTCAGAAGGTAAACTGACCAGCATGAACCAAGTTGCTTCCGGAAAAGGCTCCTGTGTCTTTGCTCCTCCTTTATGTCCTATGGGAGGGGCCAATCACCTCCAAGCCTTACTCCTGAGTCATCCCTTCTGTCTTAACTGTTCTTGCCTTCTGTCAGCTCTGCACATCTGCGCACTGGGAACGGGGAGCCTGTTCCTCTGCCTCACTGCTATCTGACTCTGGGGGCTCCAGATGCAGCACATGACTCTCAGATGGCCCTGGCCCCTTCTCTGCCTCCAATGCAGAGCCCTTGTCCGAGCCTTCCCCAGACTCCAGGACTGGCCCATGTTCCTCCTCAGCATCCTTGCTGTCCAACTCTGCTGCCAGCTCTGCAGGTTGCTGGCAGACAACAAGTATACATGCGCACGTGTGCGCGTGCACACACACACACTGAAGAAATCTTTGTGTAAATTAGTTATCATAGACCATACACTATTAATTTTAGCAATCAATTTTTACCTGGTTTTAGAACAGGCCCCAAATTTAATCATTTTTTTAAGTATTTGTATATGATGTCTTGTGGTTTTATTATGCCTGTTCACCGCCCTGAGTCCCGCAAGGGAGAAGGGCGGTATACACATTTAATAAATTCAATTCAATTCAATTATTAGAGCTGGAAGGGACCTTGGAGGTCTTGCAATCCAACCCCCTGCTCAAGCAGGAGACCCTCTACCATTCCAGACAAATGGCTGTCCAGTCTCTTCTTAAAGGCCTCCACTGATGGAGGACCCTTATGCAGATATCAGGGCAGATGTTTCAAGAAACATGTCCCCTTTCTGTACTCCTTACAGCTTTGCTGGCTGGAGAAGTCTGGGAGCTGAAGTCCTTCAGACTTAAAGTTGCAAAGGTTGGAGACCCTTGCCTTACAGGATAAGTCCCTAAATCTCCAAGTATGAAGCCAATCCTAACATCAACTTCTCTTAAAAAAAAAAAAGAGGTCAGACTTTCATTTCAAGAAAAATGCTTGATTTAAGAATCCAGGAAGAAGATACTCCATGATGTGTGTTTGTTTATTCTTGCCAAGCGCAGAGATGTCTGCCACTTTAATATAAATGCATTGCAAAAGATCTCGCATTTCCCCTGGCTTTCAGTTCCCTTGGTAGAATTCATCCTGTCACTTAGGTTCTTGCTAGGGGTGAAATAATCATCAAAGTCCTCTGTTATTCTTCCAGTTCAGGTAAAATGAACTGACTGATTTTGCTTTGTTTCTCTTCCTAGGGGAAAATAAGCAGAACCAATCTTTATTTCTATGATTCTAAACCTGTGGGCTATATAACCTTAACAGAGGTTGCTAGTAAAATTGATTAGATTATCATAAATTCCTATGGAATGCCATAAAAATGCCCTGAGTGTTAAGTTGTTAGGTTTTATGACCCTCACACTGAATTGGAAGTGTGTTTTCTTGCAGTCCTTGGTGCTTACAATAATGTCATTTCCATACTTCATTTGAAATTCTGTGTTTTTTTTTTGTGGCATCCCTGACATGGGACTGTAAGGCTGTTTTTTCTTGCATGAGTCTGCTAAATAATGGTCTTTACTCTTTGGCCACCTTTATTTTCTATCATCTGTGTAGAAATACAAGAGTGGAAAATGAACTATTGTGCAGTGCCTGTGTAGGTTAAAAAATAAATCCGAACGAACATGTGAGTTTGAGGGAGTTGAAAAGCTGAACTCTCTCTCTTTCAGCTTATTGCAGTAGCCCCTAAGACTCCTTGTTCACTGTTTTCTCCAGAAAAAGGAGAGTAGAGTTGTCAAGAAATTCAACATTGCCAAAAGAAGGAGAATCTTTCACAATTTAAAATCGCAGAATCTCTCTTAACCTCAGACAAATCCTGTGTGGCTTCAGAACTAAACCAGCTGTCAAAAGAAGAAAAAGAAGAAAGTCAGTAGCAAAGGAGAAATGAAAAATCAGAGTAAATGCTTAGATTTTCGAAAGAGGTACAGTTTTTGTTCTTTTTTTTCGTGTATCATAAATATAATTCTTTAAGGACAAACGTGTTCAGTTCTTATTGTTGGAAGAGAAGACTAATCTTTTGAGCTGATTTTTTTTAAAAAAAGGCTAATTTAAAGGAATCTTGAAAATAAATTATGTAAAGATACATGGGACTGTTGTCTGTTAGTCTGTCTGCCATTAGGAAAAACTGAAAAAAGGAGGTAGATGCTGACAAAAGTAAGATCAAACTTGAAAATGGGCCATGTGTGTCAGAATGGTTGTGCAATTGGCAACTCCAAATCTCATCTAACAAATGCTCTGTCCTACACATTGGGAACAAAAATAAAAACACCAAATACAAGCTGGGCAGATACAACCTTGTAGATGACCCTCACTCTGTCAAGGATCTAGGAGTACTCATCTCAAATGATCTAAACCCCAGAACTCACTGTAACAGCATTGCCAAAAAGGCATTAATTAGGCGTTAACCTAATTTTGTGAAGCTTCATTGTAATTCTAACTAGGATATACAAAACCTTTGCCAGACCGTTTTTCAAATACAGCTCGTCTGCCTGGAATCCACACTATATATTGGACATTAATACCATTGAGTGGGTCCAGAGGTATTTCACGGGAAGAGTACTCTCTGCTTGCAATAGAATCCCTTATGCCAGGGGTCTGCAAAGTTGGCTCTTTTAAGACTGGTGGACTTCAACTCCCAGAATTCCCCAGCCAGCCTGGCTGGCTGGGAAATTCTGGGAGTTGAAGTCCACCAGTCTTAAAAGAGCCAACTTTGCAGACCCCCTGCCTTATGCCACCAGGCTTGAAATTTTGGGCTTGGATAGCCTGAAACTATATCGCCTACGGTCTGACCTAAGCATAGTATATAAAATTGTCTGCTACAATGTCCTACTTGTCAATGACTACTTCAGCTTCAACCTCAATAATACATGGGCAAACAATAGATACAAGTTCAAGGGAAACCACTCCAAACTCGATTGCGGAAAACATGATTTCAGCAAAAGAGTAGTCAACATCTCGAATGCTCTACCATACTCCATTGATATGTCCTCAAACCCTCACAGCTTCAACCTTAAACTGTCTACCATGGATCTCACCCAATTCCTAAGAGGTCCGTAAAGGGGGCATGCACCAGTGCACCATCATGCCTTCCATCTCTGTCCTACTGTTCCCATTTATTTGTACTCATTTCTCCTGTTCATGCCCATGTTTATACTTATACCTGTTATCTTGTACATGTTTGACAAACTGAATAAAATAAACAATATTAGACTTGGTGGAGAAAGAAAAGCAATGCAGAAAATAAATCTCCAATGAATCCCATTGGGAGAGAATAGAGGGGGATGCCTTGGACTTCTTGCAATTGTTCCATTCTAAGCCTCTCTCCATCCAGATGGGAAGTTATGCAGCTCACCCTCTGCTTCCCAGTGCACAGATAGCCATCGAGACCACACGCATACATAACATGCGATATTACTAGCCAGAAGAAATACAGATATCACCTGTGCCCACTGCTTGGTAAACAGATTGGAAAGAATGCCAGTTGCTTTGTTCTGCCTGCTTGCCTTCCTTGTTTTACTCTTACAAAGGAGAATTCCAATCAGCAGCGCTTTTCAGGGGCAGCCAAAAAAAGAGAGTCAAGAAAGCCTCTCTCAATGAAAGCAGGTTCATGGCATTGTGGCACAAGTCCTGCCCTTTTCCTGTCTGCATTGTGACATCGGATGCACAATGGAGCAGAGGAGCAGAGCTTGCAGGGTGACCCTGTGACCCTGACTTCATTTTTTTCTGACAAAAACAGCAAGATCTTCAAGACACCACTGACTGCAACAAAACTGAATTGCTGAATGGTCAAACACTGAAAGACTTACACTTTACAAGCTTCTCTCAGACTGTCTCTCTCCATTCACAGTGCATATAGCTCCCAAGTACAAGGATTTAGGAACTGGTCCATTTGTGGATCTTGCCCCCCCCCCCCCCCCCCCATTCCACTGCATTTGCATTGTAGCCGAGCCAACAGGTAAAAAACTGAATACAGAGAGCAGATCCTTTCTGCAACAATACTAATATTAGACGCCAAAGGATTCTTGGCAGGTTATTCTAATGCACTTGGGAGACAAGCAGGATGCCTTTGTTAATTCCATCCATGACCCCAGGGTGCAGCAATTTTGTATAAACACGGAATAAAGTTGGTACTATTGTTGCAGGAAATAACGAGGCTTGGACTTCTCAGAATCTGGAAAAGTTTATTATGGCTGCCAGGTTCAGAAAGCTAGTCAAAGGCCAGCATGTAACTTCTGAACAACTTATAATAGCAAACACGCATTCTTATACTTTGACAAAGATAACACCATCCGGCAATACAACTCATCTCTGATTGGTTAAGCTCCTTATTGTTAGGCAGATAAGCATACAGGAAACATTATTTTCACTCTGACTTTTGTGGTTAAGCCCTATGTCTGACTTGCAAGGGGCCTACCAACTAACTCGACCTATTTACAAGCAGGTGTTTGGGGTTCGACATTTGAATTTCCTTTCAAGCTTCCTGTCTCAAAGATGCTTTTTGTACCTTAAAAAGCATAAAAATAAAAATGACTAAAGATCATCTAGTCTGACCCCGACTCATCTCACTCTTATGTCTAAAAATCGCTTTATGCCCTGCCTCACTATGAAGGACCTAAAGAAAACCTTGGAAACTCCCCCCCCCCTTCTCCTCCTTTCTTACAGATGAGGATCAGCAGAGCATATCCAAGGAAATGAGACAGGGGTGGGCTTCAATAATTTTAGCAAGGGATTCTCTGCTCGGTGGGCGAGGCCATTATGGGCATGACCCAGTCAGCCTCCTGCACCATCATGGGGGGGGGGGGCTTTTTGTCCTCCACAAGCTCTGGAGGCTTTCTTTAAGTCTCCAGGAAGGTGAAAACAGCCTCCCCAGGTTCCGGAGGCCCTCTGAAAACCAGAAATGGGCCCATTTCCAGCCTTCCTGGACTTCCTGTAGGCTTGTTTTTTGCCCTCCCTGAGCCTCCACACGCGCCCTGCACTTACCTGCATCCAAAACAGGCCATGTGGGGACTCCTGAGAGGGGCAGGGTGGGCGGCGCCAGCCAGGAGAGGGATTTGGGGGTTCTCTGAACTACACAGAATCTTAGCTAGAGGTTCTCCTGAACTCCTGCGAATCCCCTTGAGCACACTCATTCTTTTTATTTTACCTTGATAAACTCTGAAATGGGGGATGGAGATGGAGGGAAGGGGGAGAAAGTCAAGCATTTAGGAGGAGACTTAGAGGGAAATAGTCTTCATTAAGAGACACCTAAGAATAAACCTGACACTAAGCAGAAGCTGGAATCTTATATATATATAAAACCTATTATTATACTTCAATAATACCTATTGAAGATAGTTTTGCAGCTCATAATAAAGAAGCACAGCTCTATCCAAATCCCCTTGATATCATATATCCTATCTATACCCTCTCTATCCATAGCTCATTTAGGAGAACTGTAGAGTGATACACCAGGCCTGAATTTCTCCTTTCCTTATCAGCCTTTTTGCTTCCTTCAAGGAAAAAAAACCCTTCTTTGAGGCATTTGAAGTTTGACCCTAGCCAATGTGACCCTCAAGGTTACAGGAGCTGATCTAAACCCCTCTGTTATGGTCTTTTAGACTGAAACAGCCTTAAGAGTTGGTTTCACAGAGACAAACTTCATCTAATCTGCTGAATCCAGAATCAGGCGGATAGAAGTATACCAAGTTTGATCTAGTTTGAGTTACAGCTCAGTTTGATTTTTTGGACACGCATAAGCTGTTTAGTACCCTATAAAGCTAATGTTTGATAGAAAGAAGATGTTGATAACTTTATTAAAAACAACAACAACCAAGCACTGTGCACTGATGGCATTTGCACTGAAATATTACAGCAATTAGCTACAGCTGTCACAATACTTATAAGACATGCCAGGAAATTTGGAAGACAACCTCATAATCCACTGATAGGAAAAGTTAAGTGCTCATATCAATACTAGAGAAAGGTGACCCAACTGCCTATGTAAATTGCCCTACAAGGCAAGCAAGATGCTACTGAAATCACTCACTGGACACTAAAATTATACATTGAACAATAAGAGCCTGAAGTACAAGCAGGATTCAGGGAAGTATGAAAAACAAGAGGCTTCATTGCAAATACAGGATGGATCCTTGAAGACCAAATATAAAAAATATATCCACATTTGATTTATTGCCTATAGCAAGGCTTTGAATTGTTTAAATCATGAAAAACTCTGAGCCAGATGAAGAACTATGGCATACTAGAGCATCTGATAACTCTTTATATATTAACCAAGAAGTAACAACCCCTGGAAATGGAGAAATGGATGGTTTAAAATTCTCAAAGGTGTATGAGAAGATTGCATAAATTGACAGAGAAGCAGGACTTGTGAAGAAAACCGCTAGGTGAAAATTGCAGAATGTTTATGAACAACTTTTGCTATATTGATGATACCGTATTACTATCTAAAAGCAATGAAGCCTCTGTTGATGAAGAATTGGAATCTAATCTTAAATTGACCTATGGCTAAAAGTGAAGGCAACAAAGATTCTAACAACTGGAAACATCAATTATTTACCACTTGATGAAGAAGAAATAGAAATTGATGATAACTTCAATTTGCTTGGATCACTAATCAATACTGAAAATAAAAGCAAGGCAAGAAACTAAACAATGAATCATTCTTGAGAAAACAGCTACAAAGTAGTTAGACAAGATGTTTATGTGCAAAGACTGAAGTATACAAAGACTCCACTTTTTCAGACCATTATCAATAATTGATACAAATGTGAAAGGTGAACAATGAAAAAACGAGATAGGAAGAAAATAAATACTTTTGAATTATGGTGCTCCTAATATAGGAATATATTCATATACGAATATGAGTTACAAATCTGAGGTGAGCAGCTACACAAATTGAACAAACAAGCAAATAAACAAGGATACTGCAGGTACCATGGATTGCCTGACAAACAAATTAATTAGTATTGGAGTAAATCAAGTCTAAATTTTCAGCATTAGAAATTGAAATGAAAGCCCATGAGTTTAGCCCTATCTTGCCAAGAGAAAAATCATTACAGAAAGAGATCATGCTTGACAAGGCTGAAGGAAATCAACAAAAAGGAGACAGACAATGCAGCAACAGTCATGAAGAATGCCTGTCTGGCAACAATTAGCTGCTTGGTTGAAGACTGAACAGAATTCAAGACAACAATCCACAGGGTTGCCATGAGTCAATACTAACTTAGTGGCAACTTATAAGAGAAGTGATACAGTGGGCGGGTCCAACTCATGTTTGCTCAGATGTCCGTGCCATCTATGATGATGAACATAATAAAGGGCCAACTGTGTCTAACTAAACCCAAATGTCAAACTATTATTAGGCTTCAAGTGATTTTAGTACAGAAATACTCTACCAAGAAAAGAAACCCAAAAAGAACAATTCTCTGTACTAAAATGTTGACAGTTAGGAACATAATGTTCGGTCACCATTGTCTCAATTTTCATGCTTTTTTTCTACACACTCCATGGAATCACCCAATATAAAACAATACTTGCTCTGAACGGCTTATTTCTATGGCAAACTGCTAGCAGTATGGAGAGAATCAATGCATAGTTTTGCTTTGTTGTATTTTATTCCTTTTTTTTTTTGAAAGCCATGGTTTGAGATCTTTTATTGGAGTTTGGGATAATTGTATCATATTTTGTAATGTATGCTTTCGGTCTCAGTTTTACCTTTATCCTAATTATCTTCTATTTTTGCTTCTTTCTGAAACCATACAGAATGCATTAAGTTCTGCTATCTAGTTAGTTGAAAACCATGATTTGTACAAAACAATAATAGAAGCTTGCCAATCGCTATTGTTATTCACATTCTTGTTTGCATTAGAGATAAGTGGATGTTTGCTAGATTTTTTTTTTGCATTTGTATTAAAATTTAGAAAAGAATTGAACAAAGTGATGTCTGAAAGAGTTGGATGAAATAATTAAGCCTCCTATGGAAAACCTTCCATTCATTGTTATGTTTTACCAATTTATTTCTCTGTTCAGCTGTTTAATGTCTATGGAGAAATTAAACAGCTGAGCAGAAGAAGGTTCTTGGATGAGAAGTGACATGTCTTCAAAGAAGAACCAGAAAGTCCAGTTGCCTCTTGAAAAAGCACCTTTGGGGTCTCAGCTGTTTACTTTTGGTAGGTAAATTATACTCTCCAATCCCCCCAAAACCTCTTCTTGCTTGAACTTGACTTGTCTAAGGAGAATTTTCTCTTTCACAGTTCATGTCCGTCCTACCAGGTAGACCTGACAGAAATGGTCAGGTAAGATGATTCCCCATTATTGTAAAACTATATCAGCAGAATCTTGCAATTCTGAAAGCAACATTCTCTTACCATCACCTTTACAACTCAAGAACTTAAAGATTGTCCTTTCTGGGCCTCTTACTCTACTCACTATGCAACTGTGGACTATGCTGTCTCATTCTCTAGGCAGCATGTCTTTGCCCATCTTCTAAAGTCTGTCCCACATACCATTACAGCCGTGACTTCATCAAGTGCTTGTGGGAAGGAACATCCATGCCCTTATTAAAAAAAATGAAAATATGTGAGGAAGGATTTGTCAGCAAAGACAGGATAAAAATCTAGAAAAAACAAAGAATTAGGAACTGAATTTATTTGTGGGAAAAGAGCTTGGAGGCTGACTCAGATTCATATTTGAAATGAAAGGCCACTGAACTGATTATTTTTCCCCTCTTTCTTTGCAGTATTTTTTTTACCCTAACATTTGAAATATAACTTTTTAAAAACATACAATGTTCAGTAAGGCTTAAGCATGCTGCTTCAAAGTTTCAGGGAACAGTTTCTACTCTGAAGTACTTGGTTTCTACTCTGAAGTACTTGGTTTCTACTCTGAAGTACAGTTTCTACTCTGAAGTACTTGGTATCTCATTAGCAACAGAGGTTCTAGGTATTGTAGAAGATTATGAATAGGTTTTAGGGCAGTTCCTGTTTATGTGGAAGGCTGCCTATGCTTATTAAGTCCCTCTCATTATTGCACACAGGTAGTAGTCCTCAACTTACAACAATTCAAATTAGTGAGCATTCAAAGTTACAACAGCACTGGAAAAAGTGACTTATGACCATTTTTCACACTTACAACCTTTGTAGCAGTCCCATGATCATGTGATCAAAATTCAAATGCATAGCAACTTGGTCATACTTATGTCCCAGGGTCATGTGATCCCCTTTTGCAACGTTATGGCATGCAAAATCAAAACTAACTCTTAACACTAACAACAATTTACTAACTTATCAACTGCAGTGATTCATTTCACAATTGTGGCAAGAAATGTTGTAAAATGGGGCAAAGCTATATTAAATTTATGACTTAATAAATGTCTCACTTAACAACAGAAATTTTGGACTTAATTGTGATCGTAAGTAGAGGACTACCTGTATTTCCTAAAAGTAGACTTAGAACACATTAACGTCTCCTTTGCAGGTACTTTTGGGGCTAGGAGAGAGTTGTGGTGCTTCTTCACACATATCATCCATTTCTCATTAAAAAAGATTTGTCATTTTGTCAGCTGGAGATTCTGCACAGACAGGTGTCTGTGACATTTTCTGGTCAATTATAAAGACACTACACAAAGGGATTTTGCAAACAGAGGTGGCTAATGGAACCACTCTGTGCTTCTCATATCTTGCATCGGTAGGAATCAAAAAGTTTCATTGTGTCAAACTTGAAAAGAGGACAGGAAATGCATGTTCTAATAAATGCAGTAATTTCAACCTGCATTCAGCAATTAACATTGCAGCGTATATTACTAAAATGCAGTAGACAGTGACATCTTTGATCTACAAAACAACATCATAAATTTAAAAAACCCCACTAAATCACAATGTGGGGAAATTTTTTCAATTATTTCAAAAATTTGGTCATTTTGATCATTCCTTGAGGCTGATTCATTAACAGGAATTTTAATTTTGGAATTGCAAAACCGAAACTGTACAGCAGGGGTAGTCAGCCTTTTTATACCTACCGCCCACTTTTGTATCTCTGTTAGTAGTAAAATTTTCTAACTGCCCACCGGTTCCACAGTAATGGTGATTTATAAAGTAGGGAAGCCAATTAAATTAAAAAGGAAAGTGCTTCAGTATCAGACAAAACCCCTACTGCCTACCATGAAAGCTGGAACGCCCACTAGTGGGCGGTAGGGACCAAGTTGACTACCATTGCTGGACAGTATAGTATTTGATCAGTATTACTTGTAATCTCTTTGATGTATTTGTTTCTGAGCCCTAGGATGAAACCCACAGATTTATAGGGGAATCCTAAATATATGTACTTTAAAATTCATTCGTTCATACATCATTGAATATAGGGCAGTGAAGGCTAACCTTTTTCTCATCCCGTTCTGAAAGCGTGCATGCGAGTGACACCGCACACATGTGCAACACCGCACACACGTGCATGCCTGCACACATAATGCAATGCACGCATGACACTGCCTGCGTTTCCCCCCCTGCGCATGCGCATGTGACCTCCCTGTGCTCCCCCGTGCCCCCATGTATGCACACGTGATCCCTTGGCCTCCCTGCAGCCTCCTGGGACCATAAACAGGCCATGAGGGGGGCCCACGCAACCAACCACCCCTGCAAATGCACGTGCTTCTTCTGCATGTGCCTTGCCCCTCGCATTCGCGGCAGAGTCCTGAAAACCAGCTGGCTGGTGAGAGGTGCGTGCATATGCATAGTGGAGCTGAGCTAGGGTGATGGTTCGCATGCCCACAGAGAGGGCTCTGTGTGCCACTTGTGTTACACTTGCCATAGGTTCGCCATCACAGATATAGGGGCTCTGGGTTCTCCTAAAACAGGGGTCTGCAAAGTCGGCTCTTTTAAGACTGGTGGACTTCAACTCCCAGAATTCCCTAGCCAGCATGGCTGGCTGGGGAATTCTGGGAGTTGAAGTCCACCAGTCTTAAAAGAGCCGACTTTGCAGACCCCTGTCCTAAAACATATGTAACAGAAATGGATAACTCAAAGTCTGAGTCCTGGAGAAAAGGCTTCACGTCTGATTATGTACCTCCATATTGCTCTTTGTACATCTATGAATCCTAGATACACGCAAAAGAAAACTGTGTTGATGCTTCTTTAGTTCATTGTTGATCATGGGCTTAAATGTTTCCTTACACTCCAGCAAAAATGCAATAAACACTAAAACATGAATACCTAAAAGAACAATATACATCATACAAGCCTAGCTATCCTGCATTTCCCTTGGAGTCCAGTAGTAGACAGAAACACATAATAAACCAGAAAAATTGAAGACATAAGATGAGGAAAAGAAAGGAAATGGCTAAATTAGTGTATCTCAACATTATTTGCTGTTTCTTCATACCTTTCTAATTTTGGAAACCATCCACTTTAACCACTTCTTGTATTGGTAATGCATTTGGTATTCAATCTTTGTTAATTCATTCCCAATTTATACAACAAAGTGGAAAGGAATGCATTCTGATATACAACTACTCTAGCTTCTTTCAACAAATATTTAATCTTTACATCGCCACATTTTATTTTACTTCTTAAATTTATTTTACTTCTTAAATTTACTTGCTGCCCATCTTGCCTAGATACTACCCTTTATCTTTCTATCAGCATTAGCATGCCTTAAAAACTTTCCATCCATTTTCCAACTTCCACCACAGTACATAAATTCATTTACAGGTTAAGATTTTTCACCATTTATGTATAACTTGCAATTATTCATTTTCCCCACCCCATGCAATTTCTTTGGTGTTTGATAAATGAATGTTTAGAACCAAACCCCACATAGCATTTTAGAGTCCATATTACACTGAAAATAATTCAGCTTCTCTTTCTCACTCAACTCTCAACTCCATTATTCAATCACCTTATATACTTTCTCTAAATCAATAAAACTTTTCTGCATTCATTCATTTCTCAGTAGCGTACTGAAGAATTTATATTTGGTTGCCACACCCCTCTGTCTAGCACAGGGGTGTCCAAACTTGGGAACTTTAAGACTTGTGGACTTCAACTCCCAGAATTCCCCAGCCAGCGAAAGCTGGCTGGGGAATTCTGGGAACTGAAGTCCACAAGTCTTAAAGTTCCCAAGTTTGGACACCCATGGTCTAGCATAAAACTATCCTGCATTTCTCAAATGTTGTTCACTGTCACCTCTTATTCCTTTTCAAGCAGAATTATGACAAACCTTCCAAGATTAAATTGACCTCCTTATAGTTTTTTGCATTCACCCTTGCTATTTCTTCCCTTTCCCATAGAGGGCGACAGTATCTAAATTTATATAATCATTAGGCACAGATGCAATTTCTGTACACTTGTTAAACGGGTCACACAACTTAGTTATAAGCAAACCACTTCCTTATTTTAACATTTCTAATGACACCATCCTCACCTATAGTCTTATAGTTTTATCAACATTCGCACAGCATGTTCGTCATTTTTCTCCCAGGCAATTATTTGTGTAGCCTTCGTTTCAATCCATCCCTTCCATTGATACAGCATTATAATTCCAATTCAGATCTCTAAAATGCTTTATTCCTTCAGTTTCATCTCAAATAATTTCATCCCATTTATTATTAATTCCTTTCACTCTGCTGGAGGCTTATTTTTTAGCCTCTTCACCCACTTTCAGTCTTCCCCGCCCCATCAGAATTACTCTGCCTTTCTTCTTCCACTTTTAATCTTAATTGTCCCTGGCACAATATTTGCAACTGTATTTTATTTGTGGCGTACCTTAAAGATAGTCCCTGCTTAATGATGGATGTTTAACACGCATTCAAAATTAAGGCTACTGGAAAAGTAACTTTGTAAGCTTGCACTTACAACCACTGCAGCGTCCTCGCAGTCACATGACCAAGATTTGAATTTGGGCCTTTTGCATCTGCTGAGCATTGCAACCATTGCAGCATCCTAGAGTCACGTGATTGCCATTTGCGTGCTTCACAGCTGTCTTCTGACAGGCAGAGTCAATGGAAAAGTCAGCAGACACACACACACACACACACACACACACATTAATCACTGTTCATCTTGAATACATAGTGGAAAGAGGAAACCTGAGAGTTCTCAAGGTTGATGCTATATGGAACAAAACTGTGGCTGAATCTGGATGGGACGGGTTGTCAGTGGCGGTAGTGGGGGTGGGGGGTAGAGCATTGGCAATGGGCAGTAGGAGCAGGAGGCTGGATAGCTGCCAGAAGTGGTGGCAGAGGGTGGGCCGGCAACTGCAGTGGCCCTCCCTCCACAATAGTTCCAGTTTCTTATGTGGGCCCTTGGGAAAATTAATTGTCCACCCATGATTTAATCATCTCTCATAAAAATGCAGATTGAAACACAATAAACTGTGAATCTCATTTTCTTCCCACAGAAAGCAAAATTGTACATTTGGCAAACACAAATTCATCTTTGAGCAGGTAGAAAAATCATAGATAAAGTAATATGGTATTAGAAAATAAGAAGCAGTATATTAGGCTAAAGTTATTTGAGCGTGTTATATCATACAATAGTATTATTTATCATTATTATGTAAAGTTGCTTACAATAAACTCCATTACTTAGGATGAGAGGAAATGCACAACTAAACCGGGTATTAATTTTCATTTAATATGGTTTCTATTATATGTTAACTGCATATTCACTGAACAAGAAATCGAAATCAGTGAATTTCAGATATATTCAATAAAGGCATGTGACATTTGTTTCATTAATACAGAATCTTAGAAATGTCAAACTTTTCAAGTAATTAGATTTTTCATACCCTGCTACCCATTCCATAGTCATAGTCATTTGAGACTGCAAAAGAAAATTAAATTGTAGCTTCTAGAGGTTCTAATTAGTAATACATTTATTTTAATGTCTTTCTTTTTAAGTTATTTCCATCATACTAATGTAGAACAGTAAAGGTCTTTGGGAAAGGGGGATTAGGAATAAATACATATATAAATATCCAATAACATTTCTATTTTATTTGCAATGAATTTTATTTCTTCAAAACATTTATTTTTCAAAGTAGTGCTAAGCTAGAATTATTTTCCATGCCAAGTGATTTTGAAGTCTGTATGTTTCCTCATGAATTTTGCATTTTAAAGTACACTTGTGAAGAATTAGCAGCATTAGTTACATGAGTGCAAAGGAGCTTGGGGCATTTTTAAAATCCAACCTACTTTTTCATGTGGAAAATTGCTTTTAAATTTCTCCACATTTCTAAACCTTATCAAAGAATATTTAAGCCAAAATTCAGTTTCACTGGATCAACCTTCCTGAAGCATGCACTCTCTAGAAGAATTGTGAATACAGTCTTCCTAACACCTACTCAGTCTCATTGATGGAAATCCTCACATATCTTTTTTTTTAAATAAAGTTTTTTATTTTTCCATTTTCATAACATATCATATGTATACTATTACATAGCCAACATCATATTGTATTATCAAATGTTTACATCAATTTGTCTTGCCATCAACTCCCAAAATCAATGGCGCTTCTGCTCTCCATACACCATATTTGTACCTTATCCATCACTTTCTTCTCCCTCTCTCTTCCACCTCCCTACCTCCTTTCTTCCCTCTGTCACCCTTCTCTACTACCCTTCTCTTCTCTACTTCCCTTTCCTCTTTCCTCTTTCCACTCCTTCTCCCCCCCCCCCCAATCATCACATATCTGTAGGGCATCACGATAGAAATAAATAATTTGAATTTAGGTGTAAATCCTCAGTGCTCTGATAGAGTGCAAAATATCCCAGTTGTGTA
The DNA here is from genome assembly GCA_039707465.1 of Rhabdophis nuchalis. Lineage (NCBI taxonomy): Eukaryota > Metazoa > Chordata > Lepidosauria > Squamata > Natricidae > Rhabdophis > Rhabdophis nuchalis. The sequence continues at coordinate 327,521,644 of CM077643.1, forward strand.
TAGATATTCCTGGAAATTTATTTACTTTCTTATTGGTTTATAATTGTTTTACCCAGCATTTTGATTGTTAAGAATAATCCTGTTATCAGATGGAAAGAAGACTAAACTAACTTTTGTCAATAAGCTCCATCTTACTCAATAAGTCTATGGTGTCTCTTATTTAGTTTGGCATACTGGAGGCATGAGATCTGGATACATGAAACCAGATATCCTTAAAGTTATTGTACTGGTACTTGAAACAATGGAGTGATCCTGGCTATCTGTTTAGTGTATTCAATATATTAATACCTGGTCCATGGTCCTGAGTTGGATCTAATTTTTTCTTGTATGTTCAGAGGAAACCTCTTCATAGGGTTGAATAAATAGCATTTCGATATGCAGAGGTGATAGATCAGGTGTGTTCAACCTGCAGCCTGTGGGCCACATACAGCCCTAGACAGCTAATAATGTAGCCCCACAAGATAATAACAATAAAAAAATAAAGCTTGCTATTTATGAACATTAAGTACATCATAAACTATATTATATATTTTATATGTGGCCCAAGACAATTACACTTCACTCAACGCATCCTCAATAAGCCAAGAAGTTGAGCAACTATGCGATAGACCATTCAATCATTCGTTTTTTATTATAAGTAATTAAAAGCTAGTGTGGTTTCTATTTGTGCAGAGAATGCATAAAATGAGGGCACCAAGTAATTTTTTTCAATGACTCCTGCAAAGTAAGTGATGTGCATCTTATGCATTGTAGGTTCAGATAAGGTTGGATCACTTGGTTAACCAAGGAAATGATCTACGGAAAGAGAAATCTAAATAAACCTAATTTAATGCAGTCTTGCCCACTCTAAGGTTTGAATGTAGAGCCGATATCTTTAATAGCTTCTGTGATCCATTTAGAATATTTTTTTATGAGAGGTGTTTAAGTTTCAATACTTCAGGCAGGGTTCAGCCACTTATTTCCCCTGATTTAGAATCGGAGAGGTGACCTCTTTTTTCCTAGACTGTTGACCAAGGTCAACTGGGTCTGGAGGTTATCTAGGGTGTATTTTTCAGATGCAGGTTAGCCCTTCATAATTTTAAAAACTATTTGTATACAGGCAACAGATTGAAAAAAAATGGTTCTAAAGTAGTATTTTACCCAGCTCATCTTAAATATTCACCTAGCCTTTATATCTGATGTCTTGTTCATTAACAAGAGAAGATTCATCTTTATCTTCAGCATTTAATCTGTCTCAGCAGTCATTTCCAGTTTTATTTGCCCAGATTAATACTTAATTATAGTCTTATCCACAGTATGATATGCTGCTGATAGAAAATATATCTGTCACTGAAAAGGAGTCAACTCAGCATGTCAGAATTTCAACTACCCTGAATCCATTTCAAAATTCTTTTTGGGAATCCAACCATGTGAGTAAAATATGGAAAACTCATAGCAGGGCAGCTGGTGCTCCACAGAGGGAGTTAGCTAATTCCATGCAAAGCCATATCTAATGAACAGCCTTTTATCCATCGTGGGTTGCTTTCCAGTGCAATCTGTTTATTGCACCACCACATGTTCCAATAATACAGCACTTTCCAGTAATGAGTAGAATCAGAGCCAAAGTCTAGATATCTAGTATATCTCCCTTATCTGGGCTTTGTCTACATTTTCCTAGATAGATTTCTTGCTTGCTTGTAAAGGGCTTCAGAAATTAATGGGTGCAAGTACAATACAATACAATACAATAGCAGAGTTGGAAGGGACCTTGTAGGTCTTCTAGTCCAACCCCCTGCATGGGCAGGAACCTTATACCATTTCAGACAAATGGCTGTCTAACATCTTTTTAAAGACTTCCAGGGTTGGGGCATTCACAACTGCTGGAGGCAAGCTGTTCCAGAGGTTAATTGTTCTTACTGTTAGGAAATTTCTCCTTAGTTCTAAGTTGCTTCTCTCCTTGGTTAGTTTCCACCCATTGCTCCTTGTCCTGCCCCCAGGTGCCTTGGAGAAAAGTTTGACTCCCTCTTCTTTGTGGCACCCTCTGAGATATCGGAACACTGCTATCATGTCTCCCCATGTGGTGGCTCAGAAAAAGCCAGAGGAATTTCACAAGCAATTAACTTCAAAAATCATACATGCAAACTAGGAGAATTAGACCAAGACAAAGGTTTTGTGGTCCCCCCCCCCAGTCTGACCTAAAAAACCTGTGAAGTGTATATGTGTGTAAGGTATACAGTATTCTAAAAAAGCATTCATAAAACAACTTAGTAAGAATTGTAACGTTCATTGGGATGGGCTTTTAAATGTTTCATTATTCTCATTGTATCCTCTAAATTTGTTTCCATTGTTGGCAAACTGTAGCCTAATGCTCTTCCAAGAAATAGTGGCATTTCACCTCTTTCTTATTATTTCCGCTTTCTTTTACATCATGATAGCTTTCTTTTTCTTGGTTGCATCACCAGTACTTGCATTGGAGTGATGCTTCGGAAGCATAGTTATATGGGATACATAACCCAAAAATGTAAACCAAATACAAAGTGACATACGCAACCTAGTATTAATGGCAATTTGATCCAATCTAAAATGATGGGTGACATTCTCCTTCCTTAAGCTGATGAACTACTGAACCTGTGGAATGTTTTCATGGGCATCAAAAAATGGTTTTGCGTTCATTATTATAAACTATTGTAATTAACTCATATTTTTAATATAATAGGTTTTATGGCAATCTGCTTGTAAGTACAAGTTGTCACTAAATTGAACATTGTTAACCCACGGATTGCTTGTACAATCTGCCCCAAGGGCTTGATTGGGAAAGTCAAACTCCAGGAGAAACCTTTGAAATGCCACCTGAGTTGAAAAAAGACAACTTAATCATGCAGAGAGATGAAGAAGATGATAGGCAGATACTAGCTGCACATATTTTGGTGCTGGGTGGGGATGATTAGCACTTGAAAAATACCCCACTGTTCTTTTCATTATATATGCAAATATAACACCGGTATCTCTAATAAAGGAGAATATTTGTAGCTCAGGGTTGACATAAGGGGTCCTTGATGCTGTCTGAGCTTGCTTGTTTTCTTGCAGATGTTTCATTACTCAAATTAGGTAATATTATCAGTGCTTGTGACCAGTGGTGGGATTCAACCAGTTTGCACCACTTCAGGATAACTGGTTGTTAACTTTCTGAGCAATTTGGTGAATTGGTTGTTGGAAGAAATCAATAGGGCAGAGAAGGGGTTGTTCAATTATTTGAATCCCACCACTGCTTGTGACTAGCATGATGATGTTACCTAGTTTGGGTAATGAAACATCTGTAAGAAAAGAAGCAAGAGAGCATCAAGGACCCCACCGGTCTCTCTAACTGGATGTTTTTTTCCATATCCTGTTCATGGACTGTTCATATCGTCAATGATATTGTGAAATCTATGAGATCTTTCAGGCATGCGTCCACTTAATTGTTTCTTGATTCCATTTTCAGCTGAGAGGATCTCCAGGTAAAAGTGCTCCTATTCTTCATTGGAAGAACTGAAAGAAAATTGAGTATAATTATTAATTTGCAAATCATCACTGAATACTGGACAATGAAGAGCAACCGTGAAAGAACTCACTATGCCCTGTAAAGAAAAGAAATGAAGGTGAATATGCTGTGAACTCTATTTAATCTTAGTTCTTAGGAGGAAAAATGAGAGTAACCACAATGCTTTCTTGGGTTGTAAGTAATCGAAACATATGAGATTTGTCATCTTAACTCTTCATTAACATTTTCATCAGTCAAGAAGATCGAAAGGTATATGCAAAAAATGTTCCCGTAATTCTTCCTGTTCATTTCTCTTTGCATGGTGTCTCAGTGATGACAGAATGTTTTTCCTCTCCTCTAACATAAGGACTGGATATGCAATTGCTCTCATTCTGATTTGGCATCAGGAACACAGATATTTGTAAACTGATGAATTTCAGAAGCTGATTTGGAATGAAAGTGAAATCAGAACCATACATTTCCATTTTCAAGATAAACCCTTATGAGAATTAAAAGGAGGAACTACAATGTGGACTTCTGTATCATCTCACATAGGAGAATCTGAGGAAGATACCCCAACTGTCTTCCAAACAGGGTGCCTTCAGCTTCTGAATCCCCCACATTCCCAGAGATTGATTGGAGTATTTGGCAGTTAAAGTTGACATAAGAAAGAGTGCAGAGAAGAGCAACAAAGATGATTAGGGGACAGGAGGCTAAAACATATAAAGAACATTTGCGGGAATGGGGTATGTCTAGTTTAATGAAAAGAAGGACCAGGGGTGACATGATTGCAGTCTTCCGATATCTAAGGGGTTGTCACAAAGAAGAGGGAGTCAAACTATTCTCCAAAGCACCTGAAGGCAGGACAAGAAGCAATGGGTGGAAACTAATTAAGGAGAGAAGCAACCTAGAATTAAGGAGAAATTTCCTAAAAGTTAGAACAATTAATCAATGAGTGTTCTACCTCCAGAAGTTTTGAATGCTCCAATACTGGAAGTTTTTAAGAAGAGATTGGACAACAATTTGTCTGAAATGTTATGGGGTTTCCTGCTTGAGCAGGGGGTTGGACTAGAAGGCCTCCAAAGTCCCTTCTAACTCTATTATTCTGTTATATCAAGTTGTAAAATTGCCTGATAAGAAATTAGAAAGGTAACACGAACAATCACATCACTTGTTTGGGAGGAGTTTGACTCCGTTACTTCCGAAGATATGGACAGGTTACGTGGGCAACTGCGAGCCACCACATGTTTACTGGACCCGTGTCCCTCCTGGCTTGTACTGGCATCCTGGGAGGTGACACGAGGCTGGCTCCAAGAGGTTGTCAACGCATCCTTAAGTGAGGGTTCCTTGCCTGCTTCCCTAAAAGAAGCGATGGTGAGGCCCCTCCTTAAGAAGCCCTCTTTGGATCCAGCTCTTTTAAACAACTATCGTCCTGTCTCCAACCTTCCCTTTTTGGCGAAGGTTGTCGAGAGTGTGGTGGCACAACAGTTTTCCCGTCACCTGGATGAAGTTGATTATCTAGATCCGCGCCAGTCCGGCTTTCGGCCCGGGCATAGCACCGAGACGGCATTGGTCGCGTTGGTGGATGATCTCTGGAGGGCCAGAGATGGGGGTTGTTCCTCCATCCTGGTCCTATTAGACCTCTCGGCGGCTTTCGATACCATCGACCATGGTATCCTATTGCATCGGCTGGGGGGGTTGGGGGTGGGAGGCACCGTTTTGCGGTGGTTCTCCTCCTACCTCTCTGGCCGATCGCAATTTGTGTTGGCAGGGGGGCAGAGGTCGACCGCGAGACCCCTCACATGTGGGGTGCCTCAGGGGTCGGTCCTCTCGCCCCTCCTGTTCAACACATACATGAAGCCGCTGGGTCAGATCATCTGTGGTTTTGGGGTAGACCCGTAAACCATCTTTACGCTGATGACACCCAGCTGTATATATCTACCCCAGACCACCCCAACGATGCCGTAGCGGTGATGTGCCAGTGCCTGGAAGCTGTGCGGATCTGGATGGGAAGTAACGGACTCAAGCTAAACCCGACCAAGACCGAGTGGCTGTGGTTTCCGGCGGCCCGGTTCAACCAGCTTACTCCATCGCTGGCCATAGGGGGCGAACATCTTGCCCCTGTGGATGGGGCGCACAATTTGGGTGTCCTCCTGGATACCCGGCTGTCAATGGAAGATCAGGTGACAGCCGTGGCCAGGAGGGCGTTTTACCAGGTTCGCCTGGTACGCCAATTGCGCCCCCTATTGGATCGGGATGCCCTTCGCACAGTCACTCATGCCCTCGTGACGTCCCGACTGGACTATTGCAACTCTCTCTACATGGGGCTTCCCTTGAGGTGCACCCGGAGACTTCAGCTAGTCCAGAATGCAGCCGCGCGAGCAATTATGGGTACCACAAGGTACACCCATGTAACACCGCTCTTGCGCGAGCTGCACTGGCTGCCTGTCGTCTTCCGGGTGCGCTTCAAGGTATTAATTATCATCTTTAAAGCGCTCCATGGCTCGGGACCTAGCTACTTGCGGGATCGGATCCTGCCTCATACATCCTCACGACCGATTCGCTCCCACAGAGAGGGACTTCTCCGGGTGCCGTCCACTAGACTTTGTCAGCGGGCGACACCCAGGGGAAGGGCTCTCTCTGTGGCGGGCCCAGCCCTCTGGAACGACCTCCCCCCCGATATTAGGACCACCACGGACCTCCGCTCCTTCCGTCTTAAATTGAAAACACACTTTTTCTGCCTTGCCGGCCTGGGATAGCTACTCCTCTGTCTTTAGGGTTTATTGGGGATCTCTAGTTAGATAGTTTTAACGGGTATTTTAGCACAGGTCACTTAATTTAATGTATTTTTAATGAAATATGTATATAGTTATTGTTCTTATTCCTCCTGTGCACCGCCCCGAGTCCCTGTGGGGAGAGGGTGCGGTTTATAAGAAATAAATTATTATTATTATTATTATTATTATTATAGCCCAGATTTAATTGTGATTGCAGCAGCTGCAGAAGTCTAAGGAAGTATGCATTTAGTTTACAGAATTGTAGCCAGTCACCACATAACCTTATGGACACTGGAGCATTTTGTCTTGCCTTTGAATCCAAAGCACTACATAGTCTTATTATAGGAGAGGCAGGATGTAGGACAATGAGGTGAAGAAAGTGGCTTGATCTAATCCTAATCATCTTCCCTTTATGACATCTCTAAACCAGATAGAAGAGGCAGAAGAAGCTTGCCTTGAACACTGTAAGTAGTAAGGAAGAGTTCAGGTATATCTGTAGTTAAAGATTTCCTAGATTTTTGAAGCAGATATGTGTAATGCAGGAAAGAAAGGATTCATATTTAAGTTTATTGAAAAACAGTTACCTACTTTTAATTAACCTTTTGTTATTTTCCCCCATACCTTCAAAATAATAGAGAAAACCAACTAAAAAATGAAGGAAAATAAAAACCAAAACAAATAATAATAATCCAATTTATTTTCATTTGAAAACTAATTTCCTTTCCTCATGAAATGACTATATTTCTTTTCACTAAGAATTACAAAAGAAAATCCTATTTGTGTTCAGATAGAGAAACTCATCAGTTTATATTCCTTGGTTATTAAAAATCTCAGAAATGTTAGAAGGGAAGGATTGTGGCTAGTAAGAAGGCTTAAGGTTACAGTAGGTGCACACTCCAAGTATCTAATCTAAGTTAAAAAATGTTTCTCATCAAACCTCCTCCTCCTCCTCTTCCTCCTCCTCTTCCTCCTCCTCCTCCTCTTCCTCCTCCTCTTCTTCCTCCTCTTCCTCCTCCTCCTCCTCCTCCTCCTCCTCCTCATGTCAAGTAATTACAGAATATATTAACAGTAGAGGTTACCCTCCCCAAAACACTTTAGAATTATTCTTCACTATATATTAATCACATCTAGAAGACAGAATCTTGCAGGAAGTCCTCAATTTAATGGCTGTTTGAAGTTAAAACAGCACTGGAAAAAAAGACTTATGACTAGTCCTCACACTTACGACTGTCACAACATTCCCCCATGCTTACATGATCAAAATTTGGATGCTTAGTAACTATGATGACTGCAACACCTCAAGGTCATGCAATCACTTTGTGATCTTCCCAGCTAGCTTCCACCAAGCAAGGTCAATGAAGGAAGCTACATTTGCTTAACAACCATGTATTCACTTAACAGCAGCGATTCATTTAACAACCATGGGAAAAAGGTCAGAAAATTGTGTATGACTCACTTAACAACCATCTTGCTTAGAAATGGATATTCTGATCTTATTCTTAGCAAGGAAAAATGTAGTTGAAAATCAAGGACTACCCGTATAATAATCTGAGTCATTTAGATTAATGGAGGCATACATAATCCATTGGGGCAATGGGCATATTTGTAATTTTGCCAATATATCCTAGACATTTTTACAGAATTACTAACGTGAGATGGGAAACTTGAACATTCAAACATGCTGAGTTGTTTATTTATTTTAATTATTTATATTTTATGTTTCTAGACCAGGGGTGGGCAAACTTTGCAACTTTAAGTCTGAAGGACTTCAGCAAAGCTGGCTGGAGAATTCTGGGAGCTGAAGTCCTTCAGACTATCCATCTCCCTCAAGGACGGGCTCTAAATGGGGTTCCTATTCACTTCCCCTATGTGCCCCTAATTTATTCTAAGTCAACTTTGTTACCTTTGTCTTTTGAAAGGAAGATGGTCTCATTTTGCTAAACAATGCACTGAAATGTCACCCTTCACCATTTTTATTTTCTAAGAATATTGTGGGCTCTCTCTCTCTCTCAAAAAAAAAAAGGAAATGAAGAAGAAGGTCCTCTCCAGTAGACAAGATTGTACACATTTGAACTAAATTCATGTATTTGGAAAAAAGCTGCTGGGCTATTGGCAAAAAGTAGGTTGAGCCGCTTGAAATATGAATAAGAACTTAGCAAATGATTGTTCAATGTTTCTACATTCTCTTCTATTCTCACAGAAAAGAGAATGATGTACAATGTCATGAAATATATAGGAATGTTTGGTATTCCTCCACTAACAAGACAATACATTTCAACAGCACAAGAAATTGTAAGAGCCAGTTGTAATAGCCCTGGGCTCTTACAACATCCATTATAGAAATATAACTGCTATATTCTATTAACAGGGTACTTCTTAAGAAGATTATTTGAAATAAGTGGAAGAAGAAATGTCATATAAAATTTAATTTAATGTAATTCTAAGATGTCCAACTCCCAGACGACTCTGAATGACTTCACAAACTAAAAACCCAATAAAATGCAGCAGGAACAATTTCTGGCAACACAATTGGCATGTGAAGAAACTCATTACATTCCTCCAAGGAGATATGCCAAACACCAACCCCAAATAACCCAGTGCCCAGGCCAATGGAAACAACCAGGTTGTAAAAATTACCTGCAGGGAGGTAAGGTGGGGATGGGGAGTGGCATACAGTTATCCAGGAAGGTACTTTTTCACAGGGCAAGTATAGACATAATGATTGAGGAAGTCCACATGCTAGGTCCCATTAGAAGATATTGTTTAATTGAAGGGACTTGTAGCAGGTTGACCGTATTGGACTGAAAAGGACATGCAGAATCTATAGGAGACAGGCTGTCCTTCAGACTTCAAGCCATGTAGAGCTTTATAACCAGAACTTTGAATTGTAATTGGCAGCTAACTAGTAAGCAGTACAGCTCAGGTAGCAGAGGTTATTTCATGACTACAGAAAGGCTTACTATAATTGCTTGTGCTGCTGTAATTCTGGGGCTGTCTTCAAGGACAATTCCATGTAGAGTGTGTTGCAGTAATCCAACTGTGAGGTAACCAAGGTGTGAGTCACTGTGAGGAAAGCTCTCATTCCAGAGAAATTAAACCTGTGCAAAGTGTTTTCTGGACACAGTTGCCATTTGCTTCTGGAGCAAGAGTTGAGGGTCCAGGAAGATCCTAAAGTTGTTTGTAAGTCCTGACATTGGGACAAAACCTTAACAGCATTGCTTGATTGGCCAGGATTCAAGATGTACAGCTGGCTATAATCAGCATTCTAAGAATGCTTGATCAGAATCTGGCGAATGACCTTCCCCAGTCCTCTCATGTCAATATTAAAGAGGAGGAATGAAAGCATCAAGGCCTGAAGCACACCACAATCCAAGAAGAGCTTGAGACTTGACTTTTCCCCCTCTCTACCCATGAACAATGAATTGTGCACAAAGGAGGAGAGTCACTGCAGTATCGTGTCCACCATTTTTGTCCTCTACAATACAATACAAATACAATAGCAGAGTTGGAAGGGACCTTGGAGGTCATCTAGTCCAACCCCCTGCCTAATCAGGAAGCCCTATACCGTTTCAGACAAATGGCTATCCAACATCTTCTTAAAGACTTGCAGTGTTGGGGCATTCAGAACTTCTGGAGGCAAGCTGTTCCACTGACTAATTGTTCTGTCAGGAAATTTCTCCTCAGTTCTAAGTTGCTTCTCTCCTTGATTAGTTTCCACCCATTGCTTCTTGTTTTGCCCTCAGATGCCTTGGAGAATAGTTTGACTCCCTCTTCTTTGTGGCAACCCCTGAGATATTGGAACACTGGTATCATGTCTCCCCTAGTCCTTCTTTTTATATTAAACTAGACATACCCAGTTCCTGTAACTGCTCTTCATATGTTTTAGTCTCCAGTCCCCTAATCATCTTTATTGCTCTTCTCTGCACTCTTTCTAGAGTCTCCACATCTTTTCTACATCGTGGCGACCAAGTCAGTCTAATATAACTAATGATATTATAAGTAATTGAAAAATCACTAATGGCCAGGATGGATGCTCTACCCCACAACCTGACTTAGTCAGTGGTCATCAACAAGCATGAGCTATGTCATCTCAGTTCGATGTCCTGACCTGAAGCATGATTAAAAAGGACTGTAATAATTTGTTTCAACCAAGGTTGTCTGTAACCCAGCTGCCTTTTTCACTACCTTCCCCTGAAAGGGAAAGTGGAAATTGGATAAGAGTTGTCCAGAGTAGAAGGTCTAGTGATGGTCCTCTAGGAAGAAATGTGGGATATAAACAAAAGATATAAATAATAAATTGGATGTAATTGAAGGGAGAGATTCCCACTATTTTACTAGACTTGGATTCTACTTTCACAAGAGCAGCAGAAGATGACCACTTCAAATTAAATGCCAAACACATTTTTCTCTCTTTCTAGTATTTTCCTGCAATTGGAGGGTGTGATTTTTTCCCTTGGTTGTGTAAGAATTGACCTATTATCTTGTCACCCAAGCCTGAGATCATGGGCTGAGAGAATGTGTCTGCCCCCCCAAATCACCTAAGTAACTTTCATGCCTAAGGCAAGATTAGAACTCTCGGTCTCCTGGTTTTTAGCCAGGTGTCTTATTCACAGACCAAACTGGCTCTGAAAAAGCAATACATTTGTGTATAGTGGCAATTATATAACATAGATGTCTTGAAAATTCAAAACAAAATAATACATATGTATCCATTTTGGCCACTCACCAGAAGAAGAAAAACATAAACCCAGAAATAGACTGTATAAGATTTTGACCCCTTTTAATGTGAAGAAAAAAGCTTAAGCCTTAAGCACAATTCATAATTAGTTATGGGAATACAGAAAAGGACATATTTATTGCTTAATTGTTATTAATATAATTCTTCATATATTCCTTCCTTGATGAAGTTTGTTTGCAAGGCTTGATGAGACACAAGGGATTGATGATTAGGATCCCCTATGGGTTTTATTTTATTAATTATCTGCTTTGAAGTTTAGGGAAAATCCCCACTGATTTTAATTTAACCCCTTCTTCCTCTGTGTATTCCCTAATACAATGCAATTCGTGTGAGAGGGGAAGAAAAATTATTCCTTGCATCTTTCTATCTTCCCGTAGATTTCATCACTTAGGAGGTGAAGCTATACATGTTTCCAAACACTTTCTGCAAGATTTTAAATACATCACTTAGCACTACCTGGATGGTATTGTACCAAGAAATGCAGTTTTGTGCTAGTTTCCCCTATATACTGGCCTGACATAGACAGATACATGAGTAATTTTAATTGGATTTTAATAATTTTAAATTATTTTAGCACAGAGTCATTGTTTAATTCTATTTTATACTTTTGTACTTGTTGTGGGTTTTATCTTTTCTGTGCACCACCCTGAGTCCCATCTGGGAGAATAGGGCGGTATATAAATTAGAAATAAACTAAAACTAAAATATACATTCCCCTATATCAGTGATTCTCAACCTTTCTTTCTTTAAGACCCTCTTTAAATACCTTTTGTGGCCAAAGACCAGGGTGTCAAGCTCAAGGTCCACAGGCTGGATTTGACCCATAGGGTGCTTAAATCTTGTCTGTGGGGTTGGCATAGAAATAGCAAAGGATTGGCCCATGGTGCCTCTGGCAACCAAGATAGGTGATGGGGGGGCTGTGCATGCCACCCTGTGCCCCATGTATAGCCTGGACAGCCTCCTGCAGTCCTCTGCTGACCATAATGGGGCACAGGGGGCCTTGTGTGTCTCCCAACATCCCATTTTGGCTGGCAAAGTGTTGCAGGAGGCACCCATCTTATCTCCATCCCTGGCTTGCCTGCGAAGGAGAACAGCAATGCTGATCTGGCCCTTGAAGAAATCCAGTCTGATACCCCTGCCATAGATTGTGGCCACGGACCCCCAAGACTTAACTCAAGATTTAAATTATAGCATTTCTTCAAGCATTCGCAGACCCGCCCTGTGATGACATTGACAGGGCATCTAATTTAATTAGAATTTAAAAGTTTCATATTCATATTTTTTTAAATAAATGGTTATTGGCATTGACAGTTATAGATTACTGGATGCGACATTGTTTGAGCTCAGTAGAAGATTGTAACTTTTCATTTTGCTTGTGACATCTTTCATTTTGCTTCTGACATCTTCTGAAGACAGTTCTTGCTCAAATATTCCATACACCAGCTGGCGAAGAAGGTGAATAACTTGATGAAATGTTGATGAGAGACAATGATGCTATAAAGGAACATGCCCATCCATATATCAATTTTCATGAGTCCCTCAGTAGTAAAACTTGATCCAGTGTTGATCTGCTGGTTTCCTGTTTTTAGGGGGATAATATTTTCAGTATAAAATCTTCCCACTCCCATGTTATCTCCCATTAGGAGAGTCTTCACAAGGAACTTATTTCTATCTGAAGAGATTTGGCCCAAATCTGATTCAGAGAAGGGACCTGTATCTAATTTGGCTGAATCTCAATTACTGAATAAACATAAGACTAATTGGAAATATTTATAGCCAAATAAAGGGGAAAAGACACTTACAAATCAATTGAAAGTGAACTGAAAAGCTTCATAAGCAACCCTGTACTTCAAAACACTGCAGTACAATGTCTTCCGATTTTTTATAACATACCACAATGAGAGATTGTAGAATTCCACTCCTGATATGTTTACCTTCTAATGATAGGAATTGTTTTATCCAGCCATGAACTCGCAGCACGGGATATAGGAGATTGGAAAACTGACATACTCCAAGATGCAAAACCAATGACATTATTGCCTGTGGTTCACTACATTAGCTGCTGTTTTCTAAGTTGACGGTGCCATCCTATCTTAACAAGCATGATGCAGCTGAATGAATGTGACACCCTCAGCAAATCAATCAGAAAGAATTATCCTCAGTGGAGAAGAAATTATGTCTGTAAATATTTCCTAATTTTGTCAAAAACAAGCTAACAAAAAACAATAAAGCTACAAGTAACACATCAGAATGTATAAGCGTCTGTCTTCATCTCTAGAATAGGATTCCTTCCTTTATCTGCTGTTTTAACAAATATCACCCCATATCACTGAAGAACAAAGAGATACAATTGTTTTCTCCCAGGTTCGTCAACAGGAAGTGCAAATCTTGTCACAGATTGGTCCTGTCACAGTCTGAACAAGAGTTCTTCTTTATGGTGCTGAATTAAAATCTGAAACCAATCTTTGACAGTCAGTGCATGCCCCTTAATTGTGAACAGACAGGAAGTTGCACCCAGGAAGCAAACTGAGTAGAAACACAATTCACTTGGTCATTGTCTCCTATGATATATTTATTTTATGACCAATACATAATCATTAAACAGAAAGTTACATAAAACACAATATTTTACATGCATAAAATGGAGAAATATTCACATATGCATCAGTGGTTGCCTTGTATTGGCAATTCAAAATTTATGTATCATTCTTACTACTCCTTGTGACTGAGAGGAGAACCACAAAATTATCAGTTAGAATACCTTTTAAATGCAGATATGTATCTATACCTAAGAATTGTTTTGCTCAACTCTGGGAAAGGTGAGATGTAATTTAAATATTTTGCTGTTTCCCATATTCCCTTTTCAACCCAAGGTCTATTGCTGGTTGAGACCCTGTTGACTTCAGTACAATGCACTGTATTATTTAATCTTTGAAATAATGTTTGTTTGGCCTCTTGCTATCTCAAAAATAGGAATAATCCATACAATTATTACAATTGTTTTCATCTTGGAATAAGTTTCTGGTTTCAAGGATAATAAGGCAATAAACCTGTCAGGAAAAAAATGAAGTTTGAGTCCTTAATTAAGAATCAATCCCTAAACCTCAATTTTTGGCATCTCTAATCCAAGTGGAGCATTTCTAACACCCCGGCCATATTATAGTGAGATTTATTAAATTCTTTTATAAAATATAACTATAATGCATTTAAATTAGCATTGTACATTTCTTCTGGATGGGAAGAAACGACTCAAGCTCAACCCGACCAAGACCGAGTGGTTGTGGTTTCCGGCTGCCCGATTCAACCAGCTGATTCCATCGCTGGCCATTGGGGGCGAACATCTTGCCCCAGTGGATGGGGTGCGCAACTTGGGTGTCCTCCTGGATGCCCGGCTGTCCATGGAAGATCAAGTGACAGCCGTGGCCAGGAGGGCGTTTTACCAGGTTCGCCTGGTTCGCCAGTTGCGCCCCCTATTGGATCGGGACGCCCTCCGCACAGTCACTCATGCTCTCGTGACATCCCGACTGGACTATTGTAACTCTCTCTACATGGGGCTCCCCTTGAGGTGCACCCGGAGACTTCAGCTAGTCCAGAATGCAGCCGCGCAAGCAATTATGGGAACCTCAAGGTTTACCCATGTAACACCGCTCTTGCGCGAGCTGCACTGGCTGGCTGTCGTCTTCTGGGTGTGCTTCAAGGTTCTAGTTATCATCTTTAAAGCGCTCCATGGCTCGGGACCTAGCTATTTGCGGGATCGGATCCTGCCTCATACATCCACACAGCCTATTCGCTCACACAGAGAGGGACTTCTCCGGGTGCCGTCTACTAGACTTTGTCAGCGGACGACGCCCAGGGGAAGGGCTCTCTCTGTGGCGGGCCCAGCCCTCTGGAACGACCTTCCCCCCGACATTAGAACAACCACGGACCTCCGCTTCTTCCGTCTAAAACTAAAAACATATCTGTTCTGCTTGGCCGGCCTAGGGTAGTCTCCCTTCTATGGGGTTGTTAATAATTTTAGATGGGGATTTTAGTAATTTTTAACTGGGAATTTTTAGCGCAGGGATATCATTTAATTTGTTTTTATTATGTGTGTATATTTATTGTTTTATTTGCCCTGTGCACCGCTCCGAGTCCCTTCGGGGAGAGGGAGCAGTCAACAAATTAAATTTATTATTATTATTATTATATACTATTTTTGTTTGCTTGCTTTTCTTGAGTATCCGAGACATTTCTTGATATGACTAATTTTTTTCCTGACATTTGGAGGTCAATCATTTGGAGGGCATTTGGAGACCAAATATCTTGAATTTAGAGGGCAAAATATGTCGCTATAAACTTCCCTGGTATTGAAATACTGAAAATACTCTATCTGCATGGTTAGGTGAATTTTGTAATTTATGATAATTGAAAAAACATACAATGCTATAAAGAGAATGCTATTGTAACAGTTGGATTGGAGCTAGTTTTAACTATATTGGTGAGATTTCAGGTACGCATGTTTCATTATCTGGTGGACTATGTTAATCTTGTTCTATTATTTTTAATTTTAAATCAATCTCTCCCTTCCTCCCTTCCATTTATCTCCTTAGCTTCTTTTGGGCAATAGATGCCATTGCTCTGTATAATTACTTTATAAGTTATTAGAGATTTCTTGAGATTGCAGTTTGGAAAACTGTATTTTTCCTGTTCAATTCTCTTCCTTAGCTTTATTATTCCATAGAAAAGAAATATTGGATTGTTGATGTTGTTATTCAGGAAGATGCTGCAAACAACTCTGAAAACAACGACAGCTCAGCTAAGTAAGCCAAGCTCCACCTCTGTGAATGCCCAGGAAAGTATAATCCTTAAAATGAAATGTGGGAGAATAAACAAAGTTTTTCTCATAACCATTTGGCTAACTGGCTTTAGAGTTGCACTGTATCATGTTAACATTCAAATATGAAGAATTTGCAATAACAGCCAAGATTCCTGAAATACAGGGCTAAATCGGGTATACTTAGCATGAAGAAGGGAAGACTGAATGGGGTATGACAGCATGTTCCCAATTCTTCTAAGAGAGCAAGTCTATAATTTGTAATGTAATTTATAAAGCAAATGAACTAGAATTGGGTCTAATGGGGTTATACTATAGAAGGATAGATGCCAACTGAACAGTAGGAGAAATGTCATAAAAGCAAGAGCAGATTGATAATGAAATTAACAATTATCTAAAGTGACAGTGGGTTTTCCTACACTCAAGTCTTCAAGCAAAAGCTGAGCAACTTTGTTGACTTCCTGATATAGTCAAAAAGACCTATAAAACCTTTTCTATTACTAAAATGTGAATATTCTGCCTAAATTCTAAATCTTCAAACTGATTTAAAATCTTGTTCTTAATTCCTAGCATAGGCCTGGTTTATGAACCAGGATCCCACTCTTAGGGTATCATCCTAGCCACACAAATAAAAGTAAATTCTACTGAACACAATAGGACTTCATAAAGATGAACAAAGTTGTCCTCTTAGAAAAGGAATCTATGGTCTCTATAAAAAGAGCATCAAATATTTGCTGTGGCATTTAATCTATCTATCAGGCACTGTATCTGCAGAAAGAAGAACTGGCCTGTAGATTTAGTGAAGCAGAAGTATGTGACTCCAGAAGGGAAATTAACAAAATGCACTTTCCTAAGCCTAGAAAAATGCTAGTGCTGCAAATATATGCACATGTACATGTGAATAAGTTCTAGTTAGACTAATAGGATTTATTTTTGAGAAAACATGTGTAGAAAAATCTAAATATCCAGCTGCTAATCTCAACAGAAGCTTCATCTTTACTGAAGTCAAGAGGAATTAAGCAGAATAATTATGCAGCATTAGAGACTTCCTGAGTTTCTAGCTTTCATTGCCAATGTTTTTATACCTCTGAATATCGGTGGCAAAGTAGGAGCGCTCTCTCTCTTTAGCACATATTCATGGAATGTGTGTGTATGTGTGTGTGCGTGTGTGTGTGTGTGTGTATTTGCATATATACATATATGTATATATATATATGTTTGAAGTATACTTTTGTTAAATTATATGATAATGTATAATTAGATTTGCTGCTTTTTGGCACACTTTCATTTCAATGAGGCTACATGCCAGGGGAGAAGGAGGAGGAGGAGGAGGAGGAGTGAGGAAGGAGAACGAAGGAGATAATGTTAGTATAAGCATGGATTGAAAGAAGGCTACCCTGATAAGACATTTTTCTTTAAGTATTGAAGATTAATTTGTTAGGAAAAAACCCAAAGGAATTTATACCGAATGTCTTTGTTTTTTCAAAAGAAAAGTAAGAAACTATACCACAGGAAGGGGAAAATCCTTATATTTTGATTGAACTGCTACTAAGGTTTTACTACAAGCCCAGAATTCTCTTAAGCCCAGTTTGATTCCCGATGTTTTCCTAGACATATGCATATTATTTTCTTAAGGTTCACTTACCATACAGCAAGTGATAATTAGTAAATATTTAAGAGTACTAAAGAACAAGGAAGGCCTTGTGCTGCTTTTACCAGTCAGGAAATTCCTGACACTGAATATATCCTTTTCAAAGTCAGTAAATATGTAGCACTTTCTTGGTTTGGTCTGAATCAAAACTATCACTATCTCTCTCTCTCTCTCTCTCTCTCTCTCTCTCTCTCTCTCTCTCTCTCTCTCTCTCTCTCTCTCTCTCTCTCTCTCTCTCTCTCTCTCTCTCTCTCTCTCTCTCTCTCTTTGAAATAAGTTTCAAATTACTGTATACCAGCTATAGAGCTCTAAACCAATTATAGTTTGGCGCCTACATAGCTGATATAAGGTCCAAACCATAATTAGTCACGCCTGTTTTAATGGGGGTCATTTCACTTGATTTGGCCAAGATCAAGGCAGATAAGTTTATATTGTCTTATCTTTGGAACACTTCACCTACTCTTGTCAAGGAAGAAATTACCCCAAAGTGAAGAAATGTTGAAGATAAATAAGATCATCCAATTCTACCCAAGTATCCCCTATCAAGGAAAATCCAAAACAGAGTATATTCCTGTAATGAAAGTGATGAAAGTAAATGCTCCATTCTTTATTACAATGTCAACCATTACATAGGAATAGAAAGTCTCTGTTCCATTCACCTAAGGGAAAGAGATAACACAGCATATCCAATTCCTCTTTGCCAATTTTCCAATGAAACCATAATCACTCTGCCTATCTGCTGAATTTTTTAAAGATCAGCCAAGGTTGGCTTGGTGCTGTTGCTCAGCCTAAGGTTTTAGTAGGAAAAAAAATCAGTTTTGTATATTTGCTTTGGACCGCTATTATGTGAAAGGACATAGAAACACGTATTACAACCTAGAATTGCTATTTATGTTACTTTCCTAACTAGTTAGAGGACATGTAATCAGACTTAATTACCAGTAAAAAAAGTCTTTGCCATCTCAATCTGACACAATACATCTTTCAAATATATTTCAGTGATCTTGATTCTGTCCATTCAACTTATCTATCGTCTTCCTTTTTTTCTATCTCTCTCAACTTTGACCTGCACAGTTGTCTTTTTCTTCTCCTTCCTTACTCACATGCCTAAAATATTTCAGTTCGTCAAGGGAGCTATTCCTGTTTGGTTTAGGAATGATAGTTTAAGAGCTTCTTTTACCCTCTGCAGCTCACAAAACAGTAACAATCTCTAACTGCCAAGATTCATTTTGGATTGTGGCATGATTGATTCACAGATGTTCTATCAAGTCGGTGTTGACTCTTAATGACCACAAAGATTTTCTTCAGTAATAGCTTTCCTCAACCTTGTCCTTTAGGTTTTCCAAAAGCTTATCCATCACTATTGTAATTAACTCAATCTACTACGCTAATGGTCATCTTGTTCATGTCTTTCCTTCCAACTTCCCCAAAGGGCTAGATATACACATAATGTGTTGAGATGTGATGGGATACAAATGGAACAAATAAATGTACCCAAATCCATAATGAAAGAACATGCGACTTTTTATGTCCTTCTTTCTCAGTGCTTTCTTTTTATACCCATACATCTCCATTGGGGAAAAAACCCTTTGTTGTTGTCATAGTAATAATGTTATCTTTTATGCAAGGACTATAAAGCAAAACTCTTGAGAATGTTGATGTTGTTATTCTCTAATGCATTACTTAGCTATATTTCAAGGTTGCAACCACATAAATATTTCTTTTGTTTTTCTTCTTTTTAAACCTAGGTGTATGGCCTTCATTGCAACAGGAAAAAAAAATGCTACAAACTGGAATGAAAGTAAGTCATTCACCTACTACGAAGCGCAATCTAAAGCAGAGTCTATTTTTTTACAACAGGATGGATGAAGTACTGCAAGAGGAGTTTGAGACCAAAAATCTCCTGCTGTGCCAAATAAGTGACATAAAGTATACCTTCTTATAGCGACATATTATCTTATTACCTGACTACTGCAACTAAACCTGATCTAAAAGGCAAGAATTCAATGTTACCTGTATATTTATGATGCTGAACTCTAAAACTTCGGATGAACCCCATCACCTGCGATCATTAGGTGGTTCCATTTATTGAAAAGTGAGGGTCTTTAAAGGAAAATGTGCTTCTAAGCAGCCTGAATTGGCAAATGGAAGCTAGAATGAAACCAGTTTTCCCCAAGGAGCAAATATCACTTTGAGTACTGATGACCAGCTTTTCAGTGGTGTCACTGAAAATATAGACTATTTCTCTCTCTCCCCAGTGAATGAATGCCATTCGTCCCAGGGAATGGATTTATTCTCAGTGTGGTTGAAGTTTAGTCCCCCCCTTTTTTCTACTAACTGTTCTGATGATTCCTCAGTGCACCTTAAGAGAAGCAATAGATTTAATTTTATTGGGACAAATTCTCTGCCTTCTCCTCTCTGAATGATGGAGAGTCCCATTGTTTTAAAAAGTGAGCTCTGGTAAGTTTTTTGAAATCAATCTGTCCAGCTAAGGAGAAAGCAAAGGAATAAATGGAGGCTGCACACAGACAGCTATAAATTATGCACTTGCAGAATTGGATGGAAGCATAGAAAATTTGGCTGTCTTTTTGCAGTTGCCATGGCCACCATTGATATTCCTCACAGCCAAGGGCCTGTTCTGGTAGGGCTCTAAAAGGTGGAGATAAAGGTCATTTACTAGAAATTACTCTCTTCATCCTACTTAATTAAATTCTTTCTCTGTATCTTTATAATTTGCCCCTATATAAGTTACACAAGAATTTTGTACCAAGTGGAATATATTTGAGATGTGGCTCCTTCTTGAGTTTGGAATTTTTCTTATGAGCTTCTCTTTTTTTCCCTATGCAACATTATAGAAGGAGAGAATGGCTGGTTGGGGAATTCTGGGAATTGAAGTCCACATATCTTAAAGTTGTTGAAGTTGAGACACATTGGTTTATAGCAGGGGTGTCAAACTCGCGGTCAGCAAGACAGATGCATCACACGCTGGCCACGCCCTGGTTTAGCAAAGAGGGAAAAAGTTGTGATATCTCATGTGATGACAACGTGTCATCATGAGTTTGACGCTGTTGGTCTATAGTATTTTTAAAAAGCCAGTGGGTGTCTGGTAGCACCTATTCCACCTGATAAATTTTATGAAAACATGTTCATTTTGATGAACTGCAGCTCATGCAAGCTTAAGCTTTCTAATAAAATGTGCTAGGTGGAAAAGGTGTGATGAGACTCCTGCTTATCCCCTGCATATGAGTAGATCTTTGATTATTCAAATGGTATGAATTTATAATACACTGTGCATATTCTTAACATCTAAAAGTAAGAGAAGATAACTGGAGTTTTGATTTACTATGCATATTGCCTTACAGAAAAATGTAACAACACATTCTTCTAAAAGCAAAACAATAACAAAAAGTCATATCTTCTGACAAACTTGCACACTTCAATTTTCAAACAGGAAGATATTTGCGGAATAAGAATAATCAATGAATTTGAACGATTGTTCTTTTGTGAATTTTGGGATGGCAAATCTATCAGTTTTGTCTTCTTTGACATTTTTATTTGATTTATTTATATCTCACTATTTAGACACGAACTCCAAGCAGCGTGATAGTTCCTCCTCCCATTTTTTCCTCATAACCACAATCCTGTGAAGTCAGTTGGACTAAAAGAAGGTGGATTTGAAGTTAATGCTCGATATTTATAGACCAATATATTAAGCCACCACTCTGAAACTCTTATCTCTGTCCAGTTTCTGAAGAAAATATTGAACTCTGTTAAGTCCTTTGT
Source organism: Rhabdophis nuchalis (assembly GCA_039707465.1). Classification (NCBI taxonomy): domain Eukaryota; kingdom Metazoa; phylum Chordata; class Lepidosauria; order Squamata; family Natricidae; genus Rhabdophis; species Rhabdophis nuchalis. The sequence continues at coordinate 327,542,905 of CM077643.1, forward strand.
AAAAAAAATCTGAAGATAAAAAAACTGTAGATAAATAAGAATTGATTCTCATAAATTACTCTGTGGGGTCTTTGGTGCTCTCTGAGCTTCGTTGTTTTCTTGCATTTTATTACCAAGCTAGGTAACATCATCAGCAGGACTGGAGTTTGGTCTCTTTTTATATGGCAGTGGCTTGCCCTATCAGTATTGGTGGCAGTGGTCTTGCTGGTTCCTTGATTAGATGGTTGTTTACTGTTAGCTTGTTTGCCAGATTTGGTTGTTCCTGGATTGGGGTATTGTTTACTTCTTGATTGCTGGTCTAGTATACATTATATATGGAACACAGTTTTACACACTTCTCTAATGAATTCTCTTATTCTCTTTTCCAAACTAAAATGCTCCACTTACTGTAGTCTCTCTTCATAGGTGACTTTATTCCCCTATTCTAGTTCTAGAATATATTTTTTAAGCCTGGTGATCACAGCTGAATACACATACTGCAAATCTAGTCTTACTATAGATTTCTAGGAAGGCATTATTAAATTGGCAGTTCTATTTTCAATTATTTCCCTTTCTAGTATACCAGCCTGGCATTTGTCAAGTTTTATAGCAAGATCATGCTGGCCTGACATTTTTATCAAGCTGTTCCCTGTGACTCCAAGATCACTTTCCTGGTCAATCACTTCAGCTCAGATCCAATTAATGTATAGTTGTCATATGGATTTATTGTGCCAACGTCTACCACATAATGCTTTTTTACACTGAATTACAGTAGTCATTTTAAGCCCATTTCCACAGTCTGGATACATTTTTTTTTAGAGCATCTGACAATTCCTTTTTTGATTTTATTACTTAAGCATTATAACAAAGCAAAGTCAAACTGTTGATAAAAAAGGGGTTTAGCTGGGGGTGTGCTGAGAAAAGGTAGGAGCAATGTATAACTTTACTGGTTGGGACCTCCAAACAGGCATACTCTTTAAAGAAAAACCAAGGTGCATATTGATAATTTCAGGTATGGAAAGGAAGTAAGTAAAGGATAGAAGTTCTACTAACTCTCTACATGCAGTGGTGGGATTCAGCCAGTTTACACCAGTTTGGGAGAACCAGTTGTTAAGTTTCTGAGCAGTTTGGTGAACTGGTTGTTGGAAGAAATCTTTAGGGCAGAGAACTAGTTGTTAAATTACTTGAATCTCATCAATGTCTACATGGAAGTGTGTAAAAATTTTGGGTCTTTCAGAAATGTGCTGGAAGCCACACTCAAAAAGAGCCTGGCAAAAGCTAAATTGAATTGAATTAAAATACAATTTAAATGTTCCACATATACATTTAGTAATTCTTCTTCTTGTCACATTTAAATTACTGTTGAAGCAGAAATTCTTGGATAGATCCTTAAAGCTGCATTTAAGACCACATAAATCTTGAAATTCACAAACTGGACTAATAATGTTGGTCAAAGTTGACAAAAACCACATTCAATTTTGCCTTCAACCAGCTGGGCTCGCTGTATAACTGCTGGTCAATCATGACTTATTAGTTGAATTTACTATTTAATAAGGTTCTTTTTGTAGAAAAAAAATGGAGGAAGACAGATTTTTTTTTTTTACATTCAACACATTTTGAAACCACAGAGGGACTCTAAGCAGTGTACAAATAAAATATTATAACATAAAACAGTATATAAAATTTTAAAAGAGGCAAGGAAGATGAAAATCAGTGTTAAAAGTTAATTAAAAGATGGAGGGAGGGCTTTCGGGATGTAAAACAGCCCCATGGTTGCGTGCTTCTCTGTGAGACCCAAACAAGGCCTCAGAGCCACCTTTCCAAAAGTCCAGGAGAATATAAATATATCTAGTGAATCAACATAACAACAATCATAAAGGTAAAGGCAAAGGCAAAGACTTCCCTTTCCAGTTGAGTCTGACTCTATGGGCTGGTGCCTATTTCCCTTTGTTAGCCAAGGGTGCCAGTATTATCCGAAGACATTTCTATGATCATGTGACCAGCATCACTATATTCTGTTACCTTCCCGCTGAAGTGGTACCTATTTATCTGCTTGCATTTGCGTGCTTTTGAACTGCTAGGAAGGAGGGATGAATGGAAGCTCACTCCATCATACATTGCTCAAGTTTCGAAGCAGGGCTTTCAGCTTTCCAGCTGACAAATTCAGTACCTTTAACCGCTGAACTATCACACCCCCAACAACAATCATATAAAGTGCCTTAATGTGTGAGATACAGAAAATTCTGATTACTCAGGTTGTGCAGTCCCAGGAAAAGATATAGCTACTTTAAAGAGTTGCTTCATTCATATTTCCACAATATCCAAAGCACTGCACATCCTTAATGAATGTACAATAGAATAATAATGCAAATAGTTTCAAGTGCAATATGCACACCATTCTTGTGTAATTGAATGTCATACATTGAAACGTCATATTCCCAAAGAGAGTGATAGATTCTTCCACACATATATTTGGCCTCATTAAGGATCCTTTGAGTCAGGATGATTAAAACTGTTGCCTTTGCACTTCATTAGCTCTGTGATTCACAGTGGGAGGTGTGCTTTAATTGCTTGGATTTAACCTGCTAATTGAGGTTACATGAAGTTCATAGTAACAACAGACTAGCTGATTATCGAAACAGGAGAAGCACTTTTTTCTTCCTCATATTCTTAAAAAATGCCGGTCTTGAAGGATGATGGAAACGGCATCTGGAGAGATGCATCAATTGCACGCTTACTATCTCATCTATAAAGAAATTGCTATGTCTTAATAGCTACCTCCGAAGGAATATGATATACAATCACATAATTTTGAAAGACATAATCTAAAGGAACAGTAGAATTATGTAATTTGGCCTGTATGGGAGCTGTTGATTGTCAAGTTGCTGCATGACAACCCGTCTCTAACAATAGTAAACATTTTTAAAATACGATAAAGTAGCATTATACTGTAGTCTGTTGTGCTCAGAAATGGAATTAGAACTGTGCATCTGCCTTGGATTGCTAGTCATTTAGGAAAATGTGCAGAGATCCTCAGCCTTCAGCAAAAAAACGTATTATTCTTGCTCTTCCTTTATAGGTAGTCCTCAATTTACAGCTGTAATTGAGCCCAAATTTCTGTTGCTAAGTGAAATGTTTGTTAAGTGAGTTTTGCCCCATTCTACGACCTTTCTTGCCACAGTTGTTAAGTGAGTCACTGCAGTTGTTAAGTTAGTAATGTGGTTGTTCAGTAAATCTTGCTTCCCCATTGATATTGCTTGTCAAAAGGTCCCAAAAAGTGGTCACATGACCCCCAAGATACTTCAACTATCATAAATGTGACTCAATGACTAAGCATCTGAACTTTGATCACATGACCATGGGGATGCTGCAACGGTCATGAGTGTGAAAAATCAGCACAAGACACTTTTGCCATTGTAACGTTGAATGATCACTAAATGAACAATAAGTCATTTAGTGCAGGGAATATGCAGGGAAAGGAAACTGCTGTGTGGGCAGATAGCCAGGGTCTGTTCTTCCTTTTAGTGATTGTTCTCTTCTTGTTAATCTGCATTCTTTCCTTTTCTTGTCCCATAATTTAACCCTTTAAACTTATTTCATCCTATAATTTAAGACTCTAATCCCATTTCCCAGATTCTCCCTTTTGACACTCATGTAGCCCTTATTTTTGCCCCCCAGGCCTTGATAGGAGCAAGAACTAGCTCAGGCATGTCCAAAGTCAGGCCCGGGGGCCATTTGCGGCCCGGGGGTCGGTTTAATACGGCCCTCCAACAGCCCTCCCTGCTCTGTATAAATGTGGCCCTCCCTTCCTCACTCTGTCTCTGGAGCTGTGTGGCTGGGAGGGAGGTGGACGGAGGTTACGGACGCCTCCTCCCGCAGCGGGCGAGGGAGCAGGTGGGGTGAGCACCCAAGGCTACCGTCATCTTAAGCACCACCGAGGCTGTCGCCCGGCAGGGGCGTCAGGCAGGGAAGCCGGTCGCGCCTCCATCGCTGCACATTCTGGGGCTGCGAAGCTGGGAGGGAGGTGAACGCGCGGCCCCAGAACGTCCGCTTGGCGTGTTCACCTCCCTCCCAGCCACGCAGCCCCAGAATGTGCGGCTCCCACCGCACAAGGTCGCCCGGCAGGGGCGTCAGGCAGGGAAGATGGGTGCGCGGCCTCAGAACGTAAGCCGTGGTGCCTGCCGGAGGGAGCCGCGATGGAGCCGCGACCGGCTTCCCTGCCTGACGCCCCTGCCGGGCGACAGCCTCGGTGGTGCTTAAGATGACGGTAGCCTTGGGTGCTCACCCCGCCTGCTCCCTCGCCCGCTGCGAGTGGCGAGGGAGTGACTGACAGACACAGAGAGAGACAGAAGGGGAGGGAGGGAAAGACAGAGAGACAGACAGAGACAGAGAGAAAGAGAGGGAGGGAGAGAGACGGAGAGAGACACAGATAGAGAATGAATCGGAATCGGATTGAATCGGAGACAGATGGGGAAAGAGGGAGAGACAGACATACAGAGAGAGGGAGGGAGGGAGAGAATCAGAGAGAGTGACACACACAGAGACAGGGAGAGACAGAGAGAGGGAGGGAGAGACAGATAGATAGAGACTGATTAAGTGAGTGAGAGACAGACAGACACACACACAGAGTGACAGAGAGAAAGAGAAAGAGAGAAAGAAAGAAAGAGAAAGAGAAAGAAAGAGAAAGAGAGAGAGAAAGAAAGAGACAGAAAGAGAGACAGAAAGAAAGAGAAAAAGAGAGAGAGGAAGAGAGATAAAAAGGGAAAGAAAGAAAGAACGAAAGAGATAGAGAGAGAAAGAGAGACAGAAAGAAAGAGAAAGAGAGAGAGAGAGAAAGAAAGAGAGAGAAATGGAGTGAGAGAGAGGAAGAAAGAGAGAAAGAGAGAGAGAGAGTGAGAGAGAAAGGGAGACAGAAAGAAAGAGAAAAAGAGAGAGAGAGAAAGAAAGAGAAAGAGCGAGAGAAATGGAGAGAGAGAGAGGAAGAAAGAGAGAGAGAGAGAAAGAAAGAGAGACAGAAAGAAAGAGAAAAAGAGAGAGAGAGAAAGAGAGAAAGAGCGAGAGAAATGGAGAGAGAGAGAGAGGAAGAAAGAGAGAAAGAGAGAAAGAGGTAGGTAAGTTTTTTTTTAATTTATTTTCAATACATTGTGAAAACTCAACTGTCAGTTGATCTTAATGTTATGAAATGAAAAGTATGTCATTTGCAATTAACTTGGCATAAAATAATTTATTTGCATTTAATTGTAATGGTTCAAAGAATGTTCGGAAAAATGTTCGGCCCTCCACCATGTTCACTTCATCCAATCTGGCCCTCTTTGAAAAAAGTTTGGACACCACTGAACTAGCTGATGGTCAGATTTTGCAAACCACTGTCTTGTCAATGTCCCTCATTATTAGAGGAACAAACAGGATTATTGTGGGGGTGAAGTTGTGATAGCAAACAAAGTACATGGAGTGGATTGCTGATAATGTATTCAAAGGAACACAGCTGTCTTTTTTCTTTCTTTTGTTACTGTGATTATTACCAGATGATCCACTGTGATTTCTAGAAATAAATATTTTATTGTTGTGGGTGCACCTGCTATAAATAAATAACAACAGACGGTAGTTGCAAAAACTTCAGTTTTAATTGGCAAAACTGATCTTGATTTTTGAATTGTTAAAGGCAAATACAGCCAGAGTGGAAGGAACTTAAAATCTTAAGTTTACAAAATAAAAAAAAAGTCTTATTACAAGAACAAGACATTGAAGTGTCTTATTACAAGAACCATACTCAAAACGCACAGCACTGTTTATTTAAAAATATATCAAGTCATACTGGTTTGGATACTACTACTTCTGTGAAAAACATGATGTAAATTGGATTCTGAAGGCAGGAACTGGCTGGATTTTGTTCAGATACTAACTATCACATTAAATTTGAGATTCCTGCACTCTTTCTTTTTTATTTAGTCAACCCAAATAATAAAAGGAAAAAAAGGCATGTACAGTAGCTGTGACATGAAGGAAGGGGCATAGGTGCAATGGGGAGATGACAACATACCACATAATACTATTATGAGAATAACATGATTATGTTAAAGCAACTAGTATTAACTATTTCATGCGTAAAATGGCAGGTGATGCATGTGTCATTTTGATTAGCTAATAAAAACCTTTGGATAGGGATAGATGCATTGAGCATATTGATTTCTGCTGTCAAGAATATCTTATTTATTTATTTTATTCAATTTATATCCCGCCCTTCTCCAAAAGGACCCAGGGCGACGCACAGGAAAATTAAAAATATACAAAACAATACAAAAATATAAAATTTTAAAAGCCTATTAAATATGAAATCCTGTGCTAAAACCAATTAAAACCCCCCATTTTAAAACTATCTAAACTAGTCAACAGTGGAGGCTATGCAAGGCCGGCTTGATGAAACAAATGTGTTTTTAAACACTGGCGGAAGAGGCGGAGGTCGGTGATGGTGCATAATTCAGGGGGTAGGTCATTCCACAGGGCAGGGCCCGCCACAGAGAAGGCCCTTCCCCTGGGTGTCGCCAGTCAGCATTGTCCGGCTGACGGCACCCTGAGAAGGCCCTCTCTGTGGGAGCATATCGGTCTTGATTGGAATGGTCCATAAAGCAAATAAATAGATCACAGGGGTCAAACATGATTGTGTCACATTACATCAAGTAACATATCATGACGTTTTTGTCTTTTTGGAGCTGGGGTGGGCGTGGCCTGCCCATGATGCACTCGGTCCAATGCTTGCCAGTTTGACTCCCCTAAAATAGATGAACTGGAAAAAGTGGATTTAAGGAAAATTTACCATCATTACAACATGAAGGCTCTGTGTGTGTGTGTTTGTGTAATGTGAATTTTTTTTAAGGAAGTAAAATAAAAAAATATTCAACATTCCCCAAAAATGTGCAAGGCTTCTGCCTGGATATGCAGTAACTCAACTCAAAAAAAATCCCCCACTAAACTGGACAGAATTCAATTCAGTTGGGAAGTTGGTGTTGCTGTTCGTTTGACAAGGTTTTTTTTTTAACTGGAATTATCTTTTTAAAATGGGACTTTATAGTACATAAATCTCTCATGCTCATGTCATAGAAACAAAGGAGGTTAGTTTCATAAAGTATCAACAACAAATGCTGGGCCAAAAGTTCTCCTTCAATTCCAAAAGAAAACAGTTTCCTTTATATATCCATTTCTTAATAAATTCTAATAGATAGGATTGTGCTCACCTTACTTCTTTCCTTCTGTTTTAGGAAGTGTATGTCAGGTTCCGGTGTTCACATTGAAAATAAACAGAGAGTCAGTTTGTTTAGTGAAAAACTTACCTCTATCTAAGAAACTAACCAGCACTAAATGACTATGATACAAAGGTAAGCAAATCCAATCCCATCACCGTATATGTACCATTACCCCACCCAGTTCCACCCACAAATCCACCCAATTACCCAAATGATACCCCTAATCACCAGCACCAATCACCATGACCCTCAGCCACCCTCAGCCACACCCCACTCAGTGTCATCATTGCCTCTGTCCTTATCGGCTTCACCCAACTAGAAGACTTACTTCAGAATAGGCAGCTACACCCGAGTAGAAGAGTTATTTCAGAGTAGGCTCTGAAGTGCAGCTGCTGTCCAGGAGGTGCACTGCCAATGCCATGTGCAGCGTGCCTGCAGAGTTGTGATTAAAGTCATGTGGAGCTGTTCCACATTGCCATGTGGCCCTGAAGAGTCTGCTCTGGAAAAGACAGCCCAGGAGCTGCACTGCCCGCATGCAGTCATAGGCTCCGCCGACATCAGAGAGATGAGGGAAAGGGCTTCGGCGATGGCCCCAGCGGCAGCGGCAGCGTTGGCGGTATGTAAGCATGGCCAAGTGGATGTGGTGTTGGCAGCATTGGCAGTGTTGGTGGCATTGTTGATGGTGGCAGGGAATCCCTTGCCAAGATCGGAAGGTAGTGGTGCTGCAGAAAAGCCACTACCCTGCAAATGTCAGCATGAGGGCTGACAGCGTATGCAAATTACAAAACCATTTTCTCAAGTTGAATTTTTCTAGCCTGAACTTCCTGTGTAGGGCAAAAGGTACAGAACTGCTTTCCTAAGTATAGTTTGGAGCAAGTGAGATGGCTTTGCAACCTACAATATGCAGAAAAGGATGAGAAAAAATACTACCCCTCTTTCCCTCCTCTTTCCCACCTGACACTGATCTGATGAGAAATGGAAGGCGTATGTGAGGATCAAGTCTCCTCCTCCCCTATTTCTGTCGCCATGGGTAGTAAGAGAAAGGGGAGAGAGAAATGTTAGAAAATGTCTCCTTGGTGCCAGTTCCCACCAGTGGGATCAAAAATGGACACCAAAGAAAGCATTCAAAACCCCACTTCCTTCCCCCACCCTTCCAATTATCAGACCAAAACCCTATTTTGCTTTATGGCCAAGTTTGCAGATGGGACCAAAGTTTAACTAATACTTTTTATTTATCTGATAATTTCGTAGACTCTGGGTAAGCTAAGACAGAGTGAAAATATTAAAAAGGACAATAATATAGAACCAACTCCAGTGGAGTGGAGCCAGGAACAAACAGAGTTACAATACAATACAATAGCAGAGTTGGAAGGGACCTTGTAGGTCTTCTAGTCCAACCCCCTGCATGGGCAGGAACCTTATACCATTTCAGACAAATGGCTGTCTAACATCTTTTTAAAGACTTCCAGGGTTGGGGCATTCACAGCTGCTGGAGGCAAGCTGTTCCAGAGGTTAATTGTTCTTACTGTCAGGAAATTTCTCCTTAATTCTAAGTTGCTTCTCTCCTTGGTTAGTTTCCACCCATTGCTTCTTGTCCTGCCCCCAGGTGCCTTGGAGAAACGTTTGACTCCCTCTTCTTTGTGGCACCCTCTGAGATATCGGAACACTGCTATCATGTCTCCCCTGGTCCTTCTCTTCATCAAACTAGACATACCCAGCTCCTGCAGCCGTTCTTCATATGTCTTAGTCTCCAGTCCTCTAATCATCTTGGTTGCTCTTCTCTGCACTCTTTCCAGAGTCTCCACGTCTTTTCTACATCGTGGCGACCAAAACTGTATGCAGTATTCCAAGTGTGGCCTTACCAAGGCACTATACAGTGGCATTAACACTTTACGTGATCTAGATTCTATCCCTCTGTTGATGCAGCCTAGAACTGTGTTGGCTTTTTTGGCAGCTGCTGCACACTGCTGGCTCATATTTAAATGGTTGTCCACTAGGATTCCAAGATCCCTCTCACAGTTGCTACTATTGAGCAAGGTACCACCTATACTGTACTTGTGCATTTGGTTTTTCTTGCCTATATGTAGGACCTTACTTTTTTCACAATTGAATTTCATTTTATTAGACAGTGCCCAATGTTCAAGTTTGTCTAGATCCTTCTGTATCTTAAGCCTATCTTCTGGAGTGTTGGCTATTCCTGCCAGCTTGGTGTCGTCTGCGAATTTGATGAGTTCCCCATTTATCCCCTCATCCAAATCGTTGATGAAGATGTTAAAGAGTACTGGGCCTAAAACAGAGCCTTGGGGGACTCCACTGCATACTTCCTTCCATGTAGATGCAGTTCCATTGAGGACTACACGTTGAGTGCGGTTGGTCAGCCAGTTGCAAATCCATTTGGTGGTGCTGCTGTCTAACCCACAATTTTCTACTTTATCTAATAGTAGGTTATGGTCTACTTTATCAAATGCCTTACTGAAGTCCAGGTAAATTATATCAACAGCATTCCTCTGGTCCACTGATTTTGTCACTTTGTCAAAGAATTCAATTAGATTCGTCTGGCATGATCTGTTTTTGACAAACCCATGTTGGCTTTTGGCTATTACTTTGTTTGCTTCTAGGTGTTCACTTATTTGTTGTTTAATTATCTTTTCCAGAATCTTTCCTGGTATTGAGGTCAGGCTGATGGGTCTATAGTTTCCTGGATCTGTTTTTTCCCCTTTTTTGAAGATGGGAACCACATCTGCTCTTTTCCAGTCTTCTGGCAGTTCCCCGGTGCTCCAGGATCTCTGAAAGATATAGTTCAGTGGTTCTGAGATCTCGTCTGCCAGTTCCTTCAGGACCCTGGGGTGTAATCCATCCGGTCCTGGTGATTTGAACTCGTCCAGGGCAGACAGGTGCTCACTTACCATTTTCTTCCCTATTTCAACTTGTGTTCCTAATCTGATATTTGTGGTGCTGTTTTTGATTGGTTGGACTGTTTTATCCCTTTGTGTAAAGACAGATGCAAAAAAAGAGTTAAATAGTTCTGCTTTTTCCCTGTTGCTTATCATCTTCTTGCCATTTTCTCCCAGCAGTGGACCAATTGTTTCCTTAACCTTTTTCTTATTTTTAACATGTTGGAAGAAGCTTTTTTTGTTATTTTTTACTTTTTTGGCAAGCCTTTCTTCATTGCGAGCCTTAGCTTTCCTCACTTCATCTTTACAGGCTCGGGCTATTTGCTGATATTTTGATGCCTTTTGTGCCCAGTCCGTGAATCACCACTTTCTTGCTGCCATAAAAACTCTACTCTTTTCAAAGACATTATTAAATAATAGCATTTATTAAATAATAGATACAATCTGATCATATTTCCAATTATCAGTTTCTATGATCTATAGTTCACTATTTTAGAGATATTTCCTTATCTGAACAGAGAAACAGACTAATCTGGGGGGAAAAACAATGGTAGCTGGAGCAATTTCTGACGTCCCCATTTACTTTCCTTGTAGGAAGCTGGCAGGGACATTGCAAACGACAATTATGTGACCATGGCTTACTGCACAAAGTAGCAGCATGGCAGCACAGCAGCCCTGAAACAACCAAAACTTTGCCAAATTTCAAACCTGTGAGTGTCATGGGTCTCAGATATTGGACACATTCCTAAAATTAGCCCATTTGAAGTACATTGATTCAAAAATTGTTGCCCTATGATATGTTGTTTTGCCCCACTGAAGATTACAAACAATTAAACAGAGTTTTAGTAATCTATCGATTGCTGACTGCTTGCAAGAACACTCAAAAGTTCAAGTGCTCTTTGGCTCTCATTAAATCCCATCTTTGGTGAAAATAATGTTGGTTGTAGTGGAAAAAATCGAAGCAATGTACACAAAACTTGAACAGAATTATATTTTGCAAATATTTAAGTCTGCTGAGTACCATTGCACCTAAAAACTTCAGCTCTTTGAAACTACATGAGTTGCGGAGGGCCATAGGATATTACTAACACCCAGCTTGCCCTAACAAACTTGCTTTCTCTATCTTGTATTTGAATTCCTGTGGCTAAGGCAGCCCAGGGCAGTTTTAATGATCATTTGCCTTTTACCTTTTTGTGCAATGTGGGCAGTGAAAACAAGGAATATAAATGTAAGCTAGAAACAGCTGAATATATAATTAAAACGGCTATCTGCTTGTCTCACTTGATTCTGCATGTTTTTCATTATTAAAAAAGTCCCATTGTATGACCAAGTTCACGGCATCCTCAGTTTTGCTTATTTGAAGTACAGAAAGCAAGGACAGTGGCAGATCCCTGTTAAAAATTGGGTTGTTTCCCAACCAACCCTTAACAAAGGTTGACAAACTCTTGACATGCAAAACTTAATCAACTTTTTTCTTTATTTGGAGCATTTTGGAAAGTCATGCATTTTTTTCCTGTTGGGTTGAATAAGAGTACTGAAAAATACAGAAGAATTTGTCTGCATAGCATTAACTAGGATACAGAAAACAGATATTGATTTTTAAAAGTAACAACTACAGCCCAAGAGATATTGCACTGACAATGAACAGAGTTGTCAAGATCCCCTGTGGATTTTGAAAAAATATATATTAAAAGTTCTTGTATAGTACAATTAGGAAGTGCAGCAAGTTTTAAAAGTAAAAAGTTGAAAACATGAGATGTTCTTGTTTTGAGTGAAGAATATACAAAGTGCCCCCCTTTCTTTCTTTCTTTCTTTCTTTCTTTCTTTCTTTCTTTCTTTCTTTCTTTCTTTCTTTCTTTCTTTCTTTCTTTCTTTCTTTCTTTCATCTCTCTCTCTCTTTCTTTCTCTCTTTCTCTCTCCTTTCTTTCTTTCTTTCTTTCTTTCTTTCTTTCTCTTTCTTTCTTTACATTTTCTATCTTTCTAGCTGCTGCTGTGGCCTAGAGGTGGAGCTCTCAACTCCCAATCAGGAGGCTGTAAGTTCAATCCTAGGTAGAGGCAGATGTAGGGTCTCCTACTTGGGCAGGGGGACTAGATGACCTGCAAGGTCCCTTCCAACTCTTGTTAATCAATCTCTCTCTCTCTCTCTCTCTCTCTCTCTCTCTCTCTCTCTCTCTCTCTCTCTCTCTCTCTCTCTCTCTCTCTCTCTCTCTCTCTCTCTCTCTCTCTCATTTCTCATCTATCTACCTCTATCATCTCTATCATCTCTATCTATCTATCTATCTATCTATCTATCTATCTATCTATCTATCTATCTATCTATCTATCTATCTATCTATCTATCTATCTATCTATCTATCTATCTATCTATCTATCTATCTATCTATCTATCTATCTATCTATCTATCTATCTATCTATCTATCTATCTATCTATCTATCTATCTATCTATCTATCTATCTATCTATCTATCTATCTATCTATCTATCTATCTATCTATCTATCTATCTATCTATCTATCTATCTATCTATCTATCTATCTATCTATCTATCTATCTGCAAAAGCAGCTTAGCCTGGAGCAAAAAAAGGTAAAAGATGAAAGGGGCTTAGTAACAAGAGATAAAGGCCAAAAGAGTTTTCATTGCCAGGAAGACAGATTACTCAGGAGTAGACAAAAAGTGAAAGGAAGAAAAAGGGATGCTTTTATTTCTGCAACATTCTATCCAGGTGGGATTTTCATTCCCTGCAGTTGAGAAGGAGATAAAAGCAACTTCAGAGGTGCTTACGATTCACTTGAATTGGTTGGCAGCTCAACAGGGAGGAGAGAGGGAGGCTGGGAGTTTTACCAGTATGAATATTACCCACCAAATTGGCAAGGGTAGAGGGACAGGGAAGCTTGAAGAGTCAAGTAGATAATGACCAAATGAGAGAAGATCTATCTCAGGAAGGTCACAGGAAGAAAAGAGTGAGGAGATATTTTCTATTGCTCTCTGCATTTTGCAAGAGAACGGGAGAGTTGGCAATGTATTTTTAAAATGTACTTTAAGAACACTGCTCAGTTGTGTAGGAACTGCCAACTTTGAGCAAAACTCTCTAGAGACATAGATTTGTAGGGTTTTTTTCCCTAGTGCATGTAGTAAAGTGTTCCAAACTATTTTCTAAATTGTGTGCAAATTCATTGATTTGTGAGCCTATAAGAAAACTACCAATCCATCAGGACTTGTTACTTTTGGCCAACAGCTGAGCACAGCCAATCAGTACTTGTCAGCTAATAAGTGTGTGCCCTTTAAGTAATTGTCTAAATGGACTTCCTGTTCCTGTTCCTGGTGGCGACGGACGAGCCTTGGGGTTCGTCCGCCGTTTTGTTCTTTTTTCTGCCCCAAACGGGGCGGGGTGCCCCTTTTTTTGAGGGACCCTCCGTAGGACCGGCTTGCCTGGACTGGTTCAGCCTGGCGGCGGCTGGGGAACAGTCCTTGTCTTCAGTCTAGGTGGAAGAAGACATGCTGCGGGGGGCTTGGTTCCCTTCGCCAACGGAGGACGGTAACAAATAATGGATTTGAAGAGAGCGGAGCGCTCGAGTCGGATGGCTTTGCCGGGGCTTTGGCTGCGAGGTGGAGAGTAAGTGACTTTAAACTTATTTTTGCTGGCGGCTTGGACTGAGAGAAATGTGGAGGGGGGTGTTTGCTAAACCCCCCCTCGGATTTACAACAGCGGCGTTTAGAAATGGCTCCTCGATCCGAGGAAGCGGATATTTCTCATCCGGACTTTTGCGGAACAAGTGAAAGTGCTTCGCGGCTTGTTTCTATACAATGTATCTAAGTCCGGCTTTATTGAAACAATTTTCTTTGTCACTTTCTCCTGCTGGCTCTCAGACTGGGCGGTGGAAGATGGCTGCCCTTTGTTCCTAAATGATTATTTTTTCATGGAAAATTACCAACATCTCTTTGTGACCTGGACTGTTTCTCTCTACCAACGGATGAATTTTTGGATTAATTGACTCCTTCCCTGGAGTGCCTTCTTTGTTTTAATATTTGACTGTGAAAATTGCTTCTCTCTCTGGACTCTATAATTTGTTACAACTTTGATTTGAACTTTCTTCTCCGGACTTGCTCCAGCGGCCGCACCCAAAAAACGCCATCTTAGTGGCACTGACTTTAACAGCTCACCATGGCTTCAAAAAAACAACCAGAAAATCCAGGATTGGAAGAAAGGATGACAGCTATGGAAGCAGTGTTACACTCCTTGATGCTGGAAATTAAAGAATTAAGAAAGGACCATTGCAGTTCTAAACTTGAGCTTTTAGAAACACAGAAAAAATTGATGGAGAATACACAGAAGACCGAGGGGTTGGCTGGGGCAAAGGGAGAACTGAAAAATGTTAATAGTGAAATTGGAGATTTGACTGGTCATATGTCTAGGATGGATTTTGAAAGGATGTCATATTTTTTAAGATTTCAGAATATTTCGGAGGAAACTGGTGAATGCCTTCCTGATCTTATGAGCACAATTTTAGCAGACTATTTACATAAACCCAAAGATGAGATCAGGGGGGACATTGACCTAGTTTACAGAATAAATTCAACATATGCCAGGATAAATGAAGTACCCAGAGAGATACATATTAAATTGTCAGAAGGTCGACTAGGGAGGGAATCTTGAAGGCGCAGAGAGTGGGTCCGTTAATTTATCAACAAAAGGAAGTCGCTATCTTGAAGCAGATCCCAAAAAAGATTAGGGAGGTGAGGAGGAAGTACTCCTTCTTATCTAAAAAATTGTTTAATCACGGGATTTGGTTTAAGTGGGCGATGCCAGAAGGGATGTTGGTGTTCTGGGAAGGAGGAAGAGTAAGGATTAAAACAGTTGCTAAGGCGGAAGCCTTTCTTAAAAAACATTCCTCTATCCTGGGGGAAGATCCAGGGGGGACGGAGGCGGCCACAGCCCCGCCCGCTGGGGGCCAGGAAGGAGAACAAGAAGACACAATTGCCAAGAGACTTAGATCTAAAAAATGACTTAGCTTTTTATTAATACAGTATAACTTTTATCTGGATGTTTGTACACGATTGCCAGCATAGAATTTAGAATTTATGATGTATGCATTTGTTTTCACCTTGTAGTATTATTGAAAAATGTACTACCAATGTCTTATTAAGAAGCCCCGGAGGGACCAACGACCTCGACGTGAAAGCTCTCCAAATATTTTTGTATTTCACCTTACCCCTACCCTACCTTAAAAAATTTGTAAAAACCAATAAAACTTTTTCTTTTTTTTTTATATAGAAAAAGTTTTATTGAGTTTTACAAATTTTTTAACAAAAAAGGGTAGGGTAAGGTGAATTAAAAAGATATTTTGAGAACTTTCACGTCGGGAACGTTGGCCCTCCCGGGCTTCTTAATATAAAATATAAAAAAAAGTAATTGTCTAAATGCATAACCTTTCTCTCTCCTCCCCCCCAAAAACTAAAAAAGGAGGTAGCTACAATTTCAAACACTAGGATATGCATTTTGAATGGTTTATCTCAGTGGTCGGCAAACCGCGACTCGCGAGCCGCATACAGCTCTTTGGCCCCTCACCTGTGGCTCTTCCTCCACCCGCGCCAACGGTGGGACTCCTGGGACCCACTGGAGAAACCCTCCTACCGGCCACCGATTCCCTTCCCCCGCGGAACCTCCCCAGCCCGGAATGCCGCCACTCGTCTACTTCCAGGGGGTGCGGAGTCTCCGCGAGCGGGGGGAGGGAATTTCCTGCCATCACCCTGGACATAGCCTGGCTCGCCCGGCAGCCCGGCCGCTTGTTCGCTCAGGCTACTTCCAGGGGTGAGAAGGCCTTCCCCACCCCACACGGAATGGGCGGGCTATCGGGCGAGCCAGGGTACATCCAGGGGGATTGGAGGAAATTCTCTCCTGCCACACTCGTTCGCTGCGGAGTCTCCGCGGACACGGGAAGGGAATTTCCTGCAATCCCCTTGGATGTAGCCTGGCTCGCCCAGCCACTCGTTCGCTCGGGCTACTTCCAGGGGTGAGAAGGTCTTCCCCCCCCACACGGAATGGGCGGGCTATCGGGCGAGCCAGGCTACATCCAGGGCGATTGGAGAAAATTCTCTCCTGCCACACTTGTTCGCTGCAGAGTCTCCGCGGACATGGGAAGGGAATTTCCTGCAATCACCCTGGATGTAGCCTGGCTCGCCCGGCCGCCC
Organism: Rhabdophis nuchalis; assembly: GCA_039707465.1. Lineage (NCBI taxonomy): Eukaryota > Metazoa > Chordata > Lepidosauria > Squamata > Natricidae > Rhabdophis > Rhabdophis nuchalis. The sequence continues at coordinate 327,559,210 of CM077643.1, forward strand.
GGCCGCTCGTTCGCTCGGGCTACTTCCAGGGGTGAGAAGGCCTTCCCCACCACATACGGAATGGGCGGGCTATCAGGCGAGCCAGGCTACATCCAGGGCGATTGGAGGGAACCGGCATCCAGAGGGTCGCCGTTCCTTCCCCATCTCACACCAAGCCCTGGAAATACCCTGAGCGGCCAGCGAACACGGCAGGCGGCCAGACGGCCCCGGCTAAGGCGAGCGAGCGAGTAACCGCGGCGGGCTGGGCTGAGGAGGCTCCACGGAGGGCAGACAGACAGACAGAGAGAGGCACAGATACAGAGAGAGACAAGGAGGGAGGGGGGAATCAGAGAGTGACAGCCACACACAGAGAGACAGAGAGAGGGAGGGAGGGAGAGAAAGATAGAGACACAGAATGAGTGATTAAGTGCTTGAATGTGAGACAGACAGACACACACACACAGAGTGACAGAGATGGGCAGATGAAGCAGATAGAGAGAGAAAGAAAGAGAAAGAAAGAGAGAGAAAGAGGGAAAGAGAGAAAGAGAGAGAAAGAAGGAAAGAAAGAGAGAGAGAAAGAAAGAGAGAGAGAAAGAGAGAGAGAGAGAAAGAGAGAGAGAGAGAAAGAGAGAGAGAAAGAGAGAGAGAGAATGAGGGAAAGAAAGAGAGAGACAGAAAGAGAGAAAGAGAAAGAGAGAGAAAGAGGGAAAGAAAGAAAGAAAGAAAGAAAGAAAGAGAGGAGAGAGACAGAAAGAGAGAGAGACAGAAAGAGGGAAAGAAAGAGAGAGAGAGAAAGAAAGAGAGGGAGAAAGAGAGAAATGGAGAGAGAGAGAAAGAAAGAGAGAAAGAGAGAAAGAGAGAGAAATGGAGAAAGAGAGAGAGAGAGAAAGAGAAAGAGGGAAAGAAAGAGAGAGAAAGAGAGAGAAAGAGGGAAAGAAAGAGAGAGAGAGAGAAAGAGAGAGAAAGAGAGGCAGAAAGAAAGAGAGAGAGAAAGAGAGAGAAATGGAGAGAGAGAGAAAGAAAGAGAAAGAGGGAAAGAAAGAAAGAGAAAGAGAGAGAAAGAGGGAAAGAAAGAGAGATAGAGAGAGAAAGAGAGACAGAAAGAGACAAAGAGAGAGAGAGAAATGGAGAAAGAGAGAGAGAGAGAAAGAGAGAAAGAAAGAGAAAAAAAAGAAACAATTTATGACCACAATTGAGCCTAAAAGTTTGGTTGCTAACCAAGACCATTGTTAAGTGAGTTTCACATTTTCCAAGTTGGCCACGCCCACCCAGTCACATGACTGCTGAGCCACTCCCACAAAACAGGCCACACCTTCCTGCTCTCAAAAGAAATTTCAATCGTGGTATTATTGATATTTGGCTCTGTTGACTAATGAGTTTGCCCACCACTGGTTTATCTAATTGTTCCAGCATGGTACAAGGAGCTGGGATGCTGGCAAAACAAGTGAACCCTCCAGCACTCCTAGGTGCAATGCTATTAGCATAAGAATTGATCAAAACCAATAGCTGAAATACTCCAGCTATGACATCTTACCCTACTATGAAGACAGCATCTTTACCTGGAAGATTCCTATATTTGAAGGTACAGTGTACTGAAAGAATCTGGGCAGAGGTGATATTCAGCAGGTTCCGACCAGTTCTGGAGAACCGGTAGCAGAAATTTTGAGTAGTCCGGAGATGTAGTAAATACCACCTCTGACTGGGCCCGCCCCCATCTATTCTCTGCCTCCCAAGTCCCAGCTGATCTGGAGGGAATGGGGATTTTACAGTATCCTTCCCCTGGAGTGGGGAGGCAATGGAGATGTTACAGTATCCTTCCCCTGCCATGCCCACCAAGCCACGCCCACAGAACCGGTAGTAAAATTGTTTGAATCCCACCACTGATCTGGGCCTCCCATTATACTGAGCAAATTAGATTTACATTCTTTGCATAAACATTGGATCGCTTGATTAATTTCATCCAATGCTTGTCAATCCGGGTAGGACTAGTTACTCCCATGCTTTCCTTCTACTTATCATGTTTCATGGGTAGAGTTTAGACACTTCAAGTAGAAGCAAAACCATTGAACTGAAATGGTCCAAGGATTAAACACTTGATTTTTTTTTCTGCTTTGGCCTCTTATTCAGTATAATTCAACTGTGGAATTATATTAAACAAAACTGGTGATTTCATCCAAACCTGTCAGATCATATATAAATTTACTTGATGGATCTTTTCTCAGTTTATTGGAAAAGTGTCAAGTGTTCACAATGTGCAATTCTACCCTCTACTGCATTTCTGAGTTTTATGCCAGGCAAGCAAAATTTGCTTTATGAAGAAATGTAGCTGTTGATTTTATGCATAAAGTACTCTAGCAGAGATAATCCGTTCAGCCGTCTGTGACATAGGTTAATTAAAAACTTAGCAGGTCAAAGAACACTGTATTCACTCCAATAAGTTTGTACATTTGTGAGTTACTTTCATTTCCTCTGACATTTTCCTAAAAATTATCTCGAATGAAGTTGGTAGTAGTAGGATACTGAACCACATATTGTAGTTTCAAGTCTGGTACAATTTGCAAAGCCAACTTGCAAGTCTATCTCAGGTTGCCCAGATGATAATCTTGAGACCAAATACAAAGATCAGGAACTTGCAAAGACTGTTTTTTTTGTTGGTGGTGAGGTCATAATGCCTATTGCTCTTCTGATTGCACAGCTTTTTAAAGAAAAAAAAAGAGATCAATATCAATAATATCAATTTCACGTTCGAGAAATGGTGACTAGCAATTTGAGGAGAAAATGTCTCAAGAGTTCTAATAATGGAGAAACTCATATATTGATTACTATGTTTGAGGTTTCCAGCTTGATATATTCAAATAGATGTGATTCATTATCTCTGGTAATATTATGCAAATAGTAAATCCTCTGACTCATTGACTTCTGTGTAGGGGTTAGCAATCTGGTGTACCAATTTAGAAATCATTGACACTATTGCTATGAAGAAAAAAGTCATCTTGACATTGAAAGATACAGATAACATGCTTGCTTCCTTGCTTATTTATTGAATTATATTTAGAGGCCACCCATACCACTTCAGAATCTCTTATCATTCTTATATAATTTATTTAAAAAAAACCATAAGCAACAATATTTTAGATGTATATAACAGTAGCACTTAGACTTATATATTGCTTCACAGTGCTTTACAGTCTTCTCCAGAGTCAGAGTCAGAGTCAGAGTCAGCATATTGCCCCCAACAATCTGGGTCCTCATTTTACCTATCTTGGAAGGATGGAAGGATGAATCAATCTTGTGCCAGCTGACTCATTCATTTCTTGGCCATAAACAAACCTATGTTTAAACCACATATTCAAAACAATTCAGAATGTTGCACAATTTTCCATAAAATTATCTTTCTTCCATTAACTGGACTTAAACAAGCAGTTATCACCAACCTAGTGATTGCTATTTTCATGCCCACCCAAAATGGTTAATGATTCCAATTCATAATTCCCTTCAAGCCACCTTGGTCGCTACTTTCAATCATGCTGTGTAGCATGGCAGCTTTTGGCATATTTTGGTCAATATGCCAATGTTTTACATTGTATGCTAATCTATGTAAGTAGGTGCCAAATCTAGAGACCACCTTGCAAACCAAGATGCTATTCCATACCATATATCAAGTTGAACATATATGCTGTGCTTTGACACATATTTAGGATGCAGATATTATTTATATTATAAAAAATAGTATCTACCAGTGGTTTTGAGAGTGTTTGGTAGTAGTTTTCCAAACATGAGTAATTTTGCAAGAATTTTTCTTTGTTAGCATAAAAAAAAAAAACCAAGCAAAAATAGTTAATGTTTAACTTTTTATGGAAGCATTTATTTATACCTGAAAGACCCAAGGTAGTAACTGCCAATCACTCTATTCACTAGTAAATAACAGGAGCCATGAAATTGTCACATTGCATGGTAGACATTGTATCAGCTTCCTCTTTTTTCTGCTTCCATCTTTCGGCCACTGTCTCATTTGTTTTGATTATGTGCCACCAGCTTCTTCATTAATGGCAAGTGCTTTTTGTCATCAACAGACCAGCTATGAGAATCCTCAGATTGGTTGTGACAGCTGGTAGTGGCTCTGGTGGGGAAAAAGAGAGGAAAGGATGGAACAAAGGAAGCATTCGGAGCAGTGAACAGAATGTCAATGGGCAATCCCCAGATAGAATAATTCCAGATAATAAATAGCAACGCAAGCCAACATAAAATCAGATGACCACCTTTCATTCTCCCTGGATAGACATGATTAAAATTCCCCCTAAAAACAAAAATTTTCTGAAGCCCAAGAGCAAGGGGATCAAACAACCATATTAAGAAATCCTGCCCTAACTCCCATCTCTCTCGTTTTCATAAGGGACAGGATCTTAGGCAGATCCTTTTTACTCTAAATCAGGGGTCTCCAACCTTTGCAACTTTAAGTCTGAAGGACTTCAGACTTAAAGTTGCAAAGGTTGGAGACCCCTGCTCTAAATAACTTGACAGGCTGTGGAAAATTATAGCGATTATAGCTAAGAAGATCCAGAAGGTAATTTACTGCTATGCTAAGGTTGCCTTGTTGCCGATTTTTTCATGAATAAATGTTAGAAAATGGCGGCCATCATGTTACTACTGCATCCCCCCAACAGAGTCCAAGGGAAACGTAGCCTTCTTACTTCTTGGATTCTCAGTAATATTTCTACCCCTGTCTGGAGACCAGCCAGATTTTCCCCCCTTTTAAATTTCTTAGGTTGCACCATTCCTAATAGCCCTCTCCCATCATCCACCAATGGCCTACTTTGCTTTCATATTTGGCCTTCTGGTCCATCCATCAACATCTGACTCAACCTTCTCTGTCCCACCTCTTTAGCAATCAGCCGGAAATAAATAGCAGCTCCTTAGGCTGATGAGTAGCTTAGCAACATACTACCTTAAAAAAACACAACAACCCTAAAAACAAAATTTTAAACTCTGAAAATCTGTTTTCTTTAGTTGGTTTGCTATTTTGCTGGCTTCCTTTTTTTCTGATGATAGCAACAGGGGAGAGGAGGGGGAATGGAGCAAGTGAATCTCACATGCATCCCAAAAGAAAATTAAAGGCACAATCAAGGAGCATTGAGAACAGGGATTCTCACTGACTGACAACTCTCAACAAGTGGGAACATGGATATCTCTGACCTGACAGTAAAGAGACACACTAGAAGCGATGTCCATTTCATATAGCAACTATTCCCTTTGTGTATGTGTGTGCATGTGGGAGGAATGTGTCAAATCATAAGTAAACAGCTGACAAGCCAGACAGAAACAGAAGAAAAATAGGACACACAAATGCTTTAAAACAAGTGGAATATCTGTGTTGAGGTTTTATATTGCATTCTAGAATTCAACTGTAAAAAGAGATGGGATTATAATAAAGGTTTATATTTACAGAATATTGAGTCTGTAAAGATTTTCAGCACCATTCAGCTAAGGTACAAAAGAAACAAGGTACAATAAACAAAAGTGTACAAATAAAACAAAATAAACAGAATACAATTAAACAAACCAAATAATTAGACAAACAAAAATGGGACCATCCTAGACCAAGCCAGGTCCAAATACAATAGGGAATTTCTAAAAGCCTAGCACTCTGACAAATTAGCCATCAATAGACACATAGACATTAACAATATCTATCGACCATGTAAAAGAAACGATCAACTAGCCCAAAAGGTAACAAAAATGATCCAAGCACCTGTCCACCAACAATCAGCACCCAGATCAGCATTTACTTTAAGATTAACATCAGACCAACAATCAAGTAAACAATACCCCAATCAAGAAACTGCCAAAGAAGCCAGCAACAAATAGCCCAATCAAAGAATCTCCAAGACCACTCCCACCAAAACTGACAGAGCAGGACACTAGAATATAAACTGAAAGCAAATCTCATTCCTTATTAGCACTGATGATGTTTGGGTAATGAAATGTCTGTAAGAAAACAAGCAAACTCAGAGAGCACCAAGGACTCACAAATCAAACTGTAGCTAAACCAAGATAGACTCGAGGACCAAATGCTCCCCAGAAGTGTTTTAAGCAGCTTCTGGAAGCCATTCAAGATGGGAGTTCATGAGATATCCACTGGGAGGTCAAATCAAGAAAATACACTGTAGTCACAAAAGTAATGCCATTGAGCTTCAATACCCCCATCCTCCTAAACTTTTCCCAATAGATCAAACTGGCTGGGCTGATTCCATGGGAGAAGTAGATACCAAGCAACTTAATAAGTTACTACCAGCATTTTAAATTGTACCTAGAAGCTTATGTGCAACCACTGCACCACCTGCAGCACTAGTCCAATGTGCTCCCACTGTCAAATGCCAATCAGCACATGGGTTGTTACACACTGAGCCAACTGTACTTCTGAGTGATCTTCAAAGGCAGCCCCATGTAGAGCACATCACAGTAATTTAAGTGGGTGGTAATGAGGTCAAAGGTAATTGTAGCAATTATTCATTATAACTTGCTGTGTTAACTTTGAAGTTACTAGAGTTTCTATCTTTGAAAAATGATACTGTTTGACCAGTTCACATGGAGTCCCCTTGGTGAAGAATTATTATCTGAAATGCATCAGGCCAACAATAACCTATTTTTTTGCTAGCACTTGGAGAATCTTGCTTTCTCCTTAACTCTTGAAAAAGAATTAAGACTACTGACCTAACTGAGGAATGTCAGTCTTCGGGGGAATTCAGTTCTCTTACATAAGTAGTACTATTCAGCTTACTTCAGAAACTTGGTAACATTTTTTCAACAATAAAATCAGCTTTAAGTTGGATGTGCATATGACAGGATCTACATGCAGCATCTGCATGCAGGACACATGACCACAGAGATGTCTTTGGACAGCGCTGGCTCTTCAGCTTTGAAATGGAAATGAGCATCATCCCCTAGAGCAGGGGTCCCCAACCTTTGCAACTTTAAGTCTGAAGGACTTCAGCTCCCAGAATTCTCCAGCCAGCAAAGCTGGCTGGAGAAGTCTGGGAGCTGAAGTCCTTCAGACTTAAAGTTGCAAAGGTTGGAGACCCCTGTCTTACACAGAGAAAAACTTCATTGGAACAGACCCAGATATCATCTATGTCTCAACCACTATGGCTGTATGTTGGTGCAAAATAATGTAGTCCAGATGTGTAATATCTAACATCTGAACATAAATAATTTTGAGGGAAACATAGTTATTAGTAGCCCAACTGATGATAGAGCAATGTTTTGTCTATACTTAAAAGCAAAGCTGGCTGGAGAAGTCTGGGAGCTGAAGTCCTTCAGACCTAAAGTTGCAAAGGTTGGAGACCCCTGCTCTAGAGTCAGGAATGAGGGGAACCTTGCCTTTACCTATAAATCATAGTCTTTGCAAATCTGGAAGGGAGATGATATCAAGGTATTTTTATTTTATAATAATCCAGTTAGCATTTGAAACTCAGACTCAGAAATGGCTAAGGAAGATATTTGACTCATTACTTGTTAATCCATTTGAAATAAACGGTAAAAGGAAGGAATTAGGTTTCTTCTTCCTTCTATTGGTTCAACTAAAATATACACAAATACACACACACAAAGAGCATATGAAGACCAGATACTTGGTTTGGCCAGGAAATAAAATTAATTTAGCCCAATAAACAAACAAATCATTAAATATTTTTATGTTCATTTTAGGATGCAACTTTAGATTATTCAATTATTTTTCCTCATTATTCCTAGCATTTCATCACCTGTTGTTCTGACATTTGAAATTAATTTCTCTGGTCTTGACTGAATTTTTCACCCCTATAATTAATGTTTTTCCCCCATACCTCAATTTACATTAAACATGCTTATTTGGATATGAATCTTGTCAAAAGAACAAATAAATACCAGACATAAAATAGTATTTTCTACTGAGTAAATAATAAATAAAATAAATTGTGATTTTAAAAAAAATGTAGATATTTGTATACATTATAGGCTACCGTGCAATCTTTTTCATGAAGTAGTGAAGAGAAGAGTCAAAAGACCATCAATTCACAGATGTTTGGGATGCTGGGCAAGCTGAATTGTTCACATAAAATCCTGACATGAGATCTGAGAGGAATGATCCAAGCGACAAGCCTGTTTATTCCAGTTTTTAATGTGTTCTGTGTACAACGATTGTGTCTTGACATGTTTGCTTTCTGCAGTCACTATTTTGTATATTTATGCTTATTTTGTTCTTTCAGAAAGATATGAATATGGAGGAATTTTCAGACCAGTGGTTCTGTCTGATGTGATTGGATCAGTTGTTCTGCTCTGTGTTTAAATCAAACCTACAGATCATCTAAGATTTATTGCCCTCTAGGTTCAGCAATCTTTTCAGGCAGTTGGCACCAGTATACAATTTTGCGGGCACTATAGCATTAGGAGAAGGTCAAAAAACAGACTAATCTTATGAGATTGTATATGAGAACATAAAAATGTGGCATTTTAAATCTTTGTTTCAAATTCCAGAAGGCACCATGTTATGGGTTGCAGCAAATCAATCATTTCACCAAAGGATCCCTAGAGCTCTCTGAAGCAAAGAAAATTTCAGCCCAGAATAAGCAACCATATAACCATTTGTTGAAGTCACAATAGCAGTAGCACTTAGACTTACAGACAGCTTTATACTGCTTTACAGCCCGCTGTAAGTGGTTTACAGAGTCAGCATATTGCCCCCAACAATTTGGCTCCTTGTTTTATCCACCTCAAAGGATGGAAGGCTGAGTCAATCTTGAGCCTGGTGGGATTTGAATTGCCAAATTACAGTCAGCTGGCAGTCAGCAGAAGTAGCCTGTAGTACTGCACTCAAACCACTGTGTCTTTTTACAATGAAGTTTTTTTTTTTTAAAAAAAAGCCATGTACATCATGACATCTCTGAGTGCCAATATCACAATTAGGTAATTTTGATCCATTGTTCATGACAGAAGTACATCATTCATATTATTTGCCCAACAATGTCATGCCATATAAATAATCATTTATCCCACCTTAGCCCTTCATGGAAGCCCACAGGTATTAAGTCTGCACTGAGGTCATGTTATCCAATTTCTGCTTCTGATTTCCCCCCCCCCTCCCCAAACTAAAGATAGGCATTGCATGCATCTCTATTTCAGGTCTCAATGCAAGCCCTTTGTTCATTCATGACACACCTTTGTGCACCTTTTTCTCTGATATAGGCCCTTTTGTAGGCATCTCTTAAAACTGTGCACACAATTCAGATTTGGGGATGGCATCGCCAATTTGGAAATTGGAATTGGATTAAGTTAAATAAATATGTGAAATGAATCAGTGCATACTAAATACAACCTAACCCCAAGATTACCTTGAAAGGGAATTAGGCATAATGCCTTGGCTAGTTCTAGAGCACAGAAAACTGGTCTCTGTTCTACCATCCTGTGTCTGCAGTGGGTAGATGCAGACAGTTCTGGCCAAGACAGAGGTAGCTTTGCTATTGAAACAACGGAAGTGCCACAATGTCTTTGGAACCTAAACTTGCAGTTTTGATTAATTGTCTCTGCCTTGTCCTCAGGGGATATGCATGCTTGGGATGAGAACTGAATGTACCATTGATCCAGTTATAGCACACAAAATGACACTGGTTTTGTCAGTGATGTGGTGATTCATATGCTGAAAGAAAAGGAGAAACATTCAGTTTATATTCCGTTCAAGGTAAAAGCTGCTTTATTTAGAAAAAGGAGAAGTGTGACCTCATGTTAAAAGTTAGGAAAAGAAACCTTGTCTTTTAAAACATTCCTGCTCATGTTCATATTTTATGAAGCACATTACATTTTAATGTAAACTGGAGTCTTTAAAGTTTAGCATGACAACATTTGTAAAGTTGAGCGGTGCTGTATTTTGTTTGGCTTTTTATTTGGGCCTCAGGCAAAAGTCCTGCTAGTATTTTATTTCACTCATCTTGAATTGTTTTTCTAAAAGCAATATCTTTGTTGTAGATTGAGATGAAATGTTCAAAAATATTTTTATCTCTTTAAGCAACTATATAATATAGCCAGTGGTGGGATTCAAATAATTTAACCACCGGTTCTCTGCCCTAAAATGATCAGCTGGGTTGGCATGATTCGGTGGTCATGTGAATGGTGGGCATGACCAACTCAACATCACTCATGTCAATGGGCACTTCACCTTAGCTATTACAATGTAATAAGGGTTAACTGGAGAAGTAGTTTCTATGAGCAGGGCAATAAAGATTAAAGTAGAAACTACACCAGAATGTCTCCTTCCTGCCTTCCTTACAGGATTAGCCCTGTAAAGTAGAAAAAACAAAATGAGATTTCTTCCAAAAACCAGTTCTCTGAACTGCTTAGAAAGTTAACAACTGGTTCTCCCAAGTAGGTGTGAACTGGCTGAATCCCACCACTGACTATAGCTACTAGGATGGAGGGATTGAATTTTAGGATATGACCAGCCTAATTCCGAAGGTGGGGGTCAAACATGTCATCAGTTTGGGGACACTCTATTCTCACAAAAGACCCAAGTTCAGGCCCTCTTGAATTCTGTTAACACTTATCTTGCCAATTTGCCTTGACTGTTAGTAGATCAGATTCTTATGTAAAGATAGTGTGGAATAAACGCGTAGTACTTTCAAACTCTATCCTGGCTCCTGATTTCTTGTGCCTGGCATGAATTAGCATCACAATCATGAAGCCGATTGTAACTCCTGATCTGGTTCTGCTTTTGTGGTGTAAGATCGTTGGCCTCAACTCAGTAAGGCTGACTGAATGTAGAAAACATCTGGTAGCAACTGATATTAGGAAAATAGCATAGATGTGGGAAAGACTAGCTTTGAGGCTGTGCTTTTAAATGATAGCTGTAAACCCCGTCTGTCTATCTGCCTGTATATCAGTTTGTCCGTCTGTCCATCTATTCATCTATCTTTACCTTGGGATAACAAGCTGCAATTTTCAACAGCTTCAATGAAAACACATTAAGTTATTTATTTATGTATACATACTTTGGGGGTATCAAACTACAACTTTCAATCAACTAACATTTTTAAAAAAGAATCCTAGCAAGCTCATTTTTCACATGCCTTCTCTTCATTTTCTTCTCTGGTTTTATGAAGAAAGGCAATATATGAATGGGGATTGGGTTAGCGTAAACTAGATTTTACTAGATCATCTTTTCTTTTACACCCCAGCATTTAATTCCTTGTACTCATAACTACTCACTTCACTTTGCATAATAGTTGCTTGATAGTGAGATGGGCACAGTTGCTTGATAGTGAGATGGGCACAGTATATTATTTAACAAATAATTGTAATAAACTTTGAGGTCACATGGGCAGTATATACATTTTATAAACAAACAAACAAATAAAATGTTATCCTTCCTGGAAGGGATTAATATCTGTGACTGTCCCGATCATTTAGAAAGTCCTCACGGAGCACAATTTCCAGTTCTTTTAGAAGAATGGTTCAGTTCTAAGTTACCCAAATGTTTTGTCATTGAGACCTTGTTTACATTACAGCCAAAGAATTTAACATACCATGCAGGTACCAACTGAATATATGTCATGAATTCATCTCTCTGAGAAATGAGAAAATGTTTCAGCTAATGAGATCTTTTCATAGACTGCTAGATATTGTAAATAGTGGGACATCAATAAGGCATGATCTATACACAAGACAGACTTCTTTCCTTTTTTCAATAAGAAATCCATTAGCATTACCTAAAATCCAATTTAATGACAAATAAACTGACCTTTACTGCTAAGGATGTATCTTCCTGTTGAGAATTGGAGCTCAGGCCTGGGAATCTAAATAGAAGCCATGCTCTTCCTGAAGAGGTATAAAGTGTATGATGAAGTACGTAACTATCTTTATCAAATATCTTTTTTCTGGCCATGAATTCTGAAAGGCAAATACACAAGTAAAATGCATGCATCCTCTTGTGTGTGTGTATTTTCAGCAGTGACTGAAGTTCCAGATTTTGAAGGACCCTTGTCAAGAAGCACTTCAGTTGTTTTCCCCTTCACCCAAGTAGCTTCAGCAGTCTTAACTACTTACAGTGATTCTTTGTCTTATTCTTTTCTTCAGAAGTAATTGCACAACCCAGGGCAATTCTCTTGTCAAGTATGTATTTTAGGGGAAAGCGTCTCTGCAAAGATATTTAGGTTAATTAAAATGCACATAATAATGTCTGTGTTAGGAAAGATCCACACAAAACCTCCTATGAATTTTAAGGCACACATTAAAAAAAAAATGCAAAGGGATGTAGAAATGGGAAAAATAAATTTAAAGCTGGAGAAATAAGAAAATAAGGGGATTGAAATTGGCAGATTCAGCCATCTGGAACTTTCTTCTCTTTTTTGCTTCCAGCTTAATGCATGTTTGCAAAGCCAGAGAGAAGAAACATGTAAGGAGAGGCAGTCTAAAAAAATGAGTGACACCATGCACAAAGCAAAACTTTTTTGGAAGCTCCTTGCCCTAAACTTTGGGAAATGTCATTCAACTTTATTCTTTTCAGAGAGCCAACTGCACGTTAAGATAAACCCATAACTCGCAATTGTGTCTCGTTTAAGAAAATATAATATATGCAATGAGAGAGAATAAGTTTAATTGGAACTGTAGTATGACAAGACAAGAACCTTAATCTCTGGAAGGATATATTTTTTAATTGGGTGGGAAGTATCAATCTCTCTTTTCATATTCTTAAAAATATAGTTTTACTGTTGAAACTGGAAACTGAGCGGATGAACATAATATTTGGAACATTCGTTAAACAGTTATCGTGCCCGCTGGATTCTTAGTATTTCTACGGCAATTTTCCTTGCCATTTATGCACCTTTCATTGGAAATAGGAAAGAGATCTTGAAAAAAAATCTAAAATTTCTAAGAAAACCATATATTGATAATACTAATTGTGCCACCTATAATCCAGAAAAAACCCAAAGTAATTAAACAGTAATTGAAATATTTATCACATTTTACCTTTTATTTCCTGGGAATGGTAATAGGAGTATTATTGCTGCTTACAATCTATTTCTTAAATGTCCACTTGGTAGTATTCATATATGAGTTTTTTTATTATCAATTTTTTAAAATTATTATCAAATTTATATACCGCACCTATATCCCGATGGGACTCAGGGCGGTTACTTTAAAAAGGTTTAATGAACTTGAGAGATTGATTTCATACATGGTATAAATACAAAATTCTTCTTTGGTCTGTTAGAAAGAGCTGTAATATTTATTTCCATAATGACTTCCTTTCAATATAACTAACATAGGGTGTAAAAGAAGACCATCTATTAGAAGAAAGTGAAAATTAAATAAAATCTGCGTTAGTATTAGGATAAATCAATCTTCACCTGGTGCAGTGGTGGGTTCCTACTGGTTCAGACTAGTTCAGCTGAACTGGTAGTGGTTGGCGGCCTAGGTCGCTGGAACTGGCAATGACCCAGACCTGCCACACCCCTAAACCGGTTCCCTGGTCAGCACCATTGGCGCTACCATCTTGTTTTTCAGTTGCGTGCGGAGCGAAGCATGCACACGAGCGAACCAGCAGTAGTACTGACTGGAACCCACCCCTGACCTGGTGTTGTATTGTGCTTTGTTTGCTCGAACTGCTGTGTTAACTAAGGAGTGAAAGTCCAGCACACGGACAACATCATTGATTGATTTTAAACATTTATATAGATGCCCATTTTATACCAAACTCTGGATGGCTTCTAATAGAGTAGGAATATAATGCTACATTTGTGACATAACTATTTATGCCATTCATTAGAAAAAATATATAACAAAGGTCCAAAGAAAACAGACTTTAATGCTTAAGAATAAGGCTATCTGAAAAACACTTTTAAATAGACCTTTCTTTCCTACATGACACAAATATGTGATTTCTTCCTAATGAAAATAACAGTTTCAAAGGAATGGTTTTTTGTCAGAACTTCAGCTGCTGAGCACAAAATTCCTGTCTCTTTCTTCCATAAACCATACCCTGGGGGCTGCTATGCATATTTTAAAACCATGCATATGAAATATAATGACATATTTATCATCACATCTAGTGATAATGAAAACAACAAATTTATTAGCATGTCATTTTATTATGGTTGAGGCTTATCTATCTTAAAATGCAAAACAAGTATGAATCTAATTTCTTTCTTTACGTTTTACTGGGAAAAAACGAGAATGGGAGAGAAAGCAGAGGAGGTATATTTAAATGGTGGGAGAAAGCAGCGGGTTTTCCAAACAATTAACCAAAAATATTTGAAAAATACTTACCTTCTCTGGTTTCCAGAGGCTTCTTAGCATAATTTTAGAATTTTTTATTTTAAATCGGAATCCTAGTGGACAACCATTTAAATATGAGCCAGCAGTGTGCAGCAGCTGCCAAAAAAGCCAACACAGTTCTAGGCTGCATCAACAGAGGGATAGAATCTAGATCGCGTGAAGTGTTAATGCCACTGTATAGTGCCTTGGTAAGGCCACACTTGGAATACTGCATACAGTTTTGGTCGCCACGATGTAGAAAAGACGTGGAGACTCTGGAAAGAGTGCAAAGAAGAGCAACCAAGATGATTAGAGGACTGGAGACTAAGACATATGAAGAACGGCTGCAGGAACTGGGTATGTCTAGTTTGATGAAGAGAAGGACCAGGGGAGACATGATAGCAGTGTTCCGATATCTCAGAGGGTGCCACAAAGAAGAGGGAGTCAAACTTTTCTCCAAGACACCTGGGGGCAGGACAAGGAGCAATGGGTGGAAACTAACCAAGGAGAGAAGCAACTTAGAACTAAGGAGAAATTTCCTAACAGTAAGAACAATTAACCTCTGGAACAGCTTGCCTCCAGCAGTTGTGAATGCCCCAACCCTGGAAGTCTTTAAAAAGATGTTAGACAGCCATTTGTCTGAAATGGTATAAGATTCCTGCCCATGCAGGGGGTTGGACTAGAAGACCTACAAGGTCCCTTCCAACTCTGCTATTGTATTGTATTGTATAAATTGCGCACAGTGATCTTCAAAGGACAATGACCAAGGAGGAGGACGGTAGCATGAAACAAGACAACTGATTGTAAATGTGTAGTTTATATACCAAAATAGAATTTATGTGGAAGGGCAAGGAAATAATCCTCTCTTAAATCCAAAGTGAGAAACAGAAAATAACAAACTCAGATAAGGTGGCAATGGTGTACTCTATTTGATAGCCTGAAAAAACAAATTATCCATGTTTTTTTGGTGGGGTTCAGCAGATCTTCATAATGCTGCTCCTGACTCATATTTTAAAAGACAATCTTTCTGGTTCTTCAGTGACAAGCAAAGATCTGTAATTCTAATACAGATGAACTGAAGGTAGAGGTTTCTGCGTACTTCAAAAAAAGTGGGTTTGCTTATAGTTTCTTTATTTGTTTAAATTGTATGCTATCTTTCATGCTATCCAGAGATGTGGTGGCTAAATGCAATGAATGATTTAACAGATTAACAGAGTTGGAAGGGATCTTGCAGGTCATCTAGTCCAACCCCCTGCCTAAGCAGGAGACCCTACATGTGGCTCTACCTAGGATCGAACTCACAACCTCCTGCTTGTGAGGCAAGAGCTCCACCTCTAGGCCACAGCAATCAAGGATGAAATTCTGCCATAACCATAAGATATTGCAAGTAAAAGAAGGCCTGTTATTGAAATCTGGGCCTGGTTTAAAGCGAAGGATAATGATTGTGATGAATAAGTAATGACATCCTATGATTGATATTGGGTGTTTGGTTCTAAGGCAGATATATGGCAAGCTAAAGGACTCAAAGGCAATCATGAATTTGGATATTCAATAGTTTTGGTAACAGTTTTTCAGACCATCTTGGCTTGGCTAACAGCATAACAAACCATGCCAATGTGATTACAGTGATAGAACTATAGATGAGTAAATAAAGACTAAGCTAAACATTCTAAAGCTAAAAGTTCTCTACTTTCCTATTTGGAAGTGAGAATTCTTCAACATTGAACCACATTCCTCACTAGGTCATAGACTGGCCTATAAGAACACTTATAAGATGCTTGATTAATATGGGGACCTGAAGGCCAGGAAGCCACAGTTGCTTTACTAGCATTTCCACAACTGTTCGACTTATGTGAGTTCAATGTGTAATAATTCGAGAAAAGGTTGAACAAATATTGTTAGTAATTCTTATAGTACCACAAGGAAACTTCTATTCCTGACTACCCATAAGGTACACTCAATTTTCTGAGTCAAAATGGATGTATCTTGCAAAATGCCACAAAATTTGTACATATAATGACCATCAAAGCTGAGTTTCTCAGAAATTCCAAAACTGTAAGAATGATGCGAAGCCACATATTACTTCTCTTTCTTGAGAACATTTTCCTGAAAATAAGCTGCCTATGCCAATGCAATGCAATCCCATATAAGGCATTTACTCAGGAGTAGGCTTTATTGAATTCCCTGGGACTGTCTGCCATGTACTATAACTGCATAAAAGCATCAATTCCAGCTGCTGGCCATTGCCTATAAAGCTCATCATTTCATAAGGCCTGGTTACTCCAGGGACTGCCTATCTTCCATAGTAGATTTATTAATCCAATTTATACCCCGCCCTTCTCCTAAAAAAAGGACCCAGGGCGGATGCCAAATTGGTTTGAACTGCCAGGGTTGGCATGCTCCAGGTTCCCTCAATTAATGCCATCTATTGAAAGTGTGCTTTTTCTGTTGTAATGCCTATCCTCTGTAATAAATTTCTCCCTGAGATCTGTGGGCCCCGCCATGCTGGAGTTTCAGAAGATCTTTATGACCTGGCTTTTCCCTCAGCTGCAACTTTTAGGAAGGGTTGCTAAATGGCTCCCAAGTATTTCAGGGGCCTCAGATTATACATTGTCAACATATACGATGACAGCCATGGAGCCAGTTTTGAAATGAAAGGAACATTGACGCCAAAAAAGAATAGAACAAAATAGACAACATGTCCACTGATGCCCTGTGCCTGACCCACATTTTTAAATTAACACCAGGAAGAGAGGCTGCTTTGACAAACTAAATCTTTCTAATAGGAAGATGCTTCTTTGCTTTGTGCAAGCTGCGAGATAACAAACTCCCTGCTCTGATCCCAGTTAGATAATTATTTCTCCCTTTGGCCTTAATTAGGTGGCTGATACCTGCTAACCACTTGTAACTAAAACTCAATAATATGCAAGCTTCTCTTGCTGATGCTTACACTAAGCAATTCGGGCAGGAGGGGGGAAGGAGAAATTGAAACCTGCCCAACGAAAGCAATTCCTCTCCAAGCAATTTGCCATGCTGTCTTTTGCTTGCTGCTACTTGCACTCAATGCGGCTGACTTCGGAGGGACCTATCCAAAGAAATAAGTTTCAGGACTTAATCAATAAACCTTTATTAATTGTAATCATCCTAGTGTCTTTCCCAGATTATTCCTCCTTTATTATCTGACCTAGAAAGGCTGTAGCTAGTGATGTTTGGCATGCTAAGTAGGGACGTATAATGGGGGGGGGGGGGAAGCAAGAGGAGGTCCTAATTTACTTCCCAAATTCATTGTATGCTAAAGGTTTGTGGAATAAAGAGCCATGGGATGTGATGCCAGAGAAGTTTAACTTGGCAGCTTTGGTTTTCAGGTTCCTGTCTTCACCACATCCTGGAACTCAGGAACTGACATCCCTCCAAGGATGATTTCAACTTGCTGCTGTAGATGGTAAGACCTCCCTGTAAAATATAATGCATGCATCGCTTCAGAAAGGTGATCCCTGAGGCAGGTACCCAAATTATGTGACAAATATTCAGCACTTTCTTTTCCCCTAGGGACTGCAGCCTCAAGTGGATTCTTGTCCCAGTTGGCAGCCAGTTTGTAGCATTCTTAAGTGGAATCAATACACATCAAGCATCTACCAGGCTGATATATTTTCCATTTGAAAGGAAGCAAAAACTTGACTTCTTCAGAGCCTGTCTTTTCAAGTCTAAGCATCTCAAGCTTATTTGGCTGAATCTGCTGGAAAATAGAAAATAGAAAAGAGCTAAGCTTTAGTTATGATACTCATGCTTCTTTTCACCAATAAAAACACTTCTCTCTTACCTTGGGTGTTATTTTCGGTCTCACTGTCGGATGTCTGAATGATCAGGAAAATCAAAAGCTATTGGATAGGTGCCAGACTTCTGTGCTGCATCCCTGCAGGTGTCTTTTTTCTGGTTTTTAAAATGCTTGTTGATATGTTGGATTCCCCCCTCCCCCGCAGACAACAGCTGTGTCAAGTGAGCCAGGAAGTGTGAAAGAGGGCGAGCAACTGACTCCTAGATTGAGATGAATTTGGAAGGTGTGGATCAGGTCATATTGAGTTACAATGTGTAAATGTGAAATAACACTTCTAGTCCTAGCCTTCAAAAGTGATATTCGGTGTTGAAAAGTTTTACTGTGATCTATGCATATATTAGGCAAGCGGTGGCTCAGTGGTGAAGATCCTGAGTTTGTAGATCAGAAAGGTTGGCAGTTCAGCGGTTTGAATCCCTAGCCGCATAACAGAGTGAGTTCCCATTACTTGTCCCAAATTCTGCCAACCTAGTGTTAAGTCCTCAGGTCTACAACCGTGCCAGCAAGTCTGGTGACCTCTGAGTAACCACATTCCGGAAGGGAGCCTGCAGGAGAGTGTCTAGAAAACAGATACAATGTTGCAGCTAGCTTGCTGCAAGGGTTCCTGTCTGAAAGCCTATATAAAGGGCTGTCAGAAGGGAAACCTTTGCCAGTAGTGATTCTTGTGCATTGTAAATAGTTGCTGAATAAATGTTCCTGTTGATTGACCATGCCTGAGTCGGACTCCTTTGTCAATCTAACACCTAGCAGTTCGAAAGCATGTACAAAATTGCAAGTAGAAAAACAGGGACCACTTTGGTAGGAAGGTTACAGTGTTCCATGTGCCTTTGGCGTTTAGTCATGCTGTCCACATGACCATAGAGAAATCTTCGGACAGTGCTGGCTCTTTGGCTTTGAAACGCAGATGAGCACTGCCCCCTAGACTATCACATACTGTATGTGCGAGGGGAACCTTTACCTTTATGTATACATTACATCACTTATTCTATAGATTCCATGTGACTGAAAGTAGTAAAGCAATAAAACACTCCCTTCATTCTGCTTGCCATTTTTAATCTGTTTTTATGGTTTATTCATTCTGTTAGGTGAGATCTCCATTGGGAGACAAGCAGAGGGTGTTCAGCAGAGAATACAGCCAGAGGAATGTTGCTAATATACACACAATAAGTATACCAGACACTGTTTAAGTAAAATAGAATAGCTTTTACTTAGGTTTGTAAAAACTACTAAGCTAAGCTACTGCTCAATAAGCAGTGATATCAAATTGAGTCAAACAACAAAGTCGCAATAATATCAAATATCTTACACAATCTTCAGTCTTCTTCTTCAGTAATCGCAGTTGACGCAAACAGTTATCAAACACAGCAAATCCAGCAGAGAGAGAGAGATATGCGCTCTCCTTGCCTTCTCTTATAGTTAGAGATCATTGCACTTACTAATTGCACTTTAACATTACATCAGCCTTAAAGCTACAATGACTATATATTGTCTACCCAACTATAGGAGTCCACTCCTATCACATTCTATTGGGATTTCTTTGATAGTTCTGAGCTACACAGAGTCATGGAGAACTGATTGGATCCAGTAAGGGACCATCAACCATATGCAGGTTTTTTTCCTCCAAAAGCGTGGTGAAAAAGATTGTGTTCATTGTAATGCAAATGGTGTAAGGATGTTGGAATCTACTTTCTAAACCTCTCTTCTTCCAGCTGATCCCATTCAGATGTATTGGGATTGCAAATCCCCAAAATTATGGTGCCAGATGGGAGAATTATAGTGCCACTGGAGGACACTTGATGGGAAAGGCTATTCTCAATTTTAAGGGTGAGTGAGGAAAACCCGTGAAAGCAGCCTTTCTTTTAGCCCACTGTGGAGTTTATTTTTATGGCTTGTTTAATTAAAGCACAGAAACTGAATATAAGATACTGGAAATCCCTACCCCAAGATGGATAATTAAATAGCATAGAGTTATTGTGCTCCACTAATTCTCAGTATTTGCCATTATGTCTTGAAGCAGCACTAAAGGTAAGTTGCCTACTGCCTCCCTGGTAAAAACAAATTGTTATATTTATCCAAAGGTCATTTAAGAAGCATTGTATCAGGTTTCCTATCTTCAGTTATTTTCATTCAGTGTTTGTTGCCAGTATCTGCTACACTTTTCTACTCAACGGGTCATGCACTCTGTAAATACATTCTATTTATCAGTCATTGAAACATGTATTATGAATATGAGATAGCAATATATTATCAAGCAGTGCAGTTATCAAAGAAAACACATTTTGTCATGTTTGGGCTTTCTGATAAAACGTTTGAGTTGACTTTTCTATTTTTCACCAGGCTTATGATATAAAGTCAACTATTTCTAAAGAATTAGTATAGATTCCCAACCTTGGGATTCTTGCTTTTATCCATTTTCTCCTTAAATAACAAAGCTGAGCCAAGGCAAACAACAACACCACGCACTGTAGCATTACCCACATCAAGCACTCTGCTGACACTATGATTGATGAGCAAACTTAGAATGCAATTATAATATCAATTCTATATGACAAGCAACAAAGGCATACTGATATTTCCCAGTAACACCAGGTCTTCTCTTTAAGCAGGACCCTGATTTATATCTTCTTAGTATTTCATTATTTGCAGAAGATTAATGAAGGCCTTTGTTATTAACATCTTTAAACTATGCCAGATAATGAATGAAGATCATTTCTAGTGACAAAAACGTCACTCACTGTGCCAATAGCTTACTTTATATGTTCAATATATAGATCAAGGTTAAGAAGAGACCTGCTATCCTTGAGTCTCATCTGCCTTTTCCTCTCTCCATTAAAATTCACCCCATCTTTATTCACTAATTTATTATTCCATTTTTTTCTTCAAGATCTAATTTTCTGTATTCCTGCCCATACATGATTAGCAATAGCAATAGCACTTAGACTTATATATTGCTTCATAGTGCTTTACAGCCCTCTCTAAGCAGTTTAAAGAGTCAGCATATTGCCCCCAACAATCTGGGTTCCAATTTTAAACATCATGGAAAGATGGAAGGCTCAGCCAACCTTGAGCCTAGTGAGATTCGATCTGCCCAACTGCTGGCAGCCGGTGATCAGCAGAAGTAGCCTGCAGTACTGCACACTTACCACTGCGCCACTGCGGCTCTGATTCCAATTTATTAAATAATCTCTCATTCTTGGTGCAAGTGATAATTCAGAGGCACCCATTGTTGCCATGTCGATAGTGACTACCACTGCTGGTATTCCCCTTAATAAGCTCACCCAATCATTTGAATGGGACAAAAATGGGGATTAAGCAATTACACTCAGTTTGGTCTAAACAAACATTACCGAGTGGCTGTGGTTTCCGGCTGCCCAATTCAACCAGCTCACTCCATCGCTGGCCATAGGGGGCGAACATCTTGCCCCTGTGGATGGGGCGCGCAACTTGGGTGTCCTCCTGGATACCCGGCTGTCCATGGAAGATCAAGTGACAGCCGTGGCCAGGAGGGCGTTCTACCAGGTTCGCCTGGTACGCCAGTTGCGCCCCCTATTGGATCGGGATGCCCTTTGCACAGTCACTCATGCCCTCGTGACATCCCGACTGGACTATTGTAACTCTCTCTACATGGGGCTCCCCCTGAGGTGCACCCGGAGACTTCAGCTGGTCCAGAATGCAGCCGCGCGAGCTATAATGGGGACCGCAAGGTACACCCACATAACACCGCTCTTGCGCGAGCTGCACTGGCTGCCTGTCGTCTTTCGGGTGCGCTTCAAGGTGCTAGTTGTCATCTTTAAAGCGCTCCATGGCTCGGGAACTAGCTACCTGCGGGATCGGATCCTGCCCCATACTTCCTCACGGCCGATTCGCTCCCACAGAGAGGGACTTCTCCGGGTGCCGTCCACTAGACTTTGTCAGCGGGCGACGCCCAGGGGAAGGGCCTTCTCTGTGGCGGGCCCAGCCCTCTGGAACGACCTCCCCCCCCGACATTAGAACAACCACGGACCTCCGCTCCTTCCGCCAAAAATTAAAAACACACTTTTTCTGCTTGGCCGGCCTAGGGTAGTCTCTTCCTTTAGGGTTTTTAGGGAACGACTAGTTTTAATGGGGATTTTAGTGCAGGGACGATTGGTTTAATTTATTTTTAGGTATTGTATTTATTCATGTATATATTTTATGTGTTTTAGTTTTCCCTGTGCACCGCTCCGAGTCCCCTTGGGGAGAGGACGCGGTATATAAAATAAATATAGTATTATTATTATTATTATATTATTATTATTATATTATTTGTTTTGCCATGAAGGAAATCAGGTAGAAAACAAGGGAAAAGAGTGGGATTTGCTGGTGGTTCCTTCTTGTGATTTCAATAATGTGAAAACAGATAATAATAATAATAATAATAATTTAATTTTATATCCCGCTCTCTCTCCCCGAGGGGACTCGAGGCGGGGCACAGGCAATTAAAAATACAAATAAAACCACTGACAAATACAAAATACAAAGTTAAAAATAAATTAAATTGATCCTGCGCTAAAACCCATAAACTAAGCTAAAAATTACCCCTAAAAACCCCTAAACTAAAAAGAGACTACCCAAGGCCGGCCAGACGAAAAAAGTGCGTCTTTAATTTTAAGCGGAAGGAGCGGAGGTCCGTGGTTGTCCTGATATCGGGGGGAAGGTCATTCCAGAGGGCTGGGCCCGCCACAGAGAAGGCCCTTCCCCTGGGCGCCGCCCGCTGACAAAGTCTAGTGGACGGCACCCGGAGAAGTCCCTCTCTGTGGGAGCGAATCGGCCGTGAGGATGTATGGGGCAGGATCCGATCCCGCAGGTAGCTAGGTCCCGAGCCATGGAGCGCTTTGAAGATGGTAATTAACACCTTGAAGCGCACCCGGAAGACGACAGGTAGCCAGTGCAGCTCGCGCAAGAGCGGTGTTACGTGGGCAAACCTAGACGTGCCCATCATTGCTCGCGCGGCTGCATTCTGGACCAACTGAAGCCTCCGGGTACACCTCAAGGGGAGCCCCATGTAGAGAGAGTTGCAATAATCCAGTCGGGATGTCACGGGAGCATGAGTGACTGTGCGAAGGGCGTCCCGATCCAATAGGGGGCGCAACTGGCGTACCAGGCGAACCTGGTAAAACGCCCTCCTGGCCACGGCTGTCACTTGATCTTCCATGGACAGCCGGGTATCCAGGAGGACACCCAAGTTGCGCGCCCCATCCACAGGGGCAAGATGTTCGCCCCCTATGGCCAGCGTTGGAGAGAGCTGGTTGAATCGGGCAGCCGGAAACCACAGCCACTCGGTCTTGGTCGGGTTGAGCCTAAGTCCGTTACTTCCCATCCAGATCCGCACGGCTTCCAGGCACTGGCACATCACCGCTACGGCATCGTTGGGGTGGTTTGGGGTAGATATGTACAGCTGGGTGTCATCAGCGTACAGATGGTACTCTACCCCAAAACCACGGATGATCTCACCCAGCGGCTTCATGTATGCGTTAAACAGGAGAGGCGAGAGGACCGACCCCTGAATTACGGAAAAGATAAGTTGCATTCCTATCCAACTCTGGGATCAACTTGAAAGAATTACTTTCTATCAGACAATTCCAACTCACAAAACTTACCTTAATTACTTAAGGTAATTTATTAAGTCACACTGAGGAGGAGAATAAAACGCAAACCGAATAAATAATAATAAAAGTTTATCAAACACTATTGGTGTTAAGGCAATGGCACAGCTTTCATGCCCAATATAACTTAAATTTCATTGTTGTAACTCATGTAAATTAGTAGAATAATATAAAACTCACTTCATGAACACAGCGATTAGCTCTAGGTTATATTGGCTTTTCTGTATTTTTCCAGTAGGGATGAATTCACACGAGAAGCAGATTGCCAGTAATCCATCATTGATTCGCTTTTAGAAAAGTTGAGATGACATTTAAAAACCTTGACTATTGTAAAAACAAATGTGAGACAAAGTTGTGTATACAACTATATCCATCTTTCCCATAATTTAAAAGCAAAGAACCCTAGAAGAGTTGATCTGCTTAGAGGAACAGAGGGGAAGATGCTAGCTAGCCCTTTTGGCTATTTTTCTCATTGAGATGCCCCTTTTTGCTTTTTTCCTTGTGGGAGAGGAATTTAGGATTATCTCTACCTTTTCTCTAATGTTGAAAAATGATTGGAGATGGTAATAAGCAGAATAACGGATGGAGAAGGAAGGATTCAATAGCCTTTCCCCCTCCTACCACTGCTGGTGTTCCTCTAAATAAGCTCATAGCAGAGAACAACTCATACCAGGATATGTGATGGAAAATATTATTAGAGGTCATCAGGGAGATACAACAAAGCTGTAACACAATAACAAATGAAGGCAGAATTGGTTGTATAGATAAGAACGAAAGTAAGTTCAGTTAGAAGAGGAACCTGTTAGAGAGGAAGAGGAATCAGTGAGATTATGTAGCAAACATTGTAAACACCTGGCAATTATTTTTAAGGCACCAATTACTTGTTTGAGTTCCTTAAGTAAATTCCATGCGCAGACCAATAAAGAAATAAGTCTCACTTTCTTAGCTATTGGATTCTGATCCCAAGGCTGCATTTCATCCTTTGAAAAGTGGGGGGAAGAGCACAATGACTATTTTATAATAATTATATTATAAATGACTTTTTAATTATAGGAGATCCACCATAATGGTGAATATGTTAATTTTTATTATTCCTATAGCAAGCTGATTCTTAATTGGGTAGGAATAAAATTAAAACTTTATTTTTCACTAATCTTTAACATAATTTAGGTTTTCATTCAATAATGTACATAGGCAATAGAGCAACTTATGGTGCCTAAACTCATGAAATGTGTGTTAACTTTGATAACTTTGTCTACAATTGTTATACCTCAAAATGGCTATTTTATTATTCATTTAAAACATGGTAGTCGACCTGGTCCCTACCGCCCACTAGTGGGTGTTCCAGCTTTCATGGGGGTGGTAGGGGTTTTGTCCGATACTGAAGCACTTTCCTTTTTTAAAATTTAATTTATTTCCCTACTTTATAAATCACCATTACTGTGGAACCTGTGGGCGGTTAGAAAATTTTACTACTAACAGAGATACAAAAGTGGGCGGTAGGTATAAAAAGGTTGACTACCCCTGACTTAAAAGAATAATAGTAAAAACAACTATATTACCATATTACTTATTTCATATTTCTAATATTAATAGAAGTGCATTTAAGCATAAATCATTTTTTGCAAGGGTACATGGAAATTGCCTCCTCAAAGATTACTGTTAAAATGAAACTTTCAGTAGTTGGGAATACCTTGGGTAACAATGAAAATACTACCAGTGGCAAAACTTGGGAAATAGATACATTTCTTTGCAATACTATATGTATGCATTTAAATATATTTTTATGGGAAGAGACCCATAGATTTTATCAGACTTTCAAAGGGATCAAAGGCACAAAATACTTAATCACTACTACAGTGATTAGTACATGTACAAATATATTACAAAAATATTACTTCAGCAATAGTTTCTGGCATATTTGGCACAAGCCCCAATGATATCAATGTATCATAATATCATCACATAAATGATGCATTTGCCATATGCCCCCTTTCATAGATACTCAGCTCCATCATCATCTTCGGTAAGCAGATTGTTGGAGTAATTTTATATAGAGCAATTGCTAATGAAGATGGCAGAGACAGGTGTTGTGCTTCTGGGTGGAGTGGTGGTATAGCCATGGGAATCCTGCCATCTGCAGCAGAATTATGGTACCAGTGTGAACTCAGAATAGTGCATAATTACTCAGATACAGCAGAGAAAACTGTGCATAGAGAAACAAGATCCCTTGTGCGTATCCTAGTGCAGGGGTCTGCAAAGTCGGCTCTTTTAAGACTGGTGGACTTCAACTCCCAGAATTCCCCAGCCAGCTATGCTGGCTGGGGAACTCTGGGAGTTGAAGTCCATCAGTCTTAAAAGAGCCGACTTTGCAGAGCCCTGTCCTAGTGCATCATCTGGCAAGAGGTCCAGGTTATGTATGTGGAATCCACCTCTAATGTGAATACTTTAGTAATCAACTGTTTAAGAAAAAGGCTACTTTCTGTTCTTCTCTTTTATAAACCATTAATTGAATTTTTAGCTTGTATTAGAAAACCCGTGACCCATTGTGTCATCATTTCAGAGATATTATCTTACCTCAGGGGTGTCAAACCCCTCTAGGCGTCGTCATGTGACATATCAGGAATTTGTGGCAGTGAAACTAAAAGAGTGTTATGGAATAAACTTTCCTGGCCCTTTGTCAAATGCAATTTGCCATATCAGTTTATTATTATAATTATTACAGTTTGGCCCCTTTTAAAGTTTGTAATGACTTTGCAATAGGGATCACATGTGGAAGAATTTTAAATTGCTGTTGGCTGTTCTTTCTCTCTTTTTAATAATAATAATAATAATGTTATGGCCTTTTAAAATGTATCATATATACTATCCCCAGGTCGTCCTATGCTGTCTCATTGTGTCCCCAGAAGCTGTTCCTGGAAGGGAGACGCAAAATGAATGAATGCCGAGAGAATATATTTCTAGTAGGATCACCCAAAGCTGAAGGTCATCTAAGCTGCCACTTAAAGCAAAGACGCTGGAAATGAATAATCACTTTAGTGATAATGGCAAAGACATAATTTTATACTATGCAGGAGAAGGGTACAATGCATCCTCTTTTTAACCAAGACAGTAAAAGTGTCTGACAGTATACAGATGGTTCATGGATTTCTCTAGTCAGATGGCACTTGGCAATTTACTGCAGAGGAGCTGAAGTTCCTTAGGCGTACTAATGATGTTTTTTGAAGTGGCAAGATTAACTCAATTTTGGGATATCTAGTTGCTGATGCTATTATGCAGAAAAATAAAACTAAAAAAAATATAGCGGAAAAAGAAGTAGTTGGGAGTCAGGCTCAGGTGGCTCCTTCTCCTGCTCCTGCTTCTCCTCCTCTTCCTCCCACTAAAGGCAAAATGAACTAACAACACATTGACATCTTAAAAAGGTAAAGGTTCCCCTCGCACATATGTGCTAGTGGTTCCTGACTCTAGAGGGTGGTGCTCATCTCTGTTTCAAAGCCGAAGAGCCAGCGCTGTCTGAAGACATCTCCATGGTCATGTGGCCAGCATGACTCAATGCCAAAGGCACACAGAGAGCTGTTACCTTTACACCAAAGGTAGTCACTGTTTTTCTACTTGCATTTTTACATGCTTTCGAACTGCTAGGTTGGCAGAAGCTGGGACAAGTAACAGGAACTCACTCTGTTATGCAGCACTAGGGATTCAAACCACCAAACTGCCGACCTTTCTGATTGACAAGTTCAGCATCTTAACCATTGAGCCACTGCATCTCTTTTATTGGCATCTTAGGCACCAGCAAATTAAGATAGGCATGAATTGGACAATTTTAATCAGAAAATCAGACTGTTTAGTTGTCAGAACCAGAAAAACAAAAGAGCCAGTTTGGTCAGGTGATTAAGGCACCAGAATAGAGACTGTCACAAATGGAAGTTGTATGACCAAGGATCACTGCAATGATATAATAACAAGCTGGGCATTGACTTTGGAAGTGCTGTGATGGCCATATAGCTTTTGAGGATGGATCATATGTCCAGTTTTTTCAGTTCTGTAACTTCAAATAGTTGCTGAACAAATGGATATAAGTTGAGGCCTACCTATTATGGGAGAGAGAGAGAGAGAGAGAGAGAAAGAGAGAGAGGGAGAGAAAGAAACCTTCCAGTGTCTGGTAAGCCACAATAATTCATTCAATCCCTTCTCTCAATTACTGCTGAAGGCATTTCTCCAAATATCCTGAAGCAAAACTTAAATGTGCAACCATCCCGATAATGCAAAAAGCTGTCATTCTGTAACCCAACTCTTTATAAACAACCAACAGCCCTTCCAGAAAGAGACTTTGGTTATTTGATCCTGATCTAAATCACCCTCTGAAGATATAGGAAGATGGAAAGGATAATGGCAGTGTCAAGAGTGCCAAGTCCTTTTAGCCAATAAATAAACCAAGTAAACAATATACCATAATAGAATAGCACTATGCTAAAATCACTATTTAAATTTTATTTCTAAAAGGAAAAATAATGCTATGGGAAACAACCGCCCTCTCTCTCTCTCTCTCTCTCTCTCTCTCTCTCTCTCTCTCTCTCTCTCTCTCTCTCTCTCTCTCTCTCTCTCTCTCTCTCTCTCTCTCTCTCTCTCTCTCTCACACACACACACACACACACACACACACAGAGGCATTCATTACAGATTAAATTAGCACTTTGTTTTGCTGCTTGGAACTGTAATTACAACAAATAGATAAAGATGTGTTTAAGACTTTAAACTATTTCCAATAAAGAAAACTATAAAAGCAATGTAGGATATTTTGAAACGAATGTAATCCTGGCTGATCTTCAAATAATGAAGCCTCTCACTATCTGAAGGGGAGGTGGGGAAAAAAACCATCTTGTAATTTCTAAGGTTGCTTCTCATCAAGTGACACCAGATGTCTAACACATCACACCATGCTCATTTAGCAGATTTTAAATGCTACAAGAAAGTTGTACAATGGAGAAAATAGCCTATGGCATATATGTTAAGTACCTGTTTTCCGAGGTTTTTAATGAGATATTTTTTAAAAATTCAATTGCTTATTTAATTGCTATTTAGGGGGGGGGGGCATACACTTAAATACCTTTAAATTAAGCAAATGTGGAGCAGGGGCTGAAGAAGAAAGGAAATATATGTGAAAGCTGCAATATATCTATTTTTTCTTTTTCTGAAGAATAGTGCCCCTTCTCCTGGAGAAGAAGAACAAGAAAACTTGCAAGTAGTGATTAAGGACCTCACTCTAGCTTAGCTGTTTTATTTAGAAAAGAAAGTAACGAAGAAATCCGACTTCCTCAATGTGTAAGGAGTAAGCTATCAGGATCAAAGTTCAAATTCTACATTTCTTTGTCCCATTCTTGCAGAAGAATTGTCAGTCTACCTTTGAACAGGAAACAGAGGGGTCTGCAAGCTAAAGTCCCAAAAAAGTCAAGATGGAGGCCACAATCCTATGATAAATCCCTGCCTCTTCTTTTTATTTGTCACCCAGCTTCCCCCCCCCCCCCCCCTTATAGATAGTCTTGTCTAGAGAAACAATACAGACACTTCTATATTATCATTGTAATGGGCCTGTTTGATCTGACGTGGCTTGATCAGACCCCCCCACATTAGGAAATAACATTTAATTGCTTCAATGCAGAACAGAGTCATTGTAAAACATCTCTTGGAAAACATTGCAGGTAATAATGATGCTACAGAAATGGCTAGAACATATCCACACTTATTGTAGTTTACTGATATCATCTCATCAGTAGGGCTGTGTGCAGGAAAGATATGACAATTGTGTGTCCAAAAAGCAAGAGCAAACAAATGGCCAAACAACAGGAATACTAAAGAGCCAACCTGCTGCAATTAATTTGTAAGAATGAAAGAGGCAGGTGACAGGATTATCTGTTATTATTATTATGGTTGGTTGCACAGTCAGACAGATGTTTAGACAAGATTTGGCACATTAATACACCTATCAAATCCTCCCCAAAGAGAAGGAGATGTTATTTGATGGCGTTAACGGTATCATCGCAAAATATAAGCTGTTCCAAGTAAAGCTGCCTTTTGTAACTGACTGGCGGTGATTTTGTGAATGCCAATGGTGTTCAAGTGGTGCTTCAGCTGTTTTGGAATTGTAGCACCTATTACTACTATTATTATTTTTGCTTTTAGTTTCATCAGTTCTTGCTTACAGACAAATTGCATTTCTTTTGCAAATATTCCAATGCACCATTGCTGCTCTTGTATCCTACTGTAGTTTGTAGTTAATCTGTACAATTTTCTTGCAGCAGCTGCCTAGCAGGTGGTCCAATGCTTCTTCAGCTTTGATGTAGAGGTGATATTCTCTCTCTCTCTCTCTCTCTCTCTCTCTCTCTCTCTCTCTCTCTCTCTCTCTCTCCCTCTCTCTCCCTCTCTCTCCCTCTCTCTCAAACTTAATAACTCAAGTGCTAGCCAAGGACCTAAGTAGAGTCAGAGGACATAAGCAGTTACATAGCAGATTATCTTTTTATAAAATTAGTGGGTCCAGGTCTGATAAATTCAAAATTTCCAAATATCAAGGAAATCCTTTAGGCATTTACTCCAAGTGTTCCAACCAAAACATAATAATTATTATTAACAATCATCATCATTGACCCAGATGCATTAATTATATAAAAATATTTTGGAGATCAGTGAACATTCTTAAATCCCCTGAATGGGTTGATTAGTTGAAGAGTTTGGGGACTCCAGTCTAGAATCACTGAGAGCAACTCCGTATGGTAAAATTAATGGCTACTTGTCCCCTGGTATAAGAACCAATTCTCTGCTTCTCACCGATAAAGGAATGTAGTTGCTGAGAAATGCTATGCTTATTTTTCTTAATATTCTGCCTTATAATTTCTTTGTCTTCGTACTATTTTTGCTTATTCCTTTTCTATGCATAAGTTTGCTTACCTTAAAAGGGAACAGTATATGTGTATAAACACATAGGGATTAAAAGTATTTTTCTACCTGAATTTAATATCTAAGGAGCTATTCTTGAAGATCAAAGAAAAATGCTAAGGTTCTGGAGATTTAATTTTCTTTCAGCTCAATTCTTCTTTTCATACTCCAATAACTTTCATTATAACAATGCAGACATTATCTGCACTGAAACAGAATTTCTGCAAAAAATGGGACTTACCTTGGCTCCAAAATCTTCTCAATGTTGGGGTATTCACAACTTCTGGAGGCAAGCTGTTCTACTGGTTAATTGTTCTAACTGTCAAGAAATTTCTCCTCAGTTCTAAGTTGCTTCTCCCCTTGATTAGTTTCCACCCATTGCTTCTTGTTCTACCCTCAGGTGCTTTGGAGAATAGTTTGACTCCCTCTTCTTTGTGGCAACCCCTGAGATATTGGAACACTGCTATCATGTCTCCCCTGGTCTTTCTTTTCATTAAACTAGACATACCCAGTTCCTGCAACTGTTCTTCATATGTTTTAGTCTCCAGTCCCTTAATCATCTTGGTTGCTCTTCTCTGCACTCTTTCCAGAGTCTCCACGTCTTTTCTACATCTTGGCGACCAAAACTGAATGCAGTATTCCAAGTGTGGCCTTACCAAGGCATTATAAAGTAGTATTAACACTTCTCGTGATCTTGATTCTATCCCAGTAGATGAAGCTGCCTTCATGGTACCTCTGCTGCTCATTGAACAGGAGTGCTGAGTTCAGGAAGAACCCCCCCCCCCCAAAAAAAATTGGGTACCATGCTTGAATGAGTAAATGCCATCACATTAAAGGTAAAAATTGGAATATTCCCACATCTGAAGAGCTCAGACACCCATAACCACTTGGTCTTAGAAAGATTGAGTTAGGGACGGTTTCTTGCCACCATAGCCTCCTGGCAGTGGGCTAGAACCTTGATAGCTCATTCAATAAACTCCAAAGATTTCCAAAGATTTTTTTGGAGTTACATTCAACACAGTACCTGTTGGTAATCACCGTCCTGTTCTTTGCTCTTATGGTTATAATGAAGTTATTTGATTGGAAACATAGCCAGAATCCAGTTTTACATCTTTTTCTATCCTATAGTTCTATGTCTCAGACAATTGGATTGATATAAACAACTAAAGCTTTCTGGAAGAAAACTGGAGCAAGGAGATGCAATCTTTATGGTAACGCTTGTTCGTTTATTAAACTAGGAGTTGCATAAAGCTACATTTATGGCCTTGTATAACAGTACACTTAAGCTTAATGAGAAAGAACGAAGGAATGATCTGTCTTACAGCAAATACCTTGCATTTCTCAAGGATATTTACTATACAACCTGTTTGACATTTGACTGGCTGTTCATGTTTCTTTCTCCCCCTCCTTCAGGAATTACTTCAGCTATTTAATATCAAATTGCTTTCCAGCATAATCACTAAAACAAGTGTCCAGCCACAGGATATACCAAGTTCTGTCACTCACCATTTATCCACCAGCAGAGAACAGATTTCAATTAAAGCAGAAAATGCAGGTTTTCCATCAGAGTGACTTAAACAGAGCTAGAGGCAAATGTGGTCTGGCACACAGTCACACATTTGCAATTTTGGTCCTAGGATTCCTTGTCTTAAAGGGATAGATTCTGATCCCATTGATGGCTACTCTTATTTATACAATGCCAGGATACAAGACATAAAATAATATATTTTCCACACAGAATGCTGTCAATTAAAGTAAAACCATTTGGTAAAAACATGAAGATAAATAAGTGGTGTTTAGAGTAATAAGTAATTGATTAGAATATTTTGGAGCTTATCCTTGCTATAATTATTTTATAGGTAGCTATAATCTTTTACCATCATATATTGTAATTTAAAATTAAAAGAAGTGAGGACTATCTTGTAAAGTGTATAATTGCTAAACAAAGAATACAGTATTTGTATCGAGATTTGCAACACAAGCCAAAATTAATAGTAATAAAAATTATTTCAATATGTAAGAAACAAGTAAAAAGTTAAGGAAATGATTGAATCACTAATAGAAGAAGGTGGCAAGGAAGTGATGGGGGGGGGGAACGTGGGGCTGCTTAATTCATATTTTTCATTTGTCTTGTGCAAAATAATAATAATAGTCCAACCTATCAAAAAATAGCACTGTAGGCGACAGAACAGGCATACAAGTCAAAATAGGCAAAAAATGATAAGTTTTTCTAGATCATTGTAATATTCAAGATGGTAATATTCTAGATGAGTTCAAATTACCAGGATTAAATGGATTATATCCCAAGGTTGTGAAGGAACTGGCAGATGGGATCTCAGAACTACTGAACAAAATCTTTCAAGGCTCTGGACGATTGGGGACTGGAAACAAGATGATTTGGTTCCAATCTACAAAAAGGGAATAAAAGTGGAGCCAGGAAACTACAGACCAATCAGCCTAACATCAATACCTAAGAAGATCCTGGAAAATATAATCAAGGAACACACTTGTAAGCACCTACAAACAAACAATACCATTACTAGAAGCCAGCCTCCAGCTTGGGTTTGTCAAAACAGATCATGCCAGACAAACCATATTGCCTTTTTTGACAAACTGACTAAATTAGTGCATCAGGGAAATGCTGTGGATGTAGTTTATTTAAACTTTAGTAATTTTTTATTTATTTTTATTTATTAAATTTATACCCCGCTCTTCTCCTTGCAAGGACCCAGGGCGGCGCACAGGCAATATTAAAAACCATACAAAATACAAAAATATTATTTAAAAAACTATTAAATTCTATCCCGTGCTAAAACCCATTATAAAACCCTAAGAATTTAAAATTTATCCACATTTAAAAGTCAGAAAACGGGGGTTATGCTAGGCCGGCTTGTTGGAATAAACAAGTCTTGAGACGTTGGCGGAAGAGGCGGAGGTCCGAGGTGGTGCGTAGTTCGGGGGGTAGGTCATTCCAGAGGGCTGGGCCCGCCACAGAGAAGGCCCTTCCCCTAGGCGTCGCCAACCGGCATTGCCTGGCCGACGGTACCCGGAGAAGGCCCTCTCTGTGGGAGTGGATCGGTCGAAGGGATGTATGGAGCAGGAGGCGGTCTCGTATGTAAGGCAATAGATATAGTAGTTCTCAGGCAGGATAGAATAATGTGAGATAGGCACTACCATCATCTAATGGATTAACAACTGGCTGACCAATGGCACATAGCAGGTAATCCTAATGGAACTGAATCTACATCAGTGGTAGTCAACCTGGTCCCTACCGTCCACTAGTGGGCATTCCAGCTTTGGTGGGCGGTAGGGGTTTTGTCTAATACTGAAGCACTTTCCTTTTTTAAATTTAATTGGTTTCCCTATTTTATAAATCACCATTACTGTGGAACTGGTGGGCGGTTAGAAAATTTTACTACTAACAGAGATACAAAAGTGGGAGGTAGGTATACAAAAGGTTGACTACCTCTGATCTACATGGAGGGAAGCATGCGGGGGGGGGATACTTTCAGGTTCAGTCTCTGGCCCAATATTCTTCAAAATAAGAAGATAAAAGAAACCCAATCAAATATGCAGATGACACCAAACTGAGGGAAGGGGGGGAGTAGCTAATATTTTGGATGATAGACTCAAGTTTCTGAAGGATCTTGACAGATTTGAACACTGGGCCCTATCCAACAAAATGCAATTCAGTGGTTCTCCTACACATAGGCAAGAAAAATCAAATGTACAGATAGAGAATAGGTGGTACTTGGCTCAATAGCAGCAATTGTGAAAGAGTTCTAGGTATTCCTAATGGGCACCCTTTTCAGTATGAACTAGTAGTATGCTGCAGCTGCCAATGCAGTTGTAATATTCCATCAACAGAGGATAGTATCAAAAGTATGTGAAATCATAGTACTGCTTTATATTTCACTAGTAAGACCACACTCAGATTACTGCATTCCGTTCCTGTCACTCCAATACAAAAAAGATGCCGAGACCTTAGAAAAAGTACAGAGAAAAGCAACAAAGATGACAAGGAATCGGGAGGCTAAACTGTACGATGAATAGTTGAGAGAAGTATGTACATCTAGTCCAGCAAAGAGAAGGTCTAGGGGTGGCATGATAACAATGTTTCAATACTTGAAGGGCCACCACAGAGAACCTCACCACCTGAGAGCAGGACAAGGATAGAAGATCAGTAAAGAAAGAGACAACCTAGAACTGAGGAGAATTACTCCTGACATTAAGAACTATTAATCAGTGGAATTACTTGATTTCAGAAGTTCACTGGAGGTTTCGAAGAAAAGACTGGACAACCATTTGTCTGAAATGGTGTCCTGCTTGAACAGGATACTAGACTTTTCCAATCCTGTTATTTTATGCAATGCTATGTTATTCTAAGTTGCAGGATTTCAGAAAGTTTATCCTTGAAAGGACATGTTTGAGGGAAAATAGAAATACCCATCAAATAACATGAACTAATATCACTGAGAAGAAAGTTTATTTTATTTATTTTTATTTTAATCACATTTATATCCCGCCCTTCTCCACGAAGGACCCAGGGCGGCGCACAGGAATTTAAAAATATACAAAACGATAAATACAAAATTTAAAAACATATTAAATTTACGGTCCTATGCTAAAACCAATTAAAATCCGACGGGATGTTAGGATAGGCCGGCTTGCTGAAAGAGATGTGTCTTTAGACACTGGCGGAAGAGGCGGAGGTCGGAGATGGTACGCAATTCGGGGGGTAGGTCGTTCCAAAGGGCAGGGCCCGCCACAGAGAAGGCTCTTCCCCTGGGTGTCGCCAGTCGGCATTGTCCGGCCGACGGCACCCTGAGAAGGCCCTCTCTGTGGGAGCGGATCGGCCGAAGGGATGTATGGGGCAGGAGACGGTCTCGCATATAACTAGGCCCCGAGCCATGGAGCGCTTTAAAGATGGTCATCAAAACCTTGAATCGCACCCGAAAGACCACAGGAAGCCAGTGCAGCTCGCGCAGGATCGGTGTTATATGGGAGCATCTAGAGGCTCCCATAATCACCCGCACGGCTGCATTCTGGACTAACTGTAGCTTTCGAGTGCACCTCAAGGGAAGCCCCATGTAGAGAGCATTACAGTAGTCAAGTCGGTATGTCACGAGAGCTTGAGTGACTGTGCGAAGGGCAGCCCGGTCCAGTAAGGGGCGCAATTGGCGCATCAGGCGTACCTGATGAAACGCCCCCCTGGCCATGGCCACCACATGGTCCTCCATGGACAGCCGGGAGTCCAGGAGGACACCCAAATTGCACGCCCTCTCCACAGGGGCCGGTGTTTCGCCCCCAATGGCCAGAGTTGGAGTAATCTGGCTGAACCGGGGTGCCAGAAACCACAGCCACTCAGTCTTGGACGGGTTGAGCTTGAGTTTGTTACTACCCATCCAGATCCTTACGGCCTCCAAACACTGGGACAGCACCTCAGCGGCATCGTTGGGGTGGTCTGGGGTGGATATGTACAGCTGAGTATCATCAGCGTACAGATGATATCCCACCCCAAAACCACGGATGATCTCGCCCAGCGGCTTCATATATGTGTTGAAAAGGAGGGGCGAGAGGACCGACCCCTGAGGAACCCCACATAGGAGGGGTCTCGAGGCCGACCTCTGCCCCCCTGTCAACACATATTGCGACCGACCAGAGAGGTAGGACGAAAACCACCATAAAACAGTGCCTCCCAGCCCCAACCCCCCCAGTCGGTGCAATAGGATACCATGGTCAATGGTATCAAAAGCCGCTGAGAGGTCTCCAGAGATCATCAACCAACGCGACCAATGCCGTCTCGGTGCTGTGACCGGGTCGGAAGCCGGACTGGTGCGGGTCTAGATAATAAACTTCCTCCAGGTGTCGCGGAAACTTTTGGGCCACCATACTCTCTACAACCTTCACTAAAAAGTGAAGGTTGGAGACCGGACGATAGTTCTCTAATAATGCTGGATCCAGGGACGGCTTCTTGAGGAGGGGCCTTACTACTCTTTCAAAATGGCAGGCAAGAACCCCTCACTCAAAGATGCGTTGACAATGCCCTGGAGCCAGCCTCGTGTCGTCTCCCAGGACGCCAGTACAAGCCAGGAGGGACACGGGTCCAACAAACATGTGGTAGCCTTAAGTCTCTTTGACAACCTGTCCATATCCTCAGTAGTAACAAAGTCAAACTCCTCCCAGGATGGTGCCTCAAGACTAGCCTCGGACAATCCAACCGGACCACTCTCGATGAGTTGAGGACTACCTGATAGTGTGATCCATGGGATACAACAATTCTTTTAAATTAGAAGAATACAATAAAATACAATGCAATAGCAGAGTTGGAAGGGACCTTGGAGGTCTTCTAGTCCAACCCCCTACCTAGACAGGAGACCTATGTCATTTCAGACAAATGGCTATCCAACATCTTCTTAAAGACTTCCAGTGTTGGGGTATTCACAACTTCTGGAGGCAAGCTGTTCCACTGCTTAATTGTTCTAACTGTCAGGAAATTTCTCCTCAGTTCTAAATTGCTTCTCCCCTTGATTAGTTTCCACCCATTGCTGTTCTACCCTCAGGTGCCTTGGTGAATAGTTTGACTCCCTCTTCTTTGTGGCAACCCCTGAGATATTGGAACACTGCTATCATGTCTCCCCTGGTCCTTCTTTTCATCAAACTAGACATACCCAGTTCCTGCAACCGTTCTTCATATGTTTTAGTCTCCAGTCCCTTAATCATCTTGGTTGCTCTTCTCTGCACTCTTTCCAGAGTCTCCACATCTTTTCTACATCTTGGCGACCAAAACTGGATGCAGTATTCCAAGTGTTGTCTTACCAAGGCATTATAAAGTGGTAGAAGGAAGGTATAAAGAAGAAAGATTTGTTTTGATTCTTTTTCTTCTTGTGCCATATCTGTCATCGGACATTGGCAATCATGTTGGTAATCCTATTTTTATCAACAGTCACACGAAAAAGTGCTGCTGAGTTTTGTCCAAACCAGTTCTTTAGATTTTGAAACTGTGAACTTCTTCTTCTGCCTGGACCTCGTTTGCCTTCAATTTTTCCCTGGAGGATTAAGTGAAATATGCCGTATTTTTCCAAAATATTCTAACTTTTGCTTTTTTATGGTTTTGATTATTTCTCTTGGCCTTCCTAGGTTGTTTATCACCTCCTCATTTCTTTTGATAGGAAAATAAAATCCTAATTGTAACAGCAGTCCAACAGTGGTAAAATTTATCCAGTGTAATAATAGCTTCCCTAGACAGCCAATTGTTGGTGATGCTTTATCTGGATTCTTCAACTGAGCAGTGGGGTTGGATTTGGTTGTATAAATGTCTCCTTCTAACTTTATAATTCCATGATTTACAGTATAAGGAGCAATGTGCAATAAGAAAATAAAGAACCCAAAGGCCTATATAAGAGATTTATTGGAACCAACACTGACAAGTCCAGTTAAAAAGTTAATAAATAAAAAAACAGAGTCCAATAATTTGGGGGCAGTGTCATCCAAAGGAAATTATAACAACCAAGGGACAATGAGACCTAGCGATGTAGAGATAAGGAAGATGACCTTGACATATATGAGCTCTATTACCAAAATGACTAGGAGTAAAACATATCTTAAATGTACAACAAACAATTTTAGTATGTCGGTCATATACATATTGCCCTGATACCTAAAATGTAAGAAGGAGAAAGAGGTACAGCACAATCAGACTTGCAAGATTTTGGCAGTGAAACTGACAGAGTGACTTTGGGCCAGGTACTCTCATCTATCTATCTATCTATCTATCTATCTATCTATCTATCTATCTATCTATCTATCTATCTATCTATCTATCTATCTATCTATCTATCTATCTATCTATCTTTCACATTTATATACCGCCCTATCTCACTTGCGGGACTCAGGGCGGTGCACAGGGAGTAATAAAATACTATAACACTAAATGCAGTAGAAATATATTAAAAATAAATTAAATTAGAAACCCGTGCTAAAAACATAAAAAACCCTTGCTAAGATCAAATTTAAAAACTATTCTATCTATCTATCTATCTATCTATCTATCTATCTATCTATCTATCTATCTATCTATCTATCTATCTATCATCTATCTATCTATCTATCTATCTATCTATCTATCTATCTATCTATCTATCTATCTATCTATCTATCTATCTATTTTATTCATTAAATTTAAATGATGGCCATTTCTGATTCAAGGAAATTCAAACAGAACCTATCTCACAGGATTATTATTATGAGGAAAATAAGAGGAAGGAGAAAGATGTTTACCACCTTGAACTGTATCAAATAAACGTGGAATATGCATCAAATCAGTATATTTCTCATACATAAATACACTTGTAAAGGGTTATACATGCAATTTAGTGTTGTACCACCTTTGGAAGAGACTGCAGCTGGTACATTTGCTAAAACTGAGAAAAAGTAAATTTGGCCATAACTTTTACTTGTGTGTCTGGAATACCCCCCCAAATGTGTATTAACTTTTTCTGAGAAAGTGCAATCCTTTACAGCTGTGTTTCTCAACCTTGGCAGCTTTCCGATGTGTGCACTCCAACTCCCAGAATCCCCTAGCCAGCAATGCTGGCTGAGGAATTCTGGGAGCTGGAGTCCACACATCTGAAAACTTCCAGAATTGAGAAGCACGGCTTTACAGAGTTACTGCTGATACAACTATCGTGGGATAACTCAGCTTTTGAACCCATTGTTTGTTAAGATTCAGTCTCCAGGTACTGCAAAAGAAACAAAACAAAAACAACCTTACTCTTCATCTCCTGAACAGCCTAGGTATCTTCTGATCACAATAAATCCCATGTCGAAGATGCCATAACTCAGGCAAGTTGTGATCTCCTATGTGATCTCTTTATGAATTCACTTTGTCTGAATGATATGGTCATATTATTACAGCATTTTGATATGATATGATAATTGTTATTGTATTTGGGGGAAGATGTTCGGAGAAAACAGAAGCAGATGGTAGGCCCCTTGCCATCTCTCTTTGCATTCTACACTGCTGTGCCAACTGGAAGCTATGGCATTAAAAAAGGCAGAACAGAAATTAGATACTCTGAACTGGATGACACCTATTACAAGACCTTGAAGACCTTTGAACGAAACCTCTATCACCGAATAGTTTGAATGCCACAGAGGCCAATAAAGCTCGGTGTCATTTAATAGTGTGCCATTAAGCAGCCCTCACACAAAGAATAAGCATCAATATGTTCCCCTTTCCTTGGAATTAAAGGATTTGAAATAAATTGAAAAAGGGGGAGAGGCTACATTAATAGCTTATGGCACATGTTCTCTAAATTGTCCACTAAATTTTAATGAGCTATTTTAAAACAAAACATCTTATTTAATAGCTACTTGGGAAGGTCATATATTTAAATAAAAGTGGCAAAAATATATTAAATCAGGTGTATATGTATATGTATGTGTGTATGTATATGTATATGTATGTGTGTGTATGTGTGTGTTACATTTGTGCTGATAAATACAATACAATACAATAGCAGAGTTGGAAGGGACCTTGTAGGTCTTCTAGTCCAACCCCCTGCGTGGGCAGGAACCTTATACCATTTCAGACAAATGGCTATCCAACATCTTCTTGAAGACTTGCAGTATTGGGGCATTCACAACTTCTGGAGGCAAGCTGTTCCAGAGGTTAATTGTTCTAACTGTCAGGAAATTTCTCCTTAGTTCTAAGTTGCTTCTCTCCTTGATTAGTTTCCACCCATTGCTTCTTGTCCTGCCCCCAGGTGCCTTGGAGAATAGTTTGACTCCCTCTTCTTTGTGGCACCCTCTGAGATATCGGAACACTGCTATCATGTCTCCCCTGGTCCTTCTCTTCATCAAACTAGACTTACCCAGTTCCTGCAACTGTTCTTCATATGTTTTAGCCTTCAGGTCCCTAATCATCTTGGTTGCTCTTCTCTGCACTCTTTCCAGAGTCTCCACGTCTTTTCTGAGAGCTGATGAGAGCTAAATAGCTTGAAATAGATCTATACTAGTCTCCCTTTATTTATTTATCAGCACAAACGTAAAACAAATATAACAAAGACAATAGAAAAATAGCTTTCTACCTGGATGGCTCCTAGGGTGAACCGAAAGACAGATAAAGGAAGCAGTATGCTCCCCCCTCCCCCCATATTTGGGCATACCAGGGTGTTGTGACATTATGTATGTATGTATGTATGTATGTATGTATGTATGTATGTATGTATGTATGTATGTATATTGTTTAAAAACAATGGTTAGAGAGGAATGGAGAAAAGGTGAAAGCTGTAGAAGTTCTTTTCTTCTGGAACACAATCCTGCAGTGTCTATTTACGTGTCAGGCTTCTTCCTAAATGAGATGCCTTACAAGCAGCGATATAGGAAAATAACTTCAGCTAAATTAGTGTGTTGCTCTTAGAAAAACCATTATGGAAAGGTTCCCCTCATACATATGTGCTAGTCGTTCCCAACTTTAGGGGGGCGGTGCACATCTCTGTTTCAAAGCCGAAGAGCCAGCACTATCCGAAGATGACTCAATGGTCATGTGACTGGCATAACTAAATGCTGAAGGAGCACGGAATGCTTTTACCTTCACACCAAAGGTGGTTCCTATTTTTTCTACTGACATTTTTTTTTGTTTGAAAAAGTTTTACTGGTTTTAACATTTTATAAAAGGAAAGGGGTAGATAAGGTATTAAGTAATATTTTAGAGCTTCCACATCGGGTTTGATGACCGCCTCCGAGTCTTCATACATGTTCCATTAGGAAATAATAAAAGGAAGGGGTACATACATTTTAAATCATAAATTTTCATATTATTTTATACATTCAATTACTTTGTTTCTACTGACATTTTTTACATGCTTTTGAACTTCTAGATTGGCAGAATCTGGGACAAGTAGCGGGAGCTCATTTTGTTATGTGGCACTAGGGATTTGAACTGCCGAACTGCCAACCTTTCTGATTGACAAGCTCAGCATCTTAGCCACTGAGCCACTGTGTCCCCTTGCAAAACCATTGACCTATCCAACTATTGTAGTATATAAGAAGCAAGGTATCAGAATTAAGTTCAAATCCTATCTTTCGTTCTTCTAGGGGTTCTGAATGTCCACAGGAAGAATTTTGCCTCCCCAAAAAGTCAAGATGGCAACTATGTGACACGCATAAGCTTGTTTAGCCTATGGTCCAGTAAATTAGTAAGACTTCATTCATCTCATTTAACATAACATATATGATATTTGTTGTTAATTCTCATTTGGTTTAGGGAAAATCAGAAGCCGTGCTTGTTCAAATGAACCAGGAATGGTTGTGCCTGCAGGTGTCCTATTATACAGATAATAATCAGTTTGGTATTAATTCTTTAAAAATGTTATCTTATTCATGCTCCAGTCTATCACTGAGCTTTATTATTTTTAAAATTACATATTTAAATGATGTTTCATTTTCTGATACCATTTGATTAAAATAATCTCTGTGTTCATCAATTAATTCAGTTACTTCACTAAGTAATTAGATATGTCACTTTTTCAGGGTTATTATATGTTTCTACTTTTTAAAAAAATATGACTGAGAAAGTTCATACTTCACACATATACAAAACTCGGTATTCCATCTATCTATACATAGATGCAGAGGTGGTATTCAGCTGGTTCTGACCAGTTTTGGACAAGCGGTAGCAGAAATTTTATTTAATTCTATCTCTTTATCTGAAATTATCATTTAGTTCAGAGAACTGGTAAATACCACCTCTTACTGGCCCTGCCCCATCTATTCTCTGTCTCCTGAGTCCCAGCGGATCAGGAAGAAATGGGGATTTTGTGGTAACCTTTCCCTGGAGTTGGGTGGGAATGGAGATTTTATAGTATCCTTCCCCTGCCACGCCCACCAAGTCATGCCCACAGAACCAGTAGTAAAATATTTTGAATCCCACCACTGCACAGATGGTCTGTTTCAGATATTTTGCACACTGAAGAGTCCATGTCCAAATTCTAGGTCTGCAGATCAAACTGAAGAAACTTCTGCTTTAGAAATTTATACTGAACTTCGTGGACCCCTGGTTGGAACCAATAATAATAATACCATTATCTATGTTCCTAATGGATCTGCTATCTCTATTATTTGTCTATCCTAAGTAGAACAATAAGTGATGTATTGATCAAGTAACTGAAGTAGAAATAAAACAACCAGCCTATGGTTGCAGTAATAGTTTACTGGAATAATGTTACAATGTCCTTATCCTCAGTAAAAAGTGATTGTTATTACTGTTTGTCAGATCGATTACTGCCTTTAGATCATATTTATCTCATTCTATCTCATTATCTGAAATTATCATTTAGTGATTGCAACATAGTAAGAAACAGGACATCTTCTATATACCAAACATCACATTGGTTTCTTAATTTTTTTAAAGTCAGGAAGTGAAATAAAAGTCGATTTGTATTGTATTTGCTGTTGATGCTTCCTAGAAATCTTTTGTATCCCATTGGCCTCCTCAATAATCCTTCTTTAAGTCCACTGAATGGCCTTTTAGCTTATTATAGACTGTGCTTAAATTAACAGAGCTGGTCAATATCCATTTGTACCCTGGAAAGGATATTAAGATTGGTTTACATTGAACATGCACTCATTACTCTCACTTCTTACACAGAGAAAAACTTCATTGGAACAGACCCAGATATCATCTATGTCTCAACCACTATGGCTGTATGTTGGTGCAAAATAATGTAGTCCAGATGTGTAATATCTAACATCTGAACATAAATAATTTTGAGGGAAAAATAGTTATTAGTAGCTCAACTGATGATAGAGCAATGTTTTGTCTATACTTAAATTTCTGAATAGATCCATCCCACACCTATACGGAGAATAAGTTTTTTTTTAATGATTTGGATTAAAGAGAAGTATAATGTCTGATAAAGAATTACTTCTATTCTAAAACATCTGGGATTTGGAATGTGCTTTTATGTTCTAGTGTGACAAATTCCAAACATTGTAGATGCTTGAGAAAAGCCTAGAGTTCTAGATAACTAATATTGAGATGCACAGCAGGGGTAGTTGGCAGCTTCAGAAGCAGCCGAGAGTTTATTTTTTTCTTTCTATGTGAATTTCCAAACTTACAGAATAGGATGCATTTAGACTGAGAAGTGACTCATTCTTCAGAAACAGCTCAATTTAAACAGGCAGCTAATCTCTCAAGATCTAATAGCAGAAGGTGGACATACTGACTCTAGATGACTCATATGAAACAATATGTTTAATGCAGTTCTTAAAAACAATATGAAATTCTGACTTTGGACTGCTAAAAAAAATCTCAGATTGCAAATTCAGCCACTAATTTCAATTTGTTTGCCTGTTTCTCAGGGATCAGAACATTTCTCTTTGTCTTGTAAGAACTCTAATAGTTTCCAAGTTGCGAAAAATTTAGTGAAATTATTGTCTCAAAGCAAAGCAGTCACTTTCACCATCTCAGCTAGCTCCAACAGTTTCAAAATCCATTCTTCCACTGTGAGTATATTTTCCTCTTTCCAGCTTTGGGCATATAACAGCCTTGCCATTGATGACATATATAAAAACAAAGTCCCATTCACAAGCAAGAATATTATGATTTTCTTGGACATCCGACATGAAGAGTTGTGCTTTGTGTTTTCTAGCTATGTAGCAAGTCACACAAATTAAACAAAAAGAAAAGTGTCGCACAGTATTGTTTGGGTGTATTTCAGTTTACACTTGTTTTTACCATTTCAGTCCCCGTTTTCCCATATTTTTTCTCACCCCTTTGTGTTTTTTTGGTGAGTTATGCTTATCTCTAATACAAACTAATATATGTACAAATTTAAATAGAAACCAGACCCAAAGAATATATTGAATGGAAGAATTAACAAATCATTCTAGTTATTTGTTCATATTATTTAAACTGCTTTTCATCCAAAAGAGGACAAATCTTCTTATTCTACAAATCATATATTTTCCTAGGAATTTCATGCAGAATTTTGTCAATACTAGATGCAGTATTCTAAGTATGGTCTCACCAGCAAGTTGTAAAGCTGTACTTTCACTTCTCGTTGTCTTGATGCTATCCTTCCATTGATGCAGCCTAGGA
This sequence comes from Rhabdophis nuchalis, assembly GCA_039707465.1. Lineage (NCBI taxonomy): Eukaryota > Metazoa > Chordata > Lepidosauria > Squamata > Natricidae > Rhabdophis > Rhabdophis nuchalis. The sequence goes on from CM077643.1 coordinate 327,603,959, forward strand.
CTGCATAGGTTTTTTTGGCAACTGCAGCACACTGCTGCCTCATACTTAAGTTGTATTCTACTAGGACATCTAGATCCCTCTCACAATTACTACTGTTGAGCCAGGCACCACTTATCCTATAACTATGCAGGACCTTACTTTTCTCACCACTGAACTGCATCTCATTGGATAGGGCCCAATGCTCAAGTCTGTCAAGATCCTTCTGGATCTTGAGCATATTTTCTAAATTACTGGTTACTCTTGATGACATCTGCAAATTTGTTGAGTTCACCATCTACCCAGTGGTGGGATTCAGCTGGTTCACACCATTTCAGGTGGTTTAAATTACCACCACCCACTATCAAAGTGGATCCTGGGCACTGCGCTGCAATGGAGAAACAGACAACGAAGCGGCCTGCACATGGTAAGGAGGCCGCTTTCCCTCCTCCTTCCCTCATGCCGGCTGCTAGAATAGAATAGAATAGAATATTTATTTCTATAACCATTTCTCCATTGCAGCACAATGTCCAGGATCCACTTTGATAGGGGGGATAATTCACCCAGGGTCAGGTTGGCCATCGTGGGAGGCTTGTCCCACATGTGTGGTGGAGCTGGAGGATGGGGATGGGCCATGCCTCCCACGGCAGCCAACCTGACCCTGGGCAAACCGGTTATTAAATTATTTGAATCCCACCCCTGCATCTACTCACCTATCCAGATCATTTATGAAGATGTTGAAGAGCACTGAAACCAAGATAGAACCTTGAGGTACCCTACTACATGCCTCCCTCCATGTAGATGTAGTTCATTGAGGATTATCTACTGAGTGCAATTAGTCAGCCAATTTCAAATCCATCTTCTGATGGTACTATCTATCCCATATTGTCTATCGTTCCAAGAATAGATTGTGGTCTACTTTGTCATATGTCTCACTGAAGTCCAAGTATACTATGTCTACAGCATTTTGTTGATTCACTAATTTATTTAGTTTATTAAAAAACGCAATAGGGTTTGTTCAGCATGATCCATTTTAACAAACCCTTGCTGGCTTCTAGTAATCACCTTGCTTGTTTCTAGGGGATCACAAATCCTCTGCTGGATTATCTTTTTCAGGATTTTCTCAGGTATCGAAGTCAAGCTGATTAGTCTATAATTTCCTGGATCCATTGTTAACCCTTATTGTATTTCTAGTATTTCCCCTGTGCTACATGAGCTTTAAAAACAAACCTATTTTCTATTTCTCATTTTTCTCTGTGTTAAAACCCAATTTTTAATATCTTCCTAGCACTGAAAATAATTCAGTGTACATTATTTTACAATTCTTTTATTTCCAAGTTGACAAAAAATAATCATAAATACAATTGTGATGACTTTAAAAGAAACTGTGTTTCTTGGAGTGTTGTCCTAGGACCCCTAGGAGTTCTTCAAAACCGCTCAGGGGTTTATGAAATCAAAATTACTTACTAACCTCTGTTAAAAAATAATACAATATCAAATCCCATCAAACAAACATGAGACGTGGTAGTGGCGGACAATTGGTGGAAATGGAACCAAAATCAAGTTTTTGGAAATAAAAACTGCTTCATCATTCCTCTGGTACAGGGTGTCAAACCTGATTTCATTGAGGGCCACATCAGGATTGTTTGACCTCATGTTGCTGGGGTGGGTGTGGCCAGAGTGGGCATGGCCAGCTTGATCTCACTCATGTTGGGGATGCCTGTGGTGGCCCAATCGCTCTGCCAGAGAAAACAGGCTCCCAAGCTCTGTTTTCTGCTGCAAGGGCCTCCTGCAACCCTCTGCCAATGAAAACAAAGCATGTGGTCCTCCTGAGCTCTATTTTCTCTGGCAGAGGCACCATGGGCCAGTCCTTGGCTGTTTCTAGGGTGGCCCTGGGGGCCAGATCTAAGCAACCTGTGGGCCCGATCCAGCCCACAGGCCTTGCATTTGACAGCCCTGTAGTAAGTCTGTCCCCCTGTGCTTATTTGCCCAGTCCATGACATCCAGCTCCCAGTTAAATCTTTCACAAATATCTTATGATCTTTGCCCTGATAATGGCTTCAAAGGAAATATTTGCCCTTCAATTGTTTCCCTATTTAATGTGTTGAAATAAATATATGAATGATGCTATTCTTCTGGCATGGTAAATTACTTCCAAGCATTTTTGGTGGGATTAAAACAAAATCATGGCTGTGAATTTGTGAATAAAGTTAGAAATTATAGAATTTTCAAGGGAAAAACATTTTAATGTGTGCCAAAACTCTACCAAGCCCCCATTCCAGCATGATCCACCTAGTTTTCATGACAGATCTCCTGCTGCTTCTCATAAGGAAGCTTTTAAATTGCATCCATTCAGATTTCCTGGCAATCATGGAGCCAGCATGTTAATTGTTTCCTGCCAAGGGAATATTTCATTCCCATGTGGAGTTAGTTTATTCAGTAGACATGACATGCCCCTCATGATTTTGGATCAGTGGCAAAGGTTTTGAACAATAGCTGTTGCAACATAGGTGGTGCCAAGAAATAAAACCAGGAGTAGTAGACAAGGGAACTCTGAAGGAGGAACAGGAAATGTGGGGGAGGTAAAATGATGGGTTCCTAGAGAGATTAAGAACTGCTCTGTAAGACCGGAGGGTAATAAAATGTTCTGTTTTTATTAGATGGGGAATTGTTCTATTGAACAAACCTGAGTCACGCAAAATAGAAATGTTCTCATTTTTATCCTGGGGAGCCCCCAGATGCGAAGAAGCATGAATCCCACTATTCCTACAAAGCACAGCAAAGCTGGCCGTGTTTGCATCCATGTAAACAACATCTGAAGTTTATCCAGCTTTCTGGAAAACAGAAGAATGATATAATTCTTCACCTTGATTCAAGTGAAAATAAGGAATGGTTGATAAGTAGAATGAGATCTGATCTAGACAATGTTGTCCCATGGATACAGAATGTCTATGCCAGATCTCCCTATGATATTCATTACTTCCTTTTACCCCAAGTGCAGATCAGGAGAAGTGTTAGTTAGAGCAGGGGTCTCCAATCTTTGCAACTTTAAGTCTGAAGGACTTCAGCTCCCAGACTTCTCCAGCCAGCTTTGCTGTATAGTATTTGCTGTATAGTATTTGCTGTATAGTATTCCACACATGGCTTGTGGAATACTATTCTCCCCAAGATCTATCTGGCCCAGATCCTGACTATGTTTTAAACAGCCCTGAAAACTTGGCTGTTCCCCTAGGCTTCAAGTTAGAATGTGTGGGGTCCTATGTATTTTACTATTTTGGAATGTTGGCCTTTTAAATTTAATGAAATAAAATAAATGTTAGGAGATTTTAAGAAAGTTCAGTGACAGGTAACCAATCTGAACTTTCAGGTTTTGTTTATAGACAATGCCACATTATTATATGCTGTCATATTTGCTACTGAAAACAGATTGGCCAGCATCCATATCTACTTTGTTCTTTTAACTACTGAAAAAGCACAGAAAAGAATACAGTGGGTATAAATTAGTATGAGAAACATACCAGAAGTGCACAGTGTTTCCATCTGTTTTACTGCTTTGACTCGGCAGCTACCATTTTGAATGACTACAGATGTCCAAGCTGCCAAGGAAAGAATGATAATGGAAGGCTTTTAGCTATGGCCTATGTTTACCTTAGGTAAACTGGAATTTCACCATTGTAAAATTAGACTTTCCATTGTCTGCATACATGTGTCTTGTTCTTTCTCAATAATTTGTTTTGCAAGGATGAGCATTTGAGTGGCAAGTTATATTCAAGGAATGGGAGAACTGCCTGTAAAAATGGCATTTTCAATCTCCAGAAGAGTCAGGAAAAAAACATTTTTTTACATTTCAGAGGAATTTAAAAACAGGTGGCCTCTGGGATGGTTTTGAACTGTAAAATATGCTATAAACCTCTTTCAACCATACTGGCTAGAGCCATTGGAAGTTAAGGGAAGATCACCCAGAATTTGTCGTTTTTAAAAATAAAATAAAGGAAGGAAACAAGACTGTTAATTTGGAAGACTAAATGACCAATTTTTAAAGATGTGTATTAAAAATGGTAAATTGCAGGAAAAGCATTTAAGTGGGAAAGATAAGTTTTTCAATGATTTTTTAAAATCAGTTTTTGAATTGACACATACATTTTCTTTGGCAGAAGTTATGAAAGATGTCTCATATCTTTTTGACATTTTATGTCTCTTATGCTTTGTTTTAGGATTGACTTAGCCTTTAATATGTTTTTCTTTTGGTAAATGAACTATAAAGTATTTTAAGGAATGTTACTAGTGACATTCATGTTTGTGGTCTAAACTGTAAAACTGCCTGAGAGCATGGAATATATCCCATTATCATGGCCAAGACAGACTAGATTAACACCTTACTTCTCTTGTGCTGGGAATTTGATTATTTGGCAACTACTAATTTCTGGAAGTGAAACTGATATGGTACAAAAGTTAAAAGTGTTGGACTAGGGTTAGGGAAGCCAAGAATTTTAGTTCTCCTTTATGCATGAAAACCAGATGGCTGATTTTGGGCTAGTTATGCTGCCATAGCCCCAGGAAGGAGATACTAGTAAACTACTTGTGAAATGTTGCCAAGTAAACAGCCTGCTCCTGTCTATCTGTAGAGGACTACAAGGACAGCCTTGAAGAAGAATGGGTATGTAAAGTTTCAATTTAGCCCCAAAATAAAGGAGTGGGTGACAAGAAACTCAAGGTCATGTTGCCTTGATTTTCTTTAGTGTAAGAGACAGGAGAGACAGATTTGGTTAGATTTTCAAGAATCTGTTATTATACTCTGAAACAGTAAAATAGATTTTAGAATAGAATAGAATAGAATAGAATAGAATAGAATAATAGTTTGACAGTGTTGTGGGAATTAGTTGTTTAGCAGAGTGATGGCATTTGGGAAAAACTGTCCTTGTGTCTAGTTATTTTGGCGTGCAGTGCCCTATAGGGTAGAAGTTGAAACAATTTATGGGATCTTTTGCTATACAGTCATTTGTGTATAGAGAGAAGAGAAGTGGAGAGAACACGGCGGTGGGGCTTTTGTGCTAATTGTATAGGTATCTAATATGGTTTTGCCTAGCTTCACCTGCTGCTTCCTGTCTGTTAGGAAGCTTATGATCCATTTACAAATGTGGTCAGGTACAGCTAGCTGCTTTAGTTTAGTTAGAAGAATATCTGGAATGATGGTATTGAATGCTGAGGTGAAGCCTACAAAGAGAACCCTTGCATAGGTCTTTGGAGATTCAAGATGTTGTAGGATGTAATGCAGAGACATATTAATAGCATCATATGTCGATCTATGTGCTCAGTAGGCAAATTGCAAGGGGCCCACCACAGCCGATCTGTGATGGTTTTCAGGTGGGCCAGCACTAGCCTTTCAAAGGTTTTCATATCTACAGATGTTAGAGCAACCAGTCTGAAGTCATTCAGTTCCTTGAGGGAGGGTTTCTTTGGCACAGTAGAGCATTTGAAGCAAGAAGGAACATAGCTCATCTCTAGTGATTTATTAAAGATGCAGGTGAAAATGGGGGCTAGTTAGTCAGCACAAGCTTTTAAGCAAAAAGGAGTTATCTTGTCTGGGCCGGGTGCTTTTCCTGGCTTTTGTCTGTGAAATAGACCTTGCACCTCATTTTTTGTAATCACCAGAGATGGTGAGCCCAATAGGATGGGGTCAGTTGTAGGAGGCTTGGCTGTTGTTTGTGTGTCTGAAATGGGGATTGTGGAGATAGGCGGCAGTAGTTTTCTCTCAAACCTACAGTAAAACACATTTGGGTCATTTGCCAGTTGTTGATTTCCTTCAGCATGGGAAGGAAGTGTGCTGTACCGGTGATAGTTAGTAGCATTACTTCCAGTAGTAATATACTACTACTTCCAGTACTACTACTACTGGAAGTACTACTATTAATACTTCCAGTCGTACTACTTCCAGCAGTCTTTGAAGAGTCTTTTTTCCTGACCTGGCTTTCCTTGAAGAGCTGCTACCAGTGATTAAGTGTGTGGCTTAAAGGAGCATAACAACAACCATTTCCAGACTTTGAAAACAGTTCTCATGATCACAAACATCCTTGCCAAGAGTCATTCTCTATTTGCAAACTCCCGAATGGAAAAGAAAAGCATTTAGTACTAGGATCCCTATGTTTCTATCAGTTCTCAGAATCTAGAATTGATTTGGAATAGAGTTAACTACAAACATGGCTAGGAACAAATTGCACCTCTTTAGAGTCTGGAGAAAGTGACTCTTAAATAAATCATTCTTTAGCCAAAAACAGTCCTCTATAAGTATGCAATAACAATAAAAGGTAACCACAGCAGAGCTGTGTTTTCAACTGATTTCTTTATTAAACATTTTCAAGTCCGCTGCTTTGCTTAAAAAGGTACCAAATGTGTGAGGCCTTAAAAGTACCAAATGTTTTGAGGCCTTTGAACTATGGTGCTGGAGAAGATTCCGGAGAATTCCTTGGGCTGCAAGGCGATCAAATCAGTCAGTCCTAGAAGAGATTAATCCTGACTGCTCTTTAAAGATCCTGAAGATGAAACTCAAATACTTTGGCCACCTAATGAGAAGGAAGGACTCACTGGTGAAGAGCCTAATGCTGGGAACTATTGAGGGCAAAAGAAGAAGAGGATGACAGAGAATGAGGTGGCTGGATGGAGTCAGTGAAGCAGTAGGTGGGAGCTTAAATGGACTCTGGGGGGATGGTAGAGGACAGGAAGGCCTGGAGGAACATTGTCCATGGGGTCGCGATGGATCGGACACAACTTTGCAACTAGCTACAACAATAACCAAATGTGTCCCTTTTTATGACAATGTAATAAACAGATTAATAGGCCATTTTTCCCCCATTTGGCCCACACAGGTAAAACGATAACATGGCATTGCATTCATGCAAAGTTTGTAATTATTAAAAGTGGGAGGGAAATCAAAAAACAGGACAGGAGCACTCCCAGAAATTATGTGTGTGTATACGGCAAGGGTGCATCATTCAATTGCTTTTTGAGTGAAATGAAAAAAGAATAAAGAAAGAAATTACAAAATTGAAAAAATGCAGTTGAAAGGTGTGTATGCTATGGTAGCAAAGGTCCCACAATGTTGGAAGGATCTATCGAGACAAATTGTTATTTTGCACATCCCTGGTGGACACTCTTTAAAAACATGTTTGTATGCTTTGAAAGCTGGATTGAGTACAGTTGAATAGACAATGAAGTGTTCCAGTGGATACTCAAAGGAACCAGAAAGGCAAGAATATTTTATTGAAATAGCCTTTTAAAAAACACAATTGTAAATAGTGGTGCAGGGTTAGACACAACAGAAGGCTTTCACACTTTTTCCCCCTTTACAAATAATCTTTTCTTCCCTGTGGCATAAAAAAGACATACTCTTTTGCCTTTTATCCTGGTTGATCCATTTTTTTATATGTTCTATAGCATTGAATTACTGGAAGGCTTATGTTTAAAAGCCAGAAGCTTGGGAAAGGCTTCAAGGAATGAAGCAGATCTTCTATGTTTTTCCCTCTCGGGACGCAGCTTTTCAGAACTTCCATCTCATCCTGCGAATGCTTCAAAAGTTACTTTATTACTAAATTTATTGCCTAAGCTTTATTGCATTCTAAAAGAACCTACTTGCGATAACTTTTGTCTTCTGAAAGAGGGCGCTGTCCTTATTTGAAATGAATTGAATTCAAGAATACAGGCTGCAATTTGCTTGTACATTGTCAAGTTTGCAAGACTTCTCATGTAATAAGTACTGTTCTCTCTCTCTCTCTCTCTCTCTCTCTCTCTCTCTCTCTCTCTCTCTCTCTCTCTCTCTCTCTCTCTCTCTCTCTCTCTCTCTCTCTCTCTCTCTCTCATCTATCTATCTATCTATCTATCTATCTATCTATCTATCTATCTATCTATCTATCTATCTATCTATCTATCTATCTATCTATCTATCTATCTATCTGAACATACTTAATACTTGTTCTCCTGTTCTCCAACACAACACAACACAACACAACACAACAACAATGCTATGATGTGGGTTGGGCTGAAAGAGAGGGAGACTGTCCCCTAGTTACCCAGCTGGCTTTCATGCCTAAAGTGGGGATTATAACTCACAGTTTCTGGGTTTATAGCCTCATGCCTTCACCATTAGACCAGGGCTGTAAAACTAATGACATCACAGCAGTATCACGTGATATATGAGGACTTTTTCCCCCTTTGCTAAACCGGTTGTTGGTGTGGCCAGCATGTGACACATTTGGTCCATGGACTGCAAGTTTGACAGCCCTGCACTAGACCAATTGGACTGTGACTAGATTGGTAAAAAGATAATTGCTTCACATGTATGTTCATCCAGATCCAAAGATTATCTTTAGATAGCCTTTGGAATGAGGAGGAGGCTCGCCCCAGTGAAGTAAAGCAAAGTAGGGAATATTGTGAAAAGTTGTGGATTCTTTCCAGTGGTGGGTTTCTGCAGGCTCACACCTACTCGTGAGAGCCGGTTGGTGAAATTTAGAGAACCGGTGAGAGGGGGTTCCACCGGCGTACCTGGAAGTAAATCTGGCCCGCCGCTGCCAGTGACCCAACGGGAAGGAAAGGAAAGGGAAGGAAAGGGAAGGGAAGGAAGGAAGGAAGGAAGGAAGGAAGGAAGGAAGGAAGGAAGGAAAGAAAGAATTTATCATCACAATTGAGTCCAAAATTTTGGTTGCTAAGCAAGAGCATTGTTAAATGAGTTTCACCACATTTTAAAAGATGGCCACTCCCACCCTGTCACATGACTGCCAAGCCACGCCCACAAAATAGGCCACAACTACAGAGTAGGTTCTAAAAAAATTTGAAACCCACCACTGATTCTTTCCCAGAGAAGCTACAGAATGGTATGTTTGACACGAAGTGAGGACAATTTTCTGATTCTTCCTCTCTGTTACAATTCTTGTTCTCTCAATTACCCAGATTAGCTGCAAGCACGTTGTTGTACTTGCGATCATATAATATGTTAGGCTTTCCTGCGATAGAGTTAACTGCTCTGTATATTACATACTATCTTATTTTCATCACTGGTAAATGAGCTCTGTGCAGAAGTCATTTTGTTTTATTCTACTTGATATGACAAAGAAGGGAGAAAACAAGAATGTGGCAAAAATGCTTAGCCAGCTAAGTGGAGCTTGTAAAATTTCGGCTGTCATCTGTAAGACACGAATCTAAAATATGCAGCTGCTCAGAATCTTTGTGTTAAAAGGTGACAGGAGTAAAAGCAACAGCAGCAACAACAGCCAAAGGGTCTTCAAATTAATTTCTAATAAAATCAGTGTTCTTTTTGGTAGGCAAATTTCATATTAATAAACCATTTACAGCTATTACTACCAGAAAACAATAACAACAAAAATACCTCTCAACAAATAAAACCCCCAAAGCAAAATTGTTTTATACACAAATGAGAACACAATGGCCAAATGATCAGAACTGAAATCTAGAACATTCAAATAGTATATGTATTTTAACAGAATCCTATAAAAGGCAGTATCTAAAGTCTAGGCTTGAACAATAGAGTCCTTGGTGTTCTCAGCTTGATTGTTTGCTTGCAGATGTTTCATTACCTAACTAGGTAACATCAAGAGTGTGAGTGTGGGATTTGCTCCCTGTTTATATGCTGTAGCTTGGTCTACCAGTTTGGATTGGGGATACAGAGTTCTCTACTATTGCAAATTATATTCTTTCTATCTATTTCTTGGTAAGTATTCTGCATAAATATTTCCAACAGAATAAAATACATATACTAGTCAGTGAAAATGTATGCATGATTTTCTGTTGTAAACTTCTATAAACCCTTGGAATGAAAACTAAGTAATGCCCACGGATGTTTTTTTTCTCCTTCTAGTGGCCTATCACATTAAAAATAATATAATCTTATTAGTGTCATGGATGAGCAAGCAGATAAATTGAAGAGATTAACCTAAAACATTGCTGAAGGGAAATATTGGACTGATAGGTTTAAAAGAAAAATTTTCAAATATTTCTCTGTTAACAATTTATCATTTTTTTCGTTCTTTTTTCATACTTTCAATCATGTAAATGAAAAACTGAGATTACAGTCTTAGAGATTACTTCCTTTGCATTAAAGCAAGAAAAAAAAATAGCGTATTCAAATTGGATAGAAATCTATCCCCTAGTTTTATCTATAATCTGGTTTAGGTAAATTCTAAAAGTACATTTATATTTGCCTTCAGTCATATCCTCCAAATCATGTGAGTATGGTAGTTAAATTATGGCAAATAGTAATTTAGCCCTGCAGTTTAGAAGAAGACTTATTTCTTTTTGAATAACATGAAATTGCTGAAATGGTTATCATGCTATCCTTGCTCTTACAGTTCTACGCATCATTTCAATGATGTATATAACAAAAATGGATGGGTCTCACTTTTATGACAAGAATAGTGTCCTTTTGCAAGAATTATACTTTTTACATGGACCATGAACACAATAATGTATTGTATCCACAAAGTCCATATAGAACTTTCAAATATCAAATTTGTAGATTTACTTTCAGACTTATATATCTTCCTGAATTGCCTTGTTTTTGCCATTTCATGCTTGATTATTCTTGCTTTGTATACTATAAAATTCTGCTTTTATACTGTACAATCAAGCTACTGAAGGAAAAGAAAATGACGGTTAATATTTTTTTTTTGTAATTTTACAGCTTTTAGGGGAACAGATCTGGTGTGCTATTCAGAGTTTATGACCACCATCTGAATACAGCTATAAATGTGAACATATTTTAGCTTAGTGCTAGAGACATAGAATAAATAAATGGAAAACCCTCATTATTTATGACCTCTGTCGTTCCTGTTCTTGAATATTTGAATGAGTTTGCATTTCACCTGCAATAGCAGAATGAAAATTCATTTTGTACAAATCTATTACATCCCTTACCTTGTCATAACAATGCTAGATTTCCATATCATGCATAACAGTCTTGTTCATAAAGCTGTGCAAACACACAGTTGTGTTAACAATACCTCTATATATTTCTGCTCAGAAATGAGCAGGATGATTAAGACACAAACAGGGGCCTCTATATATCCTAATACATTTTCCACCTTGGCACTCATTTTACAGTACATTGAATGGAGAAAAATAAGGTTCAGAAATAAATGGCCACCAAATGAAAACCCACTTTAGGACATATCTCATTCAACCATGTCAGGACATTTTAACTTATCTTGATACTTTTATCAGTATTGACTCAGTCATCAGTGATGAACTAGCCCCTGTTCTTTTTTTGGCAAAGCTTCTGAGAAATGGCTTACCAATGCTTCCTTCCCAGGGCTAAGAATGAGTGACTGGACCAAGGTCATCCAGCTGCCTTTGTGCCTAAGGCACAACTAAATTTGCAGTCTTCTAGTTTCTAGCCTGCTGTCTTAATCACTACACCAAACTGGCTCCCCTTGGCATTTTTAATTCTAATTATTATTTCATTTCAAGCATTCCGTGTCGGGACAACAAGAGATGAGGGTGTCAAAACAGACACTTCCCTTTTGTTCTGCAAACCTATTTCAGTGGAGTCCTTGGTGCTCTCTGAGCTTGGTGGTTTTCTTGCAGATGTTTCATTGCCAAACTAGGTAACATCATCTATTCACTGGTAATGAACCATCTTCAAGAACATCACCAAGCTGAGAGAGCACCAAGGACCCAACCAGTTCAACCCTAAGCTGCAAATATTCTCTTCCATTGAGATCTATTTCTCCATCTGGATCCTTTGCTGTCTCTAATAACTTGCTCTAGGAGCCTTTTAGATGTTGCCTAACTGGCAATTCTTCTATCAGGCTATCAGAAAACGTATCTTCTAAAATGTTTGGGACAAGAATTGTAATTTTTTATTGTACTTGTACTCTACTTCCTCGCTATTGCTTTTCCTCTTATATTATATTCTTTTTAATTGTAAACTTCTGCAGAAGGATTGTTTTACTTCAAAGTATTAATATTACCAAATTCTATTTTGCTTAATGAGAAAGATTTTTATTAAAATATATTCAAGAATGAATTTAGAAATCTCTTAAGGCCATTAGTAAAATTAAAAATATATATTTGAATAAAGAATTGTATCTCTTGTTACTATTTACTAGAAGATATGCTGTAATTATTAGCTATCAGAATGTTTCCATCACAATAGTCCAGCTAAATCAATTTATTAAATATATGCTCCCTAGTTTAACACAACTGAAGCAGTATAATATAATGCAGAATTCTCCAAACGTTCTGGTTTTGTGGACTGGTGGGGAGGGGTGAAAGGGGATGATCCCATGTGAATGGTGGGCAAGCACACCCACAACTCTATTTGTGTGAGTGGCAAGCATTCATGCCACCACTTGCACAAATGGAGTATGCATGTACACGCTCAACCATTGCTTGCACAAAGTGGTATTGTGGGTGCACATGTTCTCGCCCGCCACTCCACAGCCCGGTTCCATATGGCTCAAGGCTCAGTAGTATGTTGCGGCCGAGGGTTGGGGACCCCTCGATATAATAGATAGAATCATTGAAAGCAAATAACCAAATCCTGGGACTAGATTCAAATTGTCTTACAAAATGTTTGATAACATATTTGATAGCATATTAATTATAATCTATGTACTCTTGTTTTATTTGAAAATGAAGCTTCTTTAAATGTAAGTATAATTATGTTTCTCAATGTATCAAGACATAGAAAATATTTTAAAATGCTAAAACAAAAAATGCTCCTTTTCTAAATACTAGTTGACCCATAACCTGTATACAACTTACATCCTATGTCAGTGAAAATGATGGGGGAAAAACTAGCAGAGTTTGTGGAATCTCCCTTTTTAAATATTTTAAATATTTAAAATAATGAGGTTTCCTAACTTACAGAATTTGCCCAGGGGCATTGATATAAGTAAAGGTTTTGGAATTCTATTTTTTTTTTTACAAATAGCAACTTGTTATTGCATAAATTACTTTTAAATGATTTCAGAACAGTTTTTAAGTTGTTTCTATGGTTACAAATATAACAATGACAATAATTCGGAAATTGTTCTGAGATAATTTAGAAGTAATTTGTGTAGTTACCAATTCTTATTCTTCAAATATTTGTTTAAAAAAAAGAGTTCCAAATCTTTTGTGTGCAAACAGGAAACGAGGAAGTAATTGACAATATTAACAATTTATTGTATGACTTGAAGCTGCCCTTTCCATAAACCTATTACTTGAAGAAGGTCCTTGACCTCCCTTCACCTATCAAGGATACATGTTGATGTTTTTTCTTCATCTTCAATATCACCGGTCTAAATTTAGCTAAATGTTTGTCATTTTGTTAAATTGCTGATGTCACAAGGATAACTTAAATACTCCTGATTATAGGCTGCATAGAAAGAAAAGAGTGCATTATTAGGAGATAAAATTCCAGAAAAAAGAAGCCAGTGATGTACTTTTCACCGGAACTTTGGTGAACAATGTAGAAAAGAAAGGTAATAATTTGGTAAAAATACATAGCGCTAATGATATATACACAGATGTATGAATGCATACCTATCACTCTATTTCCTTTCAAATTAAGCAATTTTAATTACTTTTTTAAGTCTCTGTTTCTCACTGTTGGACACAGCTGAATTTCTAGTTTCAGCTAAGTTAATATTTACCCTTTTGATGTTAGCTTTGTAGCCACAAGAATGCTCTTTACAGGAAAAAGTAAACATTGGAAGTGTAGTGACCTGCCAGTGGCTAGCGGCCAGTAGAGCTGGCAGCAGAGTTTGACAGTGAGGAGGTTGTGGAGGAACATGGGCCAGTCCTGGAGTCTGGGGAAGGGCTCTGTGTCGGAGGCAGAGAGGGGGCCAGAGCCGAATGCCAGTTGTCAGCTGCCTTCGAAGTCAGACATCAGTGAGGCAGATGAACAGCTGGAGCCTGTTCCCAGTGTGTGCATGCACAGTTGCCAGATGAAGGGAACAGCTAAAGAACAGGGAGTAAGGCCACTGGTGGACAATGAATGGCCCCTCCCAGAGGAATAAAAGAGTAGCGAAAGGGGAGTGGAGTTTGCAGGAGACAATTAGTTCACTTAATTGGTTCGTGACTCAGCCTGACAGGCAGATATCAGCCTGTCAGTTCTCCAAGCCAGAAAGTCTGTGACTGTAAATCCTCCCTCAAAAGACTTCGTTGGATGTGAATGAGCAGAATTCACAAATGGGGTTTTTGTTGGAACAAGGAGTTTGCTTCATCCTCTTGTGAAGCCTAGATCAGAACAGGAAGCACAAGAATACAAAAAAATGTGCCTCCCCATGGCTAGACCTATAAAAAGTATCCTAGGAAGCAGCACCTAAAGTTAATGGCCTGGGGTAGATTATGACACATTTTTCTTCTACAGAAGCCATAGAAAGAACTGTGTTGCAAATCTGGCTTAAATGTGGCTGGTCCAATTTCCTTCAACTTTTCATGGACTGATAGGAGCTTGAATCAATAACTGAGGAGGGCATTCTTGAGTTGAACATTGACTATGTACCAGCACTTGTATTCAGAGATATCATCATCATTAATATTATGGTTTGTCACACAGTTAGCCAGATGTTTAGTTTAAAATAAAAAGGTCCTAATCTGACACCAATTCTAATAAAGGCAGTGGAATCTCTCTGGGAGAGGCATTGCATAAATTGGATGCCACCATTCAAAAATAATTGTTCTTGTGCTGATAGAAACCCATATTTCCTCTTTGGGTATAATATGGAAGTGATTTGCCACCGCCTCTCTCTAAAGGTCCCTTTCAACTTTGTTACTATTACTACGATATCAGAGGTAGTTTTCAGCAGGTTATTTTGAGTAGTTTGGAACACCAGTAAATACCACCTCTGACTGGCCCAGCCCCCATCTATTCTCTGCCTCCCAAGTCCCAGCTGATCGGGAGGGAATGTGGATTTTTCAGTATCCTTCCCCTGCAGTGGGGAGGGCATGGAGATTTTACAATATCCTTCCCCTGCCATGCCACCAAGCCACACCCACCAAGCCATGCCCACAAGGCCATGCCGCGACTACCAAGCCACGCCCACAGAATTAGTAGTAAATTTTTTTGAATCTCACCACTGGTGGGTATGGTGTTTAGTTCCTACTTTAGTCTATAGTTCTGGAAATTCCTGGTAAACTTTCATCCAGTTATGAAGCAAGTCAGATTACTGCTACATGCTATGTTTGCAAACTAAAGAACTCCTCTGCTGAAAATTTAGAACTATTATATTAATTTACTAGCTGTACCCGGCCATGTGTTGCTATGGCCCAGTCTTGTTAAATGGTCAAGTTGTGTGTAGTTGTACACCTGCACACACAAACACGTAAACACAACCACCGTATAACTCCCAACCTACCTATCTACTGTATTTTTCCCTCTTTCTCTCTATCCCTCTACCTACCTAGCTAATTACCCACCTACCTACCTACCTACCTACCTACCTACCTACCTACCTACCTACTGTATTTTCCCTCTCTCTATCTATCCCTCTACCTACCTACTGTATTTCTCCTTCTCTATCCACCTACCTACCTACCTACTTACCTACCTACCTACTGTAATTCTCCCTCTCTCTATCCCTCTTCCTACCTACCTACTGTATTTCTCCCTCAACCTCTCTCTCTATTACCTACCTACCTACCTACCTACCTACCTACCTACCTACCTACCTATTGTATTTCTCCCTCTCTCTCTCTATCCCTCTACCTACCTACCTACTGTATTTCTCGATCTATCCTTCTACCTACATACCTACCTACCTACTGGTTTTTCTCCCTCTCTCCCTATCCCTCTACCTACCTACTGTATTTCTCCCTCTCTCTATCCCTCTACCTACCTACCTACTGTATTTCTCCCTCTCTCTCTCTCTCTATCCACCTACCTACCTACCTACCTACCTACCTACTATATTTCTCCCTCTCTCTCTATCCCTCTACCTACCTACTGTATTTCTCTATCTATCCCTCTCCCTACCTACCTACCTACCTAGTTACCTACCTACCTACCTACCTACCGTATTTCTCCCTCTCTCTCTATCCTTCTACCTACCTACTGCATTTCCCTCCCTCCCTCCCTCCCTACCGTATTTCTCCTCTCTCTCTATCCCTCTACCTACCTACCCACCCACCTACTGTATTTCTCCCTCTCTATCTATTCACCTACCTACCTACCTACCTACCTACCTACCTACCTACCTACCTACCGTGTTTCTCCCTCTCTTTCTCTATCCCTCTACCTATGTACCTACCTCCTGTATTTCCCCCCTCTCTCTTTATCCACCTAACTACTTACCTATTGTATTTCCCCCCTCTCTTTATCCCTCTACCTATCTACCTACCTACTGTATTTTTCCCTATCTCTCTCTATCCCTCTACCTACCTACCAACCTATCTACCTACCTACTGTATCTCCTCACCCCACTCTCTCTCTATCCCTCTACTTACTACCTACCATGCAGCCTCCTGGGACCAAAAATGGGCCACCTGGGGTTGTGCCACCCCCCATGCCTAGTTTTGGGCCTAGTAGGCTTCCATACAGCTTCCTGGGACCACAAATGGGCCACCTGGGGGTGTGCCACCCCCCCCCATGACTAGTTTTGGGCCTAGTAGGCCTCCATGCAGTGTGGGAACGTTGGAAGCTTATTCGGTTGCTGAGGAAATGACTGTTGGAAATGTGAGGGGTGTGTGTGTGATGCATCATAAGAAGCAGCCGGATGGGAGGAGCTACAGGGAGGTGAAAACCTGAGAAGTGAGTACCTTTTACGTTTTTGCTGCTTGCACATGACACACATGTGCCAGCCACACAAAATTATGTATGATTGCATCGGAAGTCCTTGGGAACGTTGTGTGAAAAGTTGGTGTCGATCGGTCCAGTACTTTCTGAGATTAGTGGCTTTGCACAAACTATTTTACATTTTTATTTATTGATTTTACATGTGTGATGGTTTTAAACTGTCTTCTGACCAAAGCTCTTTCCGAATTATCTTATGAATATTTTAATGTTATTGTAGATTTTGCAGTTTTACAAATAGGATTAAGTAGATTATTGAATAGATGCAGAGTTCTCTATGTATGAATGAATTAAAAAAAATCATAACCACAAAGATGATTTTCTTACACAACGCCCTTGGAGTCCTATTCCCTCTTTCC
This sequence comes from Rhabdophis nuchalis, assembly GCA_039707465.1. Lineage (NCBI taxonomy): Eukaryota > Metazoa > Chordata > Lepidosauria > Squamata > Natricidae > Rhabdophis > Rhabdophis nuchalis. The sequence continues at coordinate 327,621,077 of CM077643.1, forward strand.
AAATTCTAAGACTTAAGGAATAGTATAGAAAGGGATAGTTTTACTGAATTAATTAATTGGATACTTTTGTTTATTCAAAACTTTTATAACCTACCTTTTCCTTTTGAGGGGGGGGGAATGAAAGATCCCCAGACATGTAAAATAGACATGCCATTATCCCCTGTGCAGCTGAAAACATCCCCATACAACTAAGTTTACAAAAAAGAATGTGACAAGGCAACACTACATGAAAATTATTTTTTCTTGTTAATAAGGCATTTGCAGAAGGCAGGGTTCATTAGTTTAGCCTTTATAAAAGACACTGTTTCATTAAAACTGGGAGGTTTACATTGTGACAACTGGATTAAATCGAGAAAGAAATTAACCCTGCAACACACCCATAATTACACTGTGGGATACTCTAACACACCCTTGATCTTGGTTGGAACTAAAAAATAATGATCACTCCTGGGCCTTGCTTATTTCCATTCTAGTTAGATAAATGCTGGTTTAGCTCCACTTGGAATTGCTTTATTTAGAGAATGGGATGGCACTGGAAGGATTTTAATAGATATTTGGCACATCAAAGCGTTTACCTAAAATCCAGCACACTTTTACTACCATGGATAGATAAGTTTAGGGAGGGAGAGGGGGATAAAAATTGATATTGATCTATTTTAGAGCAAAATGGCCTAATGGACCAATAAGGGCCATATCACAGCACAAACAATGGCAATCTTCTCACTTGGTGAGATGCCAAGATAAATATGCAAAGATGATAAGCATGTTTCACAGAAAGTTGTCTTTGTAACCATCCATTGGGAAAATAGTAAAACTGCATATTAATATTAGAGCTGTCTGTAAAACTGTTCTTGCTTGTAGCTAAAAGGTAACATTAAAATTCAGTCTGAACAGTTTAAATTTATTTAATATTTTTGATTTGGTATCTTCCTCAGTAGATTGTTGGAATGCAGTGGATATAATATATCTTTATTTCAGCAATACATTTTGACTAAATATTCCATGATATCTTACTTGGCAAGCTTGTAAAATATAGGCTTACTATGATTGCAGCAGCTGGCATACCTAATCTGAGTTTGCAATTTTAGCAAGGTTGATTTTAGTTAGTCTTTGCCTGGGAAACTACTATGTAATTTCAAGGCTATAATTCCGAAGTAAAAACACTTCCCCTGCATAGGAGGACAATAGAAAAGCACTTCTTCAGTGTTTCCAAGAAAAAGGCATAGATGAAACCATATAGCCACCAAAAACTGAGCTCGGTTGAGAAATCCTTCCTTTAAATCAAAACTATCTAAAGTTGATTTAAAGTCCAAGAGTTCTTAACAATGATCTTCATTAAAACTGCAGGAAGATACTGAATTGCATGAGTGTTTAGCTCTGACCCTGTCCTCAACTACAGTTATGATTGTAGTTGAGCCTGCAATTATGGTTATAAGTCATGTTGGTTATTAAGTTAGTCACCCTGTGACTATGCCCAATATTACAACCTTTTTTCCCTATGGCCATTAAGTGATTGTAATAATTATAAAGCAATTGTCCGCAATTGATGGTTTTTGCTGGAAATTGGATGTAAACATAGTTTCGGCAAAAAAAGTAGTAAATCACAGTCACATGGGGATGCTGAAAATGGCCATAAATGTAAGCTAGTTGGTGAACACCTACAATACAATCATGCAACTGCATTTGGTGGGACAGCTCGAACATAGGAGCTTCAAATAGCTATGTTTTTTTGGGCTCCATCATAACTTTGGTTGCTAAGTGACCAGTTGTAAGTTGAGGACTACCTGCAATGATTAAGGTACCAGACTAGAAAGCAAAAGGCTGTGAGTTCAACTCTTCAGTTTGAATTCCATTTGAGGTGAAAAAGTTCTAGATACCATTGGCTAGAGATCTTCATTCAGTGGGTTCCAGGAGATGTACCTTTTCTGCCGTGGCACCTGTCTTTGGACACATTCTTTTACCTGAAGTTAGATTACCTCCATCCCTTTGGATATTCCAAAAGGCCTTCAAGACATAGAAAATAGGATAAGAGAGCTGGAAAGGACCTTGGATGTCTCCTGCTCGAGCAGGAGACCCTATACCAGTGGTGAGCAAACTCATTAGTCAACAGAGCCAAATATCAACAATACCACTATAGAAATTTCTTTTGAGAGCCGGAAGGTGTGGCCTGTTTTGTGGGAGTGGCTCAGCGGTCATGTGACTGAGTGGGCGTGGCCAACTTGGAAAATGTGAAACTCACTTAACAATAGTCTTGGTTAGCAACCAAACTTTTAGGCTCAATTGTGGTCATAAGTTCTTTCTTTCTTTCTTTCTTTCTTTCTTTCTTTCTTTCTTTCTTTCTTTCTTTCTTTCTTTCTTTCTTTCTTTCTTTCTTTCTCTCTCTCTCTCTCTCTCTCGCTCTCTCTTTCTTCCTTCTCTCTCTCTCTCTCTTTCTCCATTTCTCCATTTCTCCCTTTCTCTCTCTCTCTCTCTCTCTCTCTCTCTCTCTCTCTCTCTCTCTCTCTCTGTGTGTGTGTGTCTCCTTCATCCGCCCATCTCTGTCACTCTGTGTGTGTGTCTGTCTGTCTGTCTGTCTGTCTCACATTCAAGCACTTAATCACTCATTCTGTGTCTCTGTCTATCTTTCTCTCCCTCCCTCCCTCTCTCTGTCTCTCCCTGTCTCTCTGTGTGTGTCTGTCACTCTCTGATTCTCCCCTCCCTCCTTGTCTCTCTCTGTGTCTGTGCCTCTCTCTGTCTGTCTGTCTGCTCCCCACCCCCTGCGGAGCCTCCGCAGCCCAGCCCGCCGTGCTTACTCACTCGCTTGCCTTAGCCTGGCTGGGCCGGCCACCCGCTGTTCTTGCTCGCTCGTTCTGGCTACTTCCAGGCTCCGGGGGGGGGGGGGAAGGAACGGCATTCAGTGGGTGACCCTCCAATCGCCCTGGAAGTAGTCTGGCTTGCCCGCCCACTCGTTCGCTCGCTCAGGCTACTTCCAGGGTTGAGAAGGCTCCATGTCGGGTGGGGAAGGAACGGCGTTCAGTGGGTGACCCACTGGTCACCTGTTCCCTCCCCCCACCCGTAAAGCCTCCGCACCCCCTGGAAGTAGACGAGTGGCCGGCATGCCAGCTGGGGAGGCTCTGCAGAGAGAAGGAGGGAGGGAATCGGCAGCTGGTAGGGAGCGTTGCTCCGGCAGGTCCCAGGAGTCCCACCGTCGGCGAGGGTGGAGGAAGAGCCACACTCGAGGGACCAAAGAGCCGCATGTGGCTTGCGAGCCGCGGTGTGCCGACCACTGCCCTATACCGTTTCAGATCTGATTATATTGTCAGGCCTGGGATTTCCAGGTAACTGGAGACTTGTTTAGAGAGTGTTAAAGTGTCAATTTTACCCTCCTTCTTCTATAGTTTGTATCCTTTACTTTTATGACACTTATTAATATGGATTTCTATATCTTATATTTTTTATTTGTGGTTTAAAGACACCTAGAGTCACGTTCAACGATATAAATTTGATTAATAAATACATTTCTGGATATAGAATTGGATTTAATGGTCTAAATGTGGCGGCCGTGGCCAGGGGGGCGTTCTATCAGGTTCGCCTGATACGCCAGTTGCGCCCCTTACTAGACCGGGGGGCCCTTCGCACAGTCACTCAAGCGCTCGTGACATCTCGGCTGGATTACTGTAACGCTCTCTACATGGGGCTCCCCTTGAGGTGCACTCGAAGGCTGCAGTTAGTGCAGAATGCGGCCGCGCGGGTGGTTATGGGTGCCTCAAGGCAAGCCCACGTAACACCTCTCCTGCGCGAGCTGCACTGGCTGCCTGTGGCCTTTCGAGTGCGCTTCAAGGTGTTGACCACCATCTTTAAATCGCTCCATGGCTCGGGGCCTAGCTATATACGAGACCGCCTCCTGCCCCATACATCCCTTCGTCCGGTCCGCTCCCACAGAGCGGGCCTACTCCGGGTGCCGTCGGCTGGGCAATGCCGGCTGGCGACACCCAGGGGAAGAGCCTTCTCTGTGGCGGGCCCGGCCCTCTGGAACGACCTACCCCCCGACCTTCGCACTACCTCGGACCTCCGCCTCTTCCGCCAACGTCTTAAGACGTACTTATTCCAACAAGCCGGCCTAGGATAGCCCCCCGCATCTGACTTTTAAATATAAATTATAATTTGGTTACGGTTTTAATAATGGGTTTTAGCACGGGTGAATTAATTTAATATATTTTTAATTGATTGATGTATATTGTATTTATGGTTTTATATAATGCCTGTGCGCCGCCCTGGGTCCTAACAAGGAGAAGGGCGGGGTATAAATTTAATAAAATAAATAAAAAAAATAAATGGCTCTTTCCAACTCTTCGATATTCTCGGTCTCTTGGTCCTTTCTCTTCCTCTCCTTTTCTTTCTCTCTCTCTAAATATGGTCTTGCCAGAGCTTGTCAGAAAGCAGCAATGTCATTTTTAAAAGTTTCCTATCCTCATCCTAAACAGCACCACTGTTCTTTGGTTCCTATAAACTTTTGGCTGCTCTGAAATCAAAGAAGTGCCACCTCCTATTAACAAATCAGTTAATTTAGAAATCTGTACTGAATTATGAATGAGGAGAGGGTTCAGATGGTTAAGAACTGTCATTCTTAAAATGGGCTCCAAAATTATTATTTAATTCAAGCGCATAGCTTCCACCATCGTGTCCTTAAACATTTCCTTATGTGGAAAATCACACCATTCTCACCGGCATCCCAAAATAGATTCCATTTTCTTGCCTGAAACAATGAAACCTGAATGCATTATGACTTCTGCTTCTGAAATGGTACGTATGTGACAAGCAGTGCTCCCAAGGGATAAATACTTTCCTTCTGTTTACCTTCCCGTGTCATAAAATAGAGGAACTAAGTTATGCAAGACATGTTCAGAGGTGCAGAGCAAGGCTTTTGTCAGGACCTCTGACTCAACCTGTGGTCCACGAGAGAAGCCTTCTTCCTGTGATTTGTGGGTGTGCTCATCACTGAATAATGGATGCCCATTTCTCTGCCACAAGGTTACAATGTTAATCATATCTAGAGGTTTATTTGAAGCCCTGGGGAAAGGGCATCCTGCTTCATCTTCTCCCAGACAAGTTAAGAATTTCACAAGTAACCTACCCTTTTGGATCTTCAGAATATTTCCAGGTTGTGTGATCAGCAAATGGGATCTGCAGCAAAACTATTTGCAAAGGTTTTTTTTTTCTTCCATTCGGTTGTGTGTGATTCTTGGAGACCACCTGGACAAGTCCCTGTAGTTTTCTTTTATATTGAAAAAGTTTTATTGGTTTTACATTTTTTCTATAGGATAGGGTAAGGGATACAAAGAAATTTTGAGAGCATTCACATCGAAGTCGTCGGCTCTTCCGGGACCTCAAAATACATTAATAACAATTAAAAAAGAACATTTTTCATCACACTACAAAGTGAAAGCGTGTACATATATCTAAATTCTCATTTCTATACTGTCAGTCCTTTACAAAAAATCACAAATATTATGCAAAATTGTTCAAAAGAAAAGTCAAGGCAAAGTTATTTTTTTGATCTAAGTCTCTTGGCAATTGAATCTTCTTTTTCTCCTTCCAGGCCCCCAGTAGGCGGGGCCATGGCCCCCTCCGTCCCCCCTGAATCTTCCCCCAGGATAGAGGAATGTTTTTTAAGAAAGGCTTCCGCCTCAGCAACTGTTTTAATCCTCACTCTTCCTCCATCCCAGAACACCAGCATCCTTTCGGGTGTCACCCACTTGAACCAAATCCCATGATCAAACAATGTTTTAGACAAGAAGGAAAATTTCCTTCTTGCATCTCTAATCTTTCTAGGGATCTGCTTCAAGATAGCAACCGTTTTTTGTTGGTAGATTAATGGACTTTCTCTCTGGAGTTTCAGGATTTCCTCTCTGGTTGACCTTCTAACAAATACCTTCGCTATCACACCTATTGAGTTGGAAAATTGTTTCTCTCTTGGTTCCTGAATTTTACAACGTTACAACCTTGATCAGAACTTTTGGCTCCCGGTCAGCCTCATCAACCCCACCCTGAAAACGCCATTTTAGTGGCACTGACTTTAACAGCTAATCATGGCTCAAGAAACAGCACTGACAAGTTTAGAACAAAGGATGGCTTCTCTTGAAACTGTTATACAAACTTTGGTACAAGAAATTCAGGCCCAGAGGGCAGAAAACATCAATTTCAAGAAGGAGTTATTGGACACACGGAAGCAAGTGCTGGAAAATACACAGAAGAATGAAGAACTGGAAGGGGGGTTGGCGGGGGTTAAGGGAGAGATTAAAAATGTTACTAAAGAGGTTGAGGAAACAAATGGGCATGTGTCTAGGATTGATATGGAAAGAATGACATATTTTTTGAGATTTCAGAATGTTCTTGAGGAATCTGGTGAATGCCTCCCTGATCTTATGAGCACGATTTTAGCAGACTATTTACAAAAACCTAAGGATGAGATCAGGGGGGACATTGACCTAGCCTATAGAATTAACTCAGCATATGCCAGGATAAACGAAGTGCCTAGAGAGATACATGTGAAGTCCCTGTAGTTTTCTTGACAGGGTTTTCAGAAGTGGTTTGCTACTGCCTCCTTGCCAAGGCTGAGAGAAAGTGATTGAAGGTCACCCAGATGGCTTTGTCCCTAAGGCAGTGGTAGAATTCACAATCTTCCAGTTTCTAGCCTGGTGCATTTAATCCCTAAAACATATGAAGAGTGGTTGCAGAAACTGAATATGTCTAGTTTAATGAAAAGAAGGACTAATGGAGACATGATAGCAGTGCTCCAATATTTCAGGGGCTGCCACAAAGAAGAGGGAGTCAAACTATTCTCCAAAGCACCTGAGGGTAGAACAAGAAGCAATGGGTGGAAACTAATCAAAGAGAGAAGCAACTTAGAGCTGAGGAGAAATTTCCTGACAGTTAGAACAATTAAGCAATGGAACAGCTTGCCTCCAGAAGTTGTGAATGCCCCAACACTGCAAGTCTTAAAGAAGATGCTGGATAGCCATCTGTCTGAAATGGTATAGGGTTTGCTGCCTAGGCAGGGGGTTGGACTAGAAGACCTCCAATGTCTCTTCCAACTCTGGTATTGTATTGTATTGTATTGTATTGTATTGTATTGTATTGTGTTGTGTTGTGTTGTGTTGTGTTGTGTTGTGTTGTGTTGTATTGTGTTGTATTGTATTGTACTACAGCAAACAGACTGTCAAAGCAGTTCTGCTGCAGTTCAAATTGGGGAGCTCACATGTGGAGGTTCCCTAATGCAATCCAATTTTGTGCTTTGAAATTTGGAGGCAAAACAATTTGATTGGAACGGATTCAGGTTTTGATTTGGCAATCAAAATATCTGCCACTACTAATGTTTTTTGACAGACTGGAGCGAAAATAGCGTGCATGATGCCCATTTAGAGTACATTAACTCCTACAGGTTTATGCCTGATACCTTCCAGAATCTCACCCCAATAATATTTTGGAATATTTCTTTTAAGACAGAAACAGCAGGAATGAGAAAAGAACAGCTCACAATGTAATTTAGTAAAAAAAACCTACAGAGATATGCTGAACTAGTGCAGAAATAACAAACTCCAATTTAAAAACCATACTTTTAAAAACTCTCCCTTAGTTATCGGTTGGCTTCTTCCCTGAAACAATAAAACCTAAATGTGTCATGACTTCTGCCTCTGAAGAGCTGTGGTGGTACAGTGGTTAAAATACAATATTGTAGGCTAATTCTATCGACCTCCGCGCCTTCCGCCAGAAATTAAAGACTTTCTTGTTCCATCAGGCCGGTTTGGTCTAAGCTATTTACCTAGCCTACAGTCTGTATCTTAAATTGTTTTAATTGGGTTTTAGATGGGGTTAATGTTTTAATACTTTAAAATTTTTAGCACAGGGATAATTTATTTAATTCGATTTTAATTATTTATATTTGTTATATTATGTGGTTTTAATTTCCTGTGCACCACCCCGGGTCCCTTTGGGGAGAGGGTGTGGTTATATAAATAAATAAATAAATAAATAAATAAATAAATAAATAAATAAATAAATAAATAAATAAATAAATAAATAAATAAATAAATAAATAAATAAATAAATAAATAGATTGTTGATTGATTGCCAGCAGTTCGGCAGTTCAAGTCTCACTGGCTCATGGTTGACTCAGCCTTCCATCCTTCTGAAATTGGTAAACTGAGGACCCTGATTCTTGGGGGCACTATGCTGACTCGGTAAACCTGCTCAGAGAGGTCTGTAAAGCATTGTGAAGTGGTATATAAGTCTAAGTGCTATTGCTATTTTTCTGCCTGTCAAGTTTGACAAGATATTGAAAAATATTAATTAGCCTGCCCATGTGTGTGGTATTTGGCTTTTTACTCAGTGATCACTGAATTATTGGTTGCACCAATTAGATTAGCATGACTAGTTGGCAAACACTTTATCTTCTTGGTAGGGCTCCATTCATTAATTTTTTGATGCCCATTGGCACATACAATACAATACAATAGCAGAGTTGGAAGGGACCTTGTAGGTCTTCTAGTCCAACCCCCTGCGTGGGCAGGAACCTTATACCATTTCAGACAAATGGCTATCTAACATCTTTTTAAAGACTTCCAGGGTTGGGGCATTCACAACTTCTGGAGGCAAGCTGTTCCAGAGGTTAATTGTTCTAACTGTCAGGAAATTTCTCCTTAGTTCTAAGTTGCTTCTCTCCTTGATTAGTTTCCACTCATTTCTTCTTGTCCTGCCCCCAGGTGCCTTGGAGAATAGTTTGACTCCCTCTTCTTTGTGGCACCCTCTGAGATATCGGAACACTGCTATCATGTCTCCCCTGGTCCTTCTCTTCATCAAACTAGACATACCCAGTTCCTGCAACCATTCTTCATATGTTTTAGTCTCCAGTCCCCTAATTATCTTGGTTGCTCTTCTCTGCACTCTTTCCAGAGTCTCCACGTCTTCTCTACATCGTGGCGACCAAAACTGTATGCAGTATTCCACATCTTGGTATGACATAACTCATAGAAAGTGGCTAGGATATATGCCCATTATAAAAAGGGCTGTTCTTCTGAGAAGACTTTGCTTCATTGTACTAGATACTAAAGATGCCAGGAATGTTTCCAGGGATCTACTTCTTAAAAGATTATGCAAATTTAATGCTGCAGTACTTCTCAAAAGTTAGGCTGCTTTAATAAGTAGCAGAGAAGGGCTACATTTACATGAAGAAGGAATCATTTCTTCCAAACCATTTTAAAAATAGGTACAACTAAACACTCAGATGAGGCAGCTTTGCTTAGAGCTTATTAAGTGGATATAATGAATGTTGAGTGGTTTGTCACTCTGCTGCTGATTATGTTTTATGGTTGTAATATGGTTTTTTAACATGGTTTTATATTTATTTTTGGCTTCCATCTGTTTTTGGAACTGCTTTAGCAGTTGTATACTGTCATATTTGTAAGAGGAGTGGCTATACAAATTGAATAAATACTTGGAACACCCTGACTGGTATTGGCAAGCAAGCAGATAAGTAGGCATCACTTTTTGTTAAACTGATTTACAGATACATGAGTCCAGTTGTCTACCCTCTTTCTTAGCTGCCAGAGTAAGAAAAAGTTTCATTAAGCTTGACAAGCATACCCATTCAAGTGTGGCCCTGAACACTATTTCTCAAAATTGGCAACTTTAACCCCAGGTTAATTACACTGTTACAGTCATGAGGTCATAATGACCGCTCAAACAATTTTCTTAATCTATAAAAATAATAGTTTGGATATGATGTTAAATGTACTTTGTATACCGGCAGTTACAATTTTCATTTATTGATCAAATTAACAAATTTTATAAATTCTATCTGCAACCAGAATGGTCCATTTCTAAAAATAGGGGTGTTCAGAACATTTTGGAAAACAGTTGCGGTCACTATGACCTCAGGTCTGTGGTTAAGGGTTAAGATGTTTGGACGTCAGCTCCCAGAATTCCCCAGCCAGCCACACCACACATCTTAAAGTTGCCAAGTTTGAGAAAATTGCTCTAAAAAAATATTGCATGACAAGATTTCATTGTAATGTAAAGTCCCATGGTTGTGGCTTGCTAGTCATACTTTATGTTAGTTATAAAACAGTTCTCAAGGTAGGAGCACTTTGCTCCTTAGTAACCTTATAGCAGAAAAATACTGTAGTTAGGTAGTGGACAGGACAAGTTTGTGGGAGATGTTGGGAGAAATGAAGACGAAGGGATGGAGAGCCAAGATCACACAGACTCACTGATACCAACAGGGGACTGTCATAAAATAGGACACAGGATATACAGTATAGATTTGGGAAACATTGGGATGGATCTCACACAAAGATGACTGAACAAAGCAGAATTAATAAGAGGGAATAAAGCTGCATCTTGTGGCAAATCACTTCTAAGAGAGATTGAGAGGAAAAAAGCAAAAACATTTTCCCAACCCCAAAGGACTCTGAGAGTCATGGGATTTAATGAGGTGAAGACATTCTTTGGCTAGAAATCACATTTCTGTCAGACCACTCAACACACTCCCTCTACTATCTCCATGTATGGTTAGACTAACTGATTCATTATTCCCAGTGTTAGAAACAGTAAAATACCACCGAGTCACTGCTGTATTTGGTCATATCATTCTGAATCAATTTGGTGTCACTGATTCAATATGGCAGATCAACTTGGCTTGGTACTTTGGCCATAGAATTAAATCTCTGACTTAAACATTTACATAACTGTGTCATCGGCACCCACGAAGTGGATTTGCTTGCCTGTTGAATACTTGATTTGGGACTAGTGATGAATTAAGAATAAGAATAAGAGGAAATAGTATATTAATTTAAAATTACAACAAAACCCTTAGAGGAAGGTACCAGAAGAACTTAATCATTTGTGATTTATCTGTTTGATGCAGCTCTCTAGGAATTGTATGCATACAAAAAGCAAGCAATCCAACTGGTCTACACACACACAAACACACAAATACACACACTCACAGAGCAATCCTTGAGAAATATCAATTGTTATGGTTATCTTTTCTTCATGGGCATAAACTTTTTTCATAGCTTGGAAGATGCTAAATTTACTCACCCAGGATAGAACTTACATCTAGAGGATTTTCTGCAATGGAACCACATAATTTGATATATATTATTTTCTGGCTTAGCTGTCATGTTTATTTCTATTCTGCTCCAAACCAGAATGCCTTGAGCTTTGCCTATAGTGAGAAAAAATGAGAGTAATAATGGTCCTTTTGTCCTTAGAATTGGTGGCATTAGCTTTGTTTACTTTGTTGTCCCAAAGGTGGTTTTTTTTTTTCCAAAAGGCAACTGGGCTTTCTTGGTGTTTTCTTTGAAATATTTTGCTTTCACCAAGAAGCTCTTTAGTTCTGAAGAAATGAACTGATGAACTAAAGAAACTTCTTTGATGAGAAGTAAAACATTTTCAAAGAAAACATCAAGAAAGTAAAGCACCTTTGAGATAACTATGAGCTAGATGATTGAGAATCTCCATAGACATTTACTAAATAATTACATAAGAACATAAGAATAGCCTTGCTGGAATAGGCCACAGCCCATCCAGTCCAGCATTCTGTCTCACACAGTGGCTCACCATTTGCTTCAGGGTCTTCCCAAGCAGATATCTTCACCTGCTTATGATTCCCTGCAAATGGCATCGAGAGATATCCTGCCTATCTCTCCAACCCGGAGGGTGTCCTTAGGCATCCATAATGATAGCCATGGATACCCTTGTTCTCCATGAACTCGTCTAATCCTTTCTTAAAGGTGTCGAGGCTGACAGCTGTCACCACTTCTTCTGGCAGGGAGTTCCATAGACCAGTGATCCTCTGGGTGAAAAAGTACTTCCTCTTATTTGTTTGAGGTTTAGCTATCAAAAGTTTCATGGAGTGCCCCCTAGTTTTAGTGTTGTGCGATAGGGAAAATAGTTTTTCCTTTTCTACTTTGTCCACACCGTGCATGATTTTATAGACTTCAATCAGGTCACTTCTCAGGCGCCATCATTCTAGAGTGAAGAGGCCCAGCCGTTGCAGCCTCAGATGGTAAGGAAGGTGTTCCAGCCCCCTAATCATTCTGGTTGCCCTCCTCTGCACCTTTTCCATTTCCAATTACATCACTATATTTGTTTTAACAGAATAACAGAGTTGGAAGGGACCTTGGAAGTCTTCTAGTCCAATCCTCTGTTCAAGCAGGAAAACGTATACCATTTTCAGAAAATGCTTGTCCAATCTCTTCTGAAGAACCTCCAAAAACCTTTATCCTATGCTAGGAATAGTCTGACATTAAGGAGATTTACCATTAACAAATTCATTCAGTCTCCATTTGGAGATTGATTTTGAAGGGCAGAACTTTATAACTGAACTATCTGTTGTAGGGTTTGGGGTTTGTTTGTTTGTTGCATTTTATTACCTGTTGTCCATCTCCTAACATTTGTGCTATCTTGCCTAATGAAAAGTTCTGGAGAACCTGAAAGCTTGAATTGATTTTGGTTGATTGAGTGTAATAAAAATATTATTCAGTTATAGATCTTGAATTTTTAAGAATTAAACTATGCTTGAAGTTCATTTATATTGATTTATATTGATATTGATTGTTCCATGATTGTTTATTTGTAACCTATGACTATCATTAAGTGCTATATCTTTTTATTCTTGACAAATGTATCGTGTCTTTTTATGTACACTGAGAGTATATTAGAATTACTTTTATTGTCATTGTATGTATATCTACAGTATACCCATACAACGAAATGCACATAACACCCAGAGACCAGGCCCAACACACATGACAATCCCCAAATACCCACACCCACCAAAAATTCCCCACCCTTAAACCACCCAAACATCCACATACAGACCAAGTAATGCTGTGCACCAAAGGCAAATTCCTTGTGTCCAATCACACGGGGCCAGTAAAGAATTCTATTGTATTTTATTTAGTTGATTCTGTTAATTAATACAAAGTGTAGGAAGTTCCAATGTCATTTCGCTAATTTCATTTGGAATTCAGGAATGATTCTGTAAAGTATTGCATCTCTCTCCAAACTGTCAGATCTTGCGTAAAAAAAAATAGAGAAAACGAAAAACAAATGATTGTTGATACCAGTGAAGACTTAAAAAAAAAATCTGTAAGCATATAGAAAGGATAATTTTAGTCATACCAGCTATGGGACGTAGATTTAAGGCTCCCCATTCACCATATTTTAATTCAAAACACACTGTTCGCAAACTTTATTTTACATTCACTTACCTCAATCGTTTTTCCTTCAGATGTGTTGGGGCAAAAGCATTCAACATTTCTTTGATCATGCTAAAAAGAACTTGTGATAATCAAAATCCAAATATTTTGTTGGGAATCAGGTTCTACACTAATTAAAATGTCTGGGTCAGCTATATTTTATACCGACAATATGAGAGTTTACTCGCCAGTCTAGAGAGCATAACAGTAGACTTTAAAAAAAATGCAGTGTTGTAATAAACAAGGATAAATCCCTATTAAGATAGGAGCATGACATTATGCTTATTTTCATTTACTTATAGACATTTCTGAACTTAGAACATCATTGGAGTACAGCTGTTGTCATAGCAACAGCTAACTCACTCCTTTCATAGAAAAGATGGTTAATCTTAAATGTTGATCTTGATGCACAAATTGTGGTATCATTGCATCTAAAATTAATATGTTTTTTTTATTCTGCACTCCAAAGAAGATGAGTCTTTTTTCTTTATGCATTAATGCAGGGGTCTCCAACCTTTGCAACTTTAAGTCTGAAGGACTTCAGCTCCTGGCTGGAGAATTCTGGGAGCTGAAGTCCTTCAGACTTAAAGTTGCAAAGGTTGGAGACCCCTGCATTAATGGATGACAGATGTTAAAAATTAAGGTTTTTTATTTCCAGACCAGGCCATTAATTTGCAAAATTGTGCAGGGTTTATTATAGTCCTAGAATGTTTTCTTACCTGAAATCATGTAAAACTATAATCCTATAGAATTATAAACTATATAAAACTATAAATCTATATAGAAGCAACCTGGAAATTAAGAAGAAACTTCTTAACAGTGAGAACAATTAACTAGTTTACTATTTTGTTGGAGGGCTTCTGGAGCTTAGAGAAGGCAAAAAACATGCCCAATGGGCCAACCGGAAGTTCATTTCTGAACTTCCGGTTGGCCTGTTGGGCCTGTTTTCGCCCTCCTCAGGCTTCAGAAAAGCCTCCGGAACCTGGGGAGGGGTGAAAATTCACTCCCATGCAGGGGTCGCTCATGCATGCACAATGGGGGGTTGCTCGCACATGTGCAGTTGCGTGGGCACACGCACGCAATAGTGCGCGCAAACACAGTTTTGTCATACCTCTAGAAAAAGGTTAGCCATCATTGGTATAGGGTCTCCTGCTGGAGCAAGGGATTGGGCTAGAAGACCTCCAAGGTCCTTTCCAGCTCTATTCTGATTGATTGATTGATTGATTGAGTATTTTGAGTACACTTTTTGCTCTTTGATTCTTAAAGAAACCTGAACAAATTTGTCTAGTTTGATGAAGAGAAGGACCAAGGGAGACATGATAGCAGTGTTCCGATATCTCAGAGGGTGCCCTAAAGAAGAGGGAGTCAAACTATTCTCCAAGGCACCTGGGGGCAGGACAAGAAGCAATGGGTGGAAACTAATCAAGGAGAGAAGCAACTTAGAACTAAGGAGAAATTTCCTGACAGTTAGAACAATTAACCTCTGGAACAGCTTGCCTCCAGAAGTTGTGAATGCCCCAACCCTGGAAGTCTTTAAAAAGATGTTAGATAGCCATTTGTCTGAAATGGTATAAGGTTCCTGCCCACTCAGGGGGTTGGACTAGAAGACCTACAGGGTACCTTCCAACTCTGCTATTGTATTGTATTGTAAATACTTTTATATTTTTTTATCAGGATCTCCTTTATGAGGCTTGCTTGTTACTCATGAACACATACCCTGTCATAGTGGCTCTGAAGTGGTGAGGGGAGTATTAAATCAAATAAACAGAAGCTCAGCAGGAAATAAGTGGCTGCCATCTCACAAAGCAGCATTATTTGGCCTTCATGGGTCAAATAATCTTTCCCCTTTCTTTCTTGCACTTTCATATTTTCTTTCCTGAACTTTACCTTTTTTTCTTTTTAACTCTTTTTTACTTGTTAGTTTATCTTTTAACTTTGTGACTGTCTGTCTGGTCTTTCTGCCTGTCTGTATATATGGGTCTGTGTATTTAATTAATTAATTAAATAAATAGAATGAATTGGTGCTCTATAGACACCCAATGGTAACACAATGTATTGCAGCTCCCCCCCCCCAATTTAGTTGCCTTCTAGATTTGTAGCCTTGAGTTTCTAGAATCCGTCAATCAGCATTGCCCACTGCTGAAAATTTGGAGGTGTAAAATTCATGCATGTGGTTAGCACTCCGCTGGGGCCAAACACAATATACCTGTCCTAATTTATTTTGCTTCAACAGTAATCTTCAAATTCACTTCAAATTCCTCCTGTCTCCTAGCACTGATGTAATCTGCACAGTGTAGTCTAATGTTGTATTCTCTAGATGTGCTAAACTACAACTTCCAATGACCATACTACATGAGAATTCTGGAAGTTGTAATCTCCAATTTCTGGAAGGCTTCTGTTTGGCTGATGTCTTGATGAAATTGTTGGAATGGAACAAGGAAGACTGCATTTTAAATTATCTCAAAGAAACACAAGGTCCTATTATTTAGAGGTACAGATAGTCCTTGACTTACTGACACAATTGAGCCCAAATTTTCTGTTGCTAAATGAGACTTTTGTTAAATGAATTTTATCCCATTTTACTACCTTTCTTGCCACAGTTCATAAGTGAATCACTCCAGTTGTCATGTTAGTAACACAGTTGTTAAGTCTTCCCCATTGACTTTGCTTGTCAAAAGGACACAAAGGGTGATCACATGACCCCAGGACCCCGCAACTGTCATAAATACATGCCAGTTGCTAAGCGTCTCAATTTTGATCATATGACCCCAAGGATGCTGCAATGGTCATAAGTATGAAAAATGATCACAAGTTACTTTTTTCCGTGCTGTTGTAACTTTGAACAGATACTAAAGGAACTGTTGTAAGTCAAGGACTACCTGTACTGTGAAATTGTTTATAAGACTTCACAAATGCAGATTAAAAAGATGAGGATATTCAGCCTACAGAATACCCTGTTTGCCACGCCATTGTGAAATTGTAGAATTCTTCAATAAAAGGTTCTCCTACATTTATGAGTTGAGTGATGGATTGCAAAAAGCTGTGGAAGCCAAAAGCACTGACATCAGTGGAGCAATAGTATCATGGGCTATAAAACACTTAGATAAGAGATAAACCTTCACTACAGGCATAAATTACACTGAACAGGCAGACAAAAGATATATTCCTGACGGTTCCCATTTATCAAGTATTCTGAGATGAGAAATAACCTGAAAATATAAATTTGTATTTACACTGGGAATGGAAGAGAAAACTGATTATCAGTGAGATTAGTTAGAAATCATCTGACTGATGGTAATATATTTCTGGGAATTAATGGTAATAAATGGATGCAGTAAACAGCTCTAAAATGTGTCATAACTCTTTTTATGGCTTATTTAACTTTTCTTAAAATGCTTGTGTTTTAACTGAGCAGGATTCTAAATATGTCTTGCATTTAGGTGAAAATTATTTGGGGGTTTCACTTGAGAAATTGCTATAGTTTCAGTTCTGTTATGATTTCAATTCTCTTCAGAATCGTAGATGTCTTCTTCCTAATAGATCTTTCCTGTTTCTGCCTGGAACTGCGTTCTCACTAATAGAAGGAAGATGTTTCCTTTTCTCCCTCACGAAAGCAGAATTTGGGGATCTATTGGGAACTGCAAGAAAAATCAAGGGAGAAAAAACAACCTTTCACTACTTTCTGTTAACAAATCAGAATCCCTTCTCTGAAAAGGCATGTTTAAGTAGATTTCATCCATTGATAATGACTATACCCATGTTGGAAAGAAAAAGGCAAGCTGCTTACATCCAAAAGTATTTCAGATATTTTAAGTTGTATCGGATGAGAAAACAAAAAATAGATGAGCAGGAAAAAATTAACTGTGTACAATGTTCTGGCTTGATGGCAGCTTGTGAACCAAGGCTGTATTTCTATGGAAGGCAATATCATAGTCCAGACAAATGAATTTACAAATTGCCATGCTCTGCAGTCAGATAGCTACTTGAAAAAACCCCAACTCTCTAATTTTGAAAAAAAAATATTTTTCCGTAATTTTGGAATGTCTTTGTATCCAAAAGCAAATTGACATTTTTACCCTCTGTTTTAAGATGTGATGATAATTTGTCATCTATTGAATTATAGTTAAAAATACAACTCCATGTTATATCTGCGGGATCGGATCCTGGCCCATACATCCCTGCGGCCGATTCGCTCCCACAGAGAGGGACTTCTCCGGGTGCCGTCCACTAGGCTATGCCAGCGGGCGACGCCCAGGGGAAGGGCCTTCTCTGTGGCAGGCCCAGCCCTCTGGAACGACCTTCCCCCCGAAATTAGAACAACTACGGACCTCCGCTCCTTCCGTCAAAAACTTAAAACACACTTTTTCTGCTTGGCTGGCCTAGGCTAGTCCCCCGTCTTTTAATAGGGTTTGGGGATTTTAGTTAATTTTAAAATGGGGGATTTTAGCGCAGGGATAATCTTTGTTTAATTTGCTTTTTATCTAAATTATTTATGTATATTTATTGGTATTTTTTAATTTCCCTGTGCACCGTTCCGAGTCCCTTTGGGGAGAGGAAGCGGTCTATAAATAAAAATTTTTTTTATTATTATTATTATTATTATTATTATTATTATTATTATTATTATTATTATTATTATTATTATTATTATTATTATTATTATTATTATTATTATTATTATATGCAAAAAAAATGAATTTATCCTTGATAGTGTTTATCATTTTTTTAATTTCATGTGGAACAAGATATATGTTAAAAATTAATTATCTGTTTATGGGTGTTAGATTATATATATGCCATGCTGTATTTAAATGTGAATAATTTATTTTATTTTATTAAATTTATACCCCGCCCTTCTCCTTGTTAGGACCCAGGGCGGCGCACAGGCATCTTAAAAAATACAAAATACATTAAATATCGATTAAAATATAATTAAATTCATTAACCCGTGCTAAAAACCCCAATATTAAAAACCCGTACCAAATTATAAATTTCGTTAAAAGTCAGAAACGGGGGCTATCCTAGGCCGGCTTGTTGGAATAAGTACGTCTTAAGACGTTGGCGGAAGAGGCGGAGGTCCGAGATTGTGCGAAGGTCGGGGGGTAGGTCATTCCAGAGGGCCGGGCCCGCCACAGAGAAGGCCCTTCCTCTGGGTGTCGCCAACTGGCATTGCCCGGCCGATGGCACCCGAAGAAGACCCTCTCTGTGGGAGCGGATCGGGCGAAGGGATGTATGGGGCAGGAGGCGGTCTCGTATATAGCTAGGCCCCGAGCCATGGAGCGATTTAAAGATGGTCGTCAATACCTTGAAGCGCACTCGAAAGGCCACAGGCAGCCAGTGCAGCTCGCGCAGGAGAGGTGTTACGTGGGTTTGCCTTGGGGCGCCCATAATCACCCGCGCGGCCGCATTCTGTACTAACTGTAGCCTTCGAGTGCACCTCAAGGGAAGCCCCATGTAGAGAGCTTTACAGTAATCCAGCCGGGACGTCACAAGTGCTTGAGTGACTGTGCGAAGGGCTCCCCGGTCCAGTAAGGGGCGCAACTGGCATATCAGGCGTACCTGATAGAACGCCCCCCTGGCCACGGCCGCCACATGGTCCTCCATGGACAGCCAGGAATCCAGGAGGACGCCCAAGTTGCGCGCCCTCTCCACGGGGGCCAGTTGTTCACCCTCTGTGACTTTTACACAGAGAAAGGTCAGCAATTTCCCCAATATCAGTATATAATCTTCCAAGAATATAGTTTTCTGGGGGGGTTTCTAGTGAGGATTCATGACAAACTAGACTTCCCTGAAGGAGTGGGGATGGCATTATCTTACAGTATATTTATGGTTTTATGATTAGTTAATATAGATTGTAGAAAGAAGAGGGTTATGTTGAAACTATAGAGTAAGAGGTAAATTTATAATTGTACTTATGATTGTTGTAAAGAAGGTTGTAAACTACATCTTTGTATCCCTTCTCTTTCTTTTGTAATTTTCTTTTACTTTTTTCTTGCTTGCATTTTCAGCAGTCTCTGGTTTTTTCTTCTTTTCTTCTTGCTTTATATTAGTTTATATTAATTCTAATATTTCTTTTAAAAATCTTTAATAAAAATTATATATGAGTATGAGTTCATATTTATACAACATCCATCCACTCACCTACACATACAGTATATATATACATAGATATGCACATGCATGCATATGCTTATATGACACATAAATTTATACAGTCAGTTAGTGGGCTGAATTTGGTTTGTTGGGTCATAAATCTGTAAGACTATGGAAGTTTTAAAGAGGCTTCCTTTAGTTCTGGTGAGTCACTATAGGAATGGCAAACTTCAGTGTGTTGAGCTGTCAAATGGGGGGAAAAACTGAACATATTAGGACTTGCTTTTTGCATAAACATGTGCAGGATTGTTCAGGCCATAAACAGAACCAAACAATTCTATTAGCAAAATAATGGTCTAACTTCCAAAAAGTAAAGGTAGCTAAGGGAGGGCCTAAGGACCAAGTGGGTAAAACATTGTATTATTATGCAAGTTGTTTGTAATATTCATGTTCTGACCACACTGAGACACAAGCCAATTGGAGACATCATAGAATAACCAGTTTTCAATTCATGTGGAAATATTTGTATGTGATGAAAGTCTTCCTACTCTACATTATATTGGTGAAATAGACTCTTCAGTGAGGTCCATGCATGATTTGGAGAGGCAAGAATGTAAGTGAGAGGAAAAAGCACAATTTCAATTATTTGAACAGTCTTCTCCACTCCCAAATCAACATGAACTAGGGTAAGAGAAAGAGGTAAGAATAATATTGCAAATGTCCATTGTAGCCTTTTTTTCTTCTGCTGTACCCTAAGTTCCTAAATAGGTAATTGCAGAAGATGAAAACTGTCCCTTTTTGAACTTTTGAACTTTGTCAAATTAATGTATTTCTCCAGAAATTCTACACTTAATATGGTCTAAAACAACAATTTGTAAATTTAAAATCTACTTTTAGAAAAACATCACAACTTTATCAGCTGTACTAATATTGTTGAACAAAAAAAAATTATCAGCAATACTAATACTGAAACATAAAAAAATATGAAATTGTGCTTATTTAATCATTTCCCCTTGACTTTTCTCAAAACTTCAAAAGATGCTTTTACTAAATTGATTTCCAATCCTCATTTTTTTTAGAATATTGAATTATATGTTATAAAAATCTAAAATACCAGTCTGGTAAACTAGGCAGGGTAAGATAGGGTAATACAGAGGGTTTAAACCAGGGGTGTCCAAACTTGGGAACTTTAAGACTTGTGGAATTCAACTCCCAGAATTCCCCAGCCAGCATAGCTGCCTGGGGAATTCTGGGAGTTGAAGTCCACAAGTCTTAAAGTTCCCAAGTTTGGACACCCCTGGTTTAAAATATATGTTCCAAAAGAAGAGCTTGTTTCTGGGGAGAAAAAAACCTAGAAAAAAGGTTACAGTGAGGAGACTATTTAGAGCACAGAGTATGTTCCTTTGGGTCAGAATTATGAGTGCCTAATACATAGGTACAAGAATGGCTACAGTAAACAGACAGAAAGAAAGATCCTTACATGTATAGTGTGATTATAAAAAGGATGCACCTTTAGAGCAATCAGTGCTCTGCTGACATCAAAGTCATTTTAGAAAAGATTATGCAAGAATCAAAACAATGTACTATCAGTTAACCTTGCGTGAGTGATTTATACTTTCCGGATATTTTATTTCAGACACTAGGGCCTGCCAAATATTATTGTTTTAAGACAGTTGAGACCCTGAGATGAAAGAGTTTATTTACAATAGCAGAACAGCTTCCTGCTCCTACTTTCCTAACAGCCAGAAAAATCAAAGGACAATTATTTTCATGTATTGGCATTCTGAGTCATGCTTCATGTGAGACAAAGGATCATCTGCAAGACTGCACAAAAGCAAAAGGACTTCCTGCTTGCATATTTGCAGTAGTGTTGAGAGTTGTAAAAAACCAAAATCTGCTCTATCACTCTGGAGAAAATAACAGAGATTAATTATAGGAAAATTTGAGTCTTCAGGTTTAGGAAAGTTTCCTAATGTTGAACATTCCTATGGTATGAGCAACTTGACATTGGGCCCAGTTATCCAAAAAGGTGGTGGACATCCCTTCTTTGGGTGTGTTCAGTGCAAATATCTATCATGGAGTCATTCATCTGCATTCCTCCAGATTATGGGTTGGATTTGATAGCCTATATCGCCCTTCACAACCCCACAGTTCTTTTATTTGCTATGGAAGTTTTTGTAATGTTCTAAATAAATAACATGTACTATATTTTAAGGTGTACTTTGTAAGCTTGCATAAACATATGAAATGTTTATACAACAAAAAAGAGATTCTTAGTAGATCAGTATTGGATCTGAATGCTAATACAGCTAATAGTACAGTTAATTCTGCTTGTAATTTTTGGGTATAAAGATTATATGAACAGCCTCACTGAGCTCCAGTTTCAGGTGTCATAAACATCTAATTATGGTTTGGAATTTTCCTCTAAAATCATTATCTGTGTTTTAACAAGTGAGAGAATAATGTTCACAGTGGTGCTGAAGAAAAGCAACTAGCTAACA
Organism: Rhabdophis nuchalis; assembly: GCA_039707465.1. NCBI lineage: Eukaryota > Metazoa > Chordata > Lepidosauria > Squamata > Natricidae > Rhabdophis > Rhabdophis nuchalis. The sequence goes on from CM077643.1 coordinate 327,642,915, forward strand.
CTTACAACAGTTCCAGCATCTTGTGATTCAGCATCAAGCATTATGACTTCAATTTGTTACCTTTCCTACTGACTTCCTATAACCAAATTAATGGGGAAGCTGGCAGAGAAGGTCACAAGTTAACAGATTAGCAGAGTTGGAAGGGATCTTGCAGGTCGTCTAGTCTGACCCCCTGCCCAAGCAGGAAACCCTACATCTGTCTCTACCTAAGATCGAACTCACAAATTTCTGATTGTGAGGTGAGAGCTCCACCTCTCTCTGCCACCCTCCCACCCTTCCTCAATCCCTTTGTGTTTGCACTTGCATACCTGCACATCCTCCCATATGCTCCCCCACCTACCAGCAACCACCTCAAGTCCCTCTGTATTCATGCTATGTCTTCTCTTCACCACTTATGCACTCTCACATAAGTGAGAGTATCTCACTTATGTGAGTGAGATACTCTCACCTCGACAGTTATCTGTTAATTATCTATATTTAGAAAAGTCTTCATATACAGTTTAGTTCTCTCTCAGGTTACTTGATCAATAAAATCATAAAACTTGACAAGAAAAGCAGCACTTATATTTATTAATGGACTTCAGTACCACTGCAGGAAAAAAAATTCAAATAATTATGAATTATAAGTGCTTAACAGTTTGTGAACTCTTTTGAATATTCTAGATTTCTGCATAAATATGATCTGAAAGGTGATCTATTCCCTTCACATCCTAACTATCTTTGCCACACACCAATATGTAACTTTGGACAATTTTTCTCAAAAAATAAAAAAGGCAATGCTTTTAACTGGTTGAGTTTTCTTTATCTCATTTAAAATATGTGGAAGAAAGATCATGCCTATCTATTGCCTATCTAGGGTGAAGGCATCTCCCACATGTTTCCAACCAATATGGTCCTGAGCTTTCTTTTGCCATATGGACCCAGAGTACTTGCTGATGTCATGGATGTCTTGTTTTAGGTGTCTTTCATGGACACTTTTTATCTAGTGGAATCCATTCTATGACTGCCTTGGTCCACCAGCCATCCGTTCTTCTTGCTATGTGATAAGTCCATTTCCATTTCAATTCGTTTACTCTCTTGACGATATTGTATACTTTCGTTTGTTCTCTAATTCATGTACAGATATTTCTATCTTGTTTTGTAATGTCAAACATGTATCTTTCCATCGCTCTTTGTGCCACTCTTAGCTTTTGTATCGATTGTGAGGTTAGTGTTCATGTTTCACTGGCATATGTTAGAGCACACATATTTTAGAGCATACTGATCAAAAACTTTTCTCTTCAGGCACAGTCTTGAAAATTATACTCACCTTGTCAAATGCCTGTCAATCGCATTGAACATGCCGTTCAATTTCCTTTATTGTATCACCTTCCATTGAGATCCATGGCCAAGATACTGTATATGTATTGGTCTACTATGCCTAGTTCTTCTTCAGATATAATTTTTTTCATCCTTTGGTGAATTTATTAAACAGAAACTGGCTCTTTTTCAGGTTTATTTCTAAGCCAAATGGTTCTCCTGCTTTGTGCAACTCTTGCATGTGATTTTGTAGCTCTTCTGTGTCTTGTGAAAAGAGAACATCACCATCTGCAAATCTTAAGTGATTGAGGCCTTGATGAGGTGAAGGGACTTGTGTGGGTAAATAAAATTGTGGGATTGTTGTCAGACATGTCTATATCCAGAAGGGTCTCCCAAGGCAAACAGGCCATGATAGATAATCCAAACTAACACCAATTACATCTGCCAACCCATGTGGCAGATTATGGTCTATTCCTTCCGCATACCAATAGAACCTCAACGTTTATAACATCTTATTTCTACAATATTCGTTTTAATTTGGAATATTTACTTTTTGAAGAATGTGCTGGACTTCAAAGCCCTTTATCTGGCATTTAAAAAAACATATATAGGATTGCTCTCTATGTAATATTATCTCACATACAACAACAAATATTGTTTAACTTCTGATATTTGAGTTCCAAGCTGCATCGTGCAGAGTTACTAAAATAAGAGATTACTGCCAGAATTTCCCATCTTTTGTGTTTTTGTCAAACAGGTATCTTAAATAAAGAACATGAGCCAGAATGTCCTTATCAGTTTTTTGGAGTCCTAAGGGACATATTATAGTTCAAAGATGCATAAGTGGAATGAAAAATATGAAGTAAAATGGGAAATATCAGGCTTTTTATCATATTGAGAGTTTCTATTAATAACAATTTTCTGAATCCCTAAGAGAACATTTTTCTTTTTTCTTACAGTTTAATACAATCTTTCTATTGTGTATGATAAATCAGTATCTTATCTCCAGGACACTGAAAGATAAATTTCAATGCATTTCAAATGTAGTGCCTGAATTTACTCACTTACTTAATTCATTTTTGTAACTGCTCAATGAGTGATTAGAATTGTACCTTGACATACATTTCAAACATGACTTTCCTCAGCCTCTTGTTGGTGTTCTGTGGAACTTTGATTAAATGGAAAAAGGGGAATGATTTATTTCATAGAAATGCTATTTATGTTTTCAATAGGATTTGAAAGGACTCCAGGGTTTTTGATAACATTACTTAATGTTACTTCTACATGGGATCATATCACATTATATTATAGTTATGAAGTACCAGATCACTTTCTAAATTACCATGTCTCTCTTCTATGCCCACCATAACTATGGTTTTTTTTAAAAAAAAGTCATATTTAGTTTTTTTTTAATTTTTGTCTTTAAAACCCAAACTCTCTGAATAAGGTATAAAGAGTCTTTTTTTCAAGTATGAAAAGTAGTATTACATCTCTCTCACTCTATCTTCCCCTCTCTCTTTCTTTCTTTCCCTCTCCCCCTCTCCTCTCTGGTTCAAGTCAGTTTTGACTCCTGCAATTTCTGAATGTAGACTAGAACTCACAATATCTCAGGCCATGTGTTTGTATGCATATGTGCATGTGAATGGGGAGTGGTATACAGTATGATATTACACACACACACACACACACACACACAGATTTTATACACACACAAACACACACACTAAGGATGGGTAGAAATTGTCTTTTTATATTTCTATATAATTGTATACATTTTTCTATAAAAACCTTGAATTAAGAAATAATTGGAAGTGTAGTTATCTTCTATTATTTCTATTTTCCCCAAGTTAAATTAACAAAAATCTACAAACTAAAACTTATTTCCACAAATTGAGAAGAAAAATGATCATTAAGGATTTTACAGGATGCTTCTTTGGCTATTCCCAGGGGCACCATAGCCCTTTAGTCTCTCCCATCCTCCTTAAGGCAAAACAAGTTCATCCCTAGATTAGGATTTCCCCAACTGTAAGGTATGCCAGGGTGAGTCAGGGCAGGTGTAAAGTAGCCTTTAGTTTCATTGTTACAATAAATTCACCTCTCTCAACATGTCATTGTACGGTGTTCATGTTCATTGGTGTTCATTTTTGTGTTTGGATTTTTAGGGGAGTATGCACATTAAGATTACACTAAAGGGAAGTGCGACTGGGCAAAACGTTAGGGGTAATTCTAACTGAGCAAACAGAGAAATTCTAAGAATCAAAACTATTTCTCTCTTCCTTCCAATGAGGGATATTCTACATGATCTTTTAGTATCTTGGGTGTCTTCTAAATGTTTCCAATGGAACCTGTTAAAAATAAATCACAGAAAAATAAATTATCCTGTTCTGAGAAAGAATCCTGGTTTATCACAATCACTGTTTCAAAATAAAATGAAATGTACAATTTTATTTATATCCATAGATTTGCCACTTTGGCCTATTTTGTTCTTTTCTAAAACCTTCCAATCTCTTTCAGTTTTATTGGAGGAGCAGATTGCAATATTGGCAATAGAAGGCATGAAAACAAGCTATTTGAGTCATCCTTTGTATTCCGTTACTGGAATGAATCAAGCCATCTTTTAGGCAGGATTTTATTATAGGAGTCCAAGAGAAGATAGATGAGTTTGTAGTCATGGCAGCTGCTGGGAGGTAAAATGGAAGAGTGGCACAAACAAACACCTGGGTCTCAGGATATATCAATATTCTTGTAACTTAGGAAAATAATTATATTTGTCTAGACACCTTAACAATCTGTTTACATTGTCTGTTGCTATAACTCTATGGACCTCAGCTGTGACAGATTTCCCAATAGGAAAATAGTATTTTGAGGAGATTAACATCATTTGGTATGGCTGCAATTTAATATCTGGCTTTGTAAACAATAATAAAAACAGATGATTGGCTTAATGCTGAATATATGGGAATGAAGAGTGTGTTTAGTGCAGATGGGTAATTTATGTCCTAATTGAAAAGGGCTTTGCAAAGAGTTAAAAACAACATATCACTTACCCAAAAGACTGTTATATAAGTATAACATAAATTGGAGATGGAAGGAAGACCACAAACCAAAGCAGAATGCAAAGTAGTTTCCAAAAATTGCACAAATTGTGTTGGACAGGCCAGAGTTCAGAATGAGGTGAAGCTTGTGTCAGATGCTGAAATAACAACAAAAGGAAATTTTGGCAACACTTTTCTCTAATTGGTTATTTTTATAACACTGAGGAACGTGGAAACTGCAGCTTTGGTTAAACAAGGAGTGGGTAACAGAGAATTTAGCTAATCTGAATGAAATTGAGTGTCCAGGGCTTGATGGATTACATCTTTGGGTATTAGCAAATCACAAAACTATTCCTAGTCAACTTTGAGAACTCCAGTGGATGGTGACTCTGTTATGTATTGTATATACACTTCTCCGGGTGCCGTCCACCAGGCAATGCCAGCGGGCGACGCCCAGGGGAAGGGCCTTCTCTGTGATGGGGCCGACCCTCTGGAACGACCTATCCCCGGATATTAGAACGACCACGGACCTCCGCACCTTCCGCCAAAAAGTAAAAACTTATTTGTTCCATCAGGCCGGTTTGGCCTAATTGACGCTTCTTGCCCCAGTCTGTTTTTGCAAATTGTCTATATGGTTTCAATGGGTTACAATTTTAATGTTCTTAAATTCTAGTACAGGGTAATTTAATTCGTTTTGTATGTTTTTAGATGGTTTTTAATTTTCCTGCACATTGCCCCGAGTCCCGAGAGGGGGCGGTTTATAAATGTAATTAGTAGTAGTAGTAATAATAATAATAATAATAATAATAATAATAATAATAATAATAATAATAATAATAATAATAATAATAATAATAATAATAATATAGTGTATAGTTGTCAGTGGAAATTCTCATTCTCATCCTCTGTTGGAGCAGGAATGCTCTCTTCTGATTGGTTGTTTGGCTGATCAGTTTCCTATAAAAGGAGCTGTGTCAGTCAGGGAGTTCAGTTGCCTCACAGGCAGTATTGAATAAAGAGCTGTTAGAAATCACTCTGGCCTCATCTCCATTCTTTGCCCAGAACTTTACAGAATTCAAGAAGACTGGATGAAATGTCAGCTTCACCTACAACAAAGAAGATAGATGATCTGAAAAACTATATACTTGGCTGCTAGTCAAGGCCCATAAAAAAAAACCTATTAAATAAAATGTACTTGAATAGACATGATACAATTAAGGAATTGCAAGGAATCAGAATCGTCTTGTTGCAAAAATCAGTGCACTTTGATAGATTTACTAGCTCAAGAGATCAGGGAAGTGCCATAGGCATAACATATCAGGAGTTCACAAATTCTTTCACATTGGAGTAGATGATATAATGTTTTATGGATTCATAATTGCATCACAATCTAAAGGGTATATGAATGGCTTTGTTTCAGCTCAGAGGAAGTCTATCCTAGCCCTATGCTGCACAATGTTTTATCAATGAGCCTGATGAAAGAGCTGAAGGAACAGTTATTAAGTCTCAGATGACACAAAATCTGTGAGGGACATAAGTGCTAATATTTGAGAGGCAAGACACAGAAGACTGAAAAAAAATCTAGATAGGCTTGAGCAATGGAATGAAGTGAATGTGATGGAATGTAATAGGAAGAAATGGGAAATTCTGCATCTGGATAGGAAAAATGAAAAGCAAAAATATAAAATGAAAAAAAAATGACTTGGTCATAGTACATGGGAAAAGGATGAAGAAAAGTTAAAGGATCTGGGCAATTTAGCCTAGAGAAATAAAATAACTGAGAGGAGATATGAAAGCTGTCTTCAAATATCTGAAAGGCTGACATATAAAAGAGAAAGTGGACTTACCTTTTAGATCTCCAGAGAGGGATCAGAATCAATAGGTTAAAACTACAGGAAGTAGGTTCAGCTATATTTCAAGACAAACTCTTGGCTGTGATGATCAGGGGGTTCAAGCTATTATGAGAAGTGTTCGGTTTTTTTATAGTAGATTTTCTTTTTTTTTATATTGAAAAAGTTTTATTGGTTTTACATTTTTTCTATAGGGTAGGGTAAGGGATACAAAGAAATTTTGAGAGCATTCACGTCAGAGTCGTCGACCCTTCCGAGACCTCAAAATACAGAGTATAAAATAACAAAAAAAAAACATTTTTCATAACACTACATGAAAAATGTAAAAGCAAGTACATATACCTAAATTCTCAATTCTATGCTGTCAGACATTTACAAAAATTCAGATAAAATATTATGCAAAATTGTTCAGAAAAATCAAGGCAAAGTTATTTTTTCGATTTAAGTCTCTTGGCTATTGTATCTTCTTTTTCTCCTCCCTGGCCCCCAGCGGGCGGGGCCCCGGCCCCCTCCGTCCCCCCTGGATCTTCCCCCAGGGCAGAGGAATGTTTTTTAAGAAAGGCTTCCGCCTCAACAACTGTTTTAATCCTCACTCTTCCTCCTTCCCAGAACACCAGCATCCCTTCGGGTGTCACCCACTTGAACCAAATCCCGTGATCAAATAAAATTTTTGACAAGAAGGAAAATTCCCTCCTTGCTTCTCGAATCTTTCTAGGGATCTGCTTCAAGATAGCAACCTCTTTTTGTTGGTAAATTAATGGACTACCTCTCTGCGCTTTCAGGATTTCCTCTCTGGTTGACCTTCTAACAAATTTCACATGTATCTCTCTAGGCACTTCATTTATCCTGGCATATGCTGAGTTAATTCTGTAGGCTAGGTCAATGTCCCCCCTGATCTCATCTTTAGGTTTTTGTAAATAGTCTGCTAAAATTGTGCTCATAAGATCAGGGAGGCATTCACAAGGTTCCTCAAGAACGTTCTGAAATCTCAAAAAATGTGTCATTCTTTCCATATCTATCCTAGACACATGCCCATTTGTTTCCCCAACCTCTTTAATAACATTTTTAATCTCTCCCTTAACCCCCACCAACCCCCCTTCCAATTCTTCAGTCTTCTGTGTGTTTTCCAGCACTTGCTTCCGTGTATCCAATAGCTCCTTCTTGAAATTGATGTTTTCTGCCCTCTGGGCCTGAATTTCTTTTACCAAAGTTTGTATAACAGTTTCAAGAGAAGCCATCCGTTGTTCTAAACTTGCCAGTGCTGTTTCTTGAGCCATGATTAACTGTTAAAGTCAATGCCACCAAAATGGCGTTTTCAGGGTGGGGTTGGTGAGACTAACCGGGAGCCAAAAGTTCTGATCAAGGTTGAAACGTTGTAAAATTCAGGAACCAAGAGAGAGACAATTTTCCAACTCAATAGTTATAATAGCGAAGGTACTCCAGAAAGGAAATCACAAATCCAGCAAGAGAAAAATTCTTCATCAATATCCAGAGAGAGTCCCAATTGTAAAGAGACGCTGGGAATTTTCCATAGTTGAAATAATCAGGCAGGGACAAAGAAAAGCCACCTTCCACCGCCCATCTCAGAGCCCAGAGGAGAGAGTAGAAAAATAAAAACATTTTTTATCCAGCCAGACCTAGAAACAATGTTGCAAGTAGCCGCATACCACTTTCCCTTGTTAGAGACAGTCCGGATTTAAGATTTCCGCTTTCTCTTCCAGAGAAGCCATTTTAAAGTGCTGCTTAAGTCCGAGGGGTTTTTTTTGGAAACAAACACCCCCCTCCCAGTCCGTTCAGCCTGGCTGGCAGCAAGGAAAAAAAGTCTTTTTTAAACTCACTCTCCCTCGCAGCTGAAGCCTCGGCAGACCTTCCGATCTCTCCGCTCAGCCCTCTGCATTGAAGTGAATGGCGCCGACAGCCGTTGGCGAAGGGAGAACCCCCCGCAGCATGTTCCTCCTCACCTAGGTCGCGGAGGGGGGGTGCTCTCCCCACCGCCATGAGGAAGAACGTCCTCTCCGAGCCGACCCTACGGGAGACCTCCGGTAACTGGAGCGTCTCGCCCCCGTGGGGGGGCAGAAAAGGCAACAAAGCGGCGAGCGAGCGCTAGGCTCGCCCGTCGCCGCTGGAGCCGGAACCGGAAGCCTATAGTAGATTTTCATGCCAACATCAATGTGCTCATATGCATAAAACTGCACGTTAGGAAAAATTGTTAAAATATTAAAATGCAAACATTAGGGGAAAGTGAACACAAACAAACAAATATTAGGAGCTATGCAAAAGAAGACAGGAATATTTCCCAAAGATTATTTTAAAAGAATTCATTACTATTGCAGAAGTAGAAGGGAAAAGAGTGCAAAAAAAGAGAGTGGCCTTCAATTGGATAGTATCAATTTTTCTCTAGTGTTTCCTAAACATCAGCTGAAAAACTTTATTCTAAATTGGGCGGGCATAGGGAGAATTGTCATTTCCTTTATCTCACTTCATACGTTCAAAAAAGTATCTTATTTATTTTAGCCTGAGCTTCTTCAGACTTTGAAATAAACAATTTCAAAGGACTGTTTATCCCTCCCCCACAAACCAATCTCCTTTTGTGTATCAGTAGCTTTGGGAATCAGTAGCTTTATTTCAGTTATTAGTGGAAGAACTATATCTCCCAAATCTACTAAAACTTCCCTCATGGCATACTAACGACTACTTTCATTTTTTGCCTTCTAGCAGCTGGTGCATCCTCTTAAAGTTCATTTAAAAAGAAAGGGAATGATTTCTGTGCAAGGGTCCTGCCAGAAAAATATTTATTAGGAATCAAAAAAGGCCGACTTTAAGGTGGAAAATGTCTTCTGAAATGGATTGAAAAGCTACTCCATGTGCCAAGTGAAATAAAGCAAATTGTCATCCATAGAAGATTAGACTATAATAGTGTTGTTTGTCTGCAAGATGCCACAAGATACTGCTTTTTTTCCTGTTCTAGAGTGTAGAATGTGGAAGATTATAAGTTTTAGTTCTGCCTTAGGCTCAAAGCCAGCTAGGTGACCTTGGTCTAATCAAGGTGCAATCAAGGAAAGAGGCAATGACAAAACAACTTCTGAAAAATCTTGCCAAGAAAACTGCAGGAATTTTTCCAAGCAGTTCCCAGAAGTAAAAATAAACCTGACTTGAAACCTTGCATACATGTGCCTGCACATGCACACGTGCACACACACAGAATGTTCATAAATTGCATATAGCTTTTTTTGTGTGCAAAAGATTGGAAATTACTTTTTAATTAAGGTGTGCATTCCATGCCTAATCACAGAACACAACATATTGTATAATATATGCTCAGTACTGCAATGCCAATATCTTGTGTGGAGTCCCTATTCCTGTTTTTATAGCCCATTTTAATTCTTAACATGAAACTTTCTCTGATAAGCTATATTCCTAAAATCCATACCATGAAGCAATAACAGGAAATAAGCAATAAAGGCAATTAGAGGCAATAACAGGAAGCAATAAAGGCAATAAGCAATAAAGGCAATTAGAATATAACATTCAGTATATCACTCAGCATTTTTCTCCTAAAATCTAATCTGTTCATCAATAATAATAATAATAATAATAATAACAACAACAACAACAACAACCACCCCTCCGAGGAGCTTTACCTTGTCGTGGTGGAGGGGCTTGCACGCTCTAGTGATCTTAAGGGCTATGCTGAACAGGTGCAACCATATCAGACAGGTCTTAGACGAAGGGCCAGACAAAATTTGCTCCACAACCCATTCGAACATGGTGAATATGAAAAAAATAAAATTTATGCCGGCTGAACCGTCGCCCGGATTAACAAGGGTTCCGTTGGATGCTATGGCTCCTGGGCATTCTGCGCAAAATGAGCTACAGGGCTCAGTTCCCTCTGCTAGACAACCAGGGCATGGAGCTGACAAGCTACTGGAAAAAAAAGCAAAAAATCTGGATTAGGGAAGAAACATCTCTATTATGGAAGCTTACTATCAATCTGAGCCAGCAAAACGTGGATTTCAAAAATGAATGTATCAGATTTGGAAGGTGAACCACACGGACAGTGATATCAGTAAACAAAGGCTAATGGACCAACGACGTGTAATTCTAAGCCACAAATTTTTCACTACAGCAGAATTAATAGGAATTGAAGAGAAAGCAACTAATGGTCTGAGTATACCAACAAAGAAGAGTAACATCAAGAATGATTTGCAGACTCAAAAGCAAACTGAGGAAGAAAGGGAGGAAGAGGCTGCTGAAGTGGATGAAAATAAAGAACAAGGAAGCACTGAAGAACAAACACCAACAGATAGTGCTCAATTAGCTGAGAAAATAAAGCATCAAATGGAAGATGCTGAAAGAACACGTTTGCCAAAGCTGAACCAAGTGAACCGGAAAGAATTGAGAAAGGTACTAAAAAAGGTCAATGAGGCTTTGCAAACCATTCCAACCACTACATTAGCTGAAACAAACCAGCTGATGTATGTAGCAGCCTTCATAACCACCAAAGAATTGGGTTTGAAAATACAAAATAACCAAAGAGGCAAGAAGAGGAAGCCTAAGTGGAAAATTCAGTTGGAATTGAAGATCAAAAAATTTTGTGGAGACCTGAGCAACTTGAAGAACCTAAGGCAAGGTCAGCCGCCCTGGGTCCTTTTGTAGGAGATAGGTGCGGGATATAAATATAATAAAATCTAAAATCTAAAATCTAAAGAACAAGCAGGTCAAAAGCAGCTTGGAAGCAAGATATGATTTAGAGAATAAGGAGATTGCGGTAGTAATTGAAGAGCTGAAGCAGAGGGTTGTTGCCATTGCTGAAAAGATTAAAAGGTATGAAAACTGAGTAACTCAGTTCAAAGAAAATCACAGTTCAGAGCAAATCAGCACCACTTTTATAAGAGCTTAGAAAGTGGAAGTGGAGTAACAACAAATAAAAAGCCTGATAAAGAGAAAGCTCTGAAATTCTGGAAGAATTTGTGGGAAAACAACAAAAAGCACAACAGAAATGCAAAGTAGATCAAACAGATTGAGGATTCTATTAAAGTGCATAAAATGGAAGATGTGAAAATAACAAAAGAAATGGTGCAAAGGCAGTCAAGAAAAGTGAAGAACTGGAGTGCACCTGGACCAGAGAGTTACATGGCTTCTGGTTAAAGGCACTTACAAGTGTGCACAAAAGATTGGCAGCCCAAATGAACCAGATCTTAAAAACACCTGAAAATGATGAATGGATGACAACTGGAAGGACATTTTTGATCCAAAAAGATAAAGAAAAAGGAAAGGACCCTGGAAACTATAGGCCAATCACCTTTTTGCCAACAACATACAAGCTCCTTACTGGTATCATTGCAAACCAAGTTTATGGATACTTGGAAAGAAATAACTTGCTTCCTGTGGAACAGAAAGGATGCTGCAAAAATTCAAGAGTAACGAAGGACCAACTGCTGATTGACAAGATAATCCTAAAGAATTCAAAGAAAAGACGAACCAATCTGTTCATGGCTTGGATAGACTATACGAAAGCGTTTGATTCAGTTCCCCATAGCTGGATCAAGAAATGCCTGGAAATCTTTGGCATCAGCAGCAACATACAAAAATTCATGGAAACTTCAATGAATCTCTGGAAAACAAAACTTATGGCTAATGGAGAAGAACTGGGTGAAGTTGAAATTAAACAAGGCATTTTTCAGGGTGATTCCCTTTCACCCCTTCTTTTTATACTCTCAATGCTACCACTAACAATCATTTTGAAGAAGATGAACTGTGGATATGAACTTGCAAAGAAAGGACTGAAAATTTCGCACTTGATGTACATGGATGATTTGAAGCTGTTTGGTAAAACAAAAGCTGAGCTGAATTTATTAATTGAAAGCACAAAAAGAATTTAGCCAAGACATTGGTATGCAGTTTGGAATTGACAAATGTGCAACAATGGCAACCAAAGCAGGCAAAGTCATAGAAGATGATGGAATAGAACTTGAGAATGGAGAAATGATAAAGGCAGTAAAACCAGAAGAAGGCTACAAGTACATGGGGATTTTAGAGGCCTCTGACTTAATGCATAATAAAGTCAAGGAATTAACTTCAACCAAGTACATTTGATGAATCCGCAAGATATTAAAGTCCAAATTGAGTGGAGGAAACATCATAAAAGCCATAAATACCTGGGCTATACCTGTGATTCGATACTCTGCAGGAATAATTGACTGGACCAAGATGGAGTTGGACAATTTGGACAGAAAAACGAGGAAGCTTATGACAATGAATCATGCTTTGCACCCTAAAAGTGATGTTGACTGATTATATCTACCAAGAGAAGAAGGTTGTCAAGGACTCCTACAAGTAAAGCAGACTGTGGAAGAAGAAAGACACAGCTTGAATGATTACATCCAGAAAAGTGAAGAACCAATGATTAAAGAAGAAAATAAAGGAGGCCTTTTAAAGATAACTAAGTCAAAAGCTGAATATAAGAAAGAAGTAATTGAGAAATGAGCTGAAAATTGGAAAAGCAAAGCTATGCATAGCCAATACTTGAAAAGTATTGAAGGCAAAGCTGACCAAAAACTAACTTGGAACTGGTTAAGATCGGGAATACTGGGAAAAAAAACAGAAGGCTTTATTTTGGCAGCTCAAGAACAAGTCTTAGCCACAAACTGCATGAAGGCAAAAATTCAACATGTTACCACCAACAGCAAATGTCATCTCTGTAATGAGAAAGATGAGACAGTCGACCACCTGATCAGTGGTGCAGCAAAATTTCACAAACTGACTACTTACAACACCATGACTGTGTTGCTAAAATCATTCACTGGAAATTGTGCCAGAAGTTTGGATTTGAGTACAGCAAAAATCACTGGGAACATCAGGTTGAGAAAGTTTTAGAGAATGAGAAAGTCAAGATCTTGTGAGAATTCAGAATTCAGACTGACAGGCACTTGTCCTACAATACACCTGATATAACAATAATTGAAAAGAAAAAAGTATGGTTCATTGACATTGCAATACCTGGTGATGCACAAATTGAAAATAAGCAGCAAGAAAAAAATCACAAAATACTGGGACTTGCAAATTGAAGTTGAGCGACTGTGGAAGAGAAAGTCGTGTGTTGTCCTGATTGTGATTGGAGCCCTTGGAGCAATACCTAGGGGACTGCTTCGCTATGTGGAGGTTCTAGGTTTGCCGGACTTGAACATTCTGACTCTACAAAGGGCCACCCTACTTGGAACAGCTTATATCCTCCTACGTTACCTTAACAGTTCCTAGGTCCTTGGTTAGGACTCGAGCTGTTGAGCTACCAACCAGCCCCAAAGGCTGTGAATCTCATCAAAGATTAACTAAATAATAATAATAATAATAATAATAATAATGATAATGATAATGATAATGATAATGATAATGATAATGATAATGATAATGATAATGATAATGATAATGATAATGATAATGATAATAACCACCACCATCACCACCACCATGTTACTATCCATTCATGATATAAGTCTTATAATATTTCTAAAGATGAATTAATATGCATTTCATTCAAATAATCATTTAGACTCTAATTTGTTAAAATGTCTCAAGTAGTATTTCTAATGAGTACATATATTTAATTAACTGTAGAATTTGTAATCAGTCTGTGACAGGTCTAATTAATTGCTTTTCTTTCAAATAAATGAAAACTGGTCTTTTGTTCTCCAAAATTGAAAAAAAGATGAATAGCTGAATACTCTGAAAGTTTCAGCTTCCAACATGATCCTCTGTTACATACACCATAGTTCCCTAGCAATTCCATTCCCTAAAAGCTGGCACTTAGACATTTCGGCTGATTAAAGAAATCCTCAAAAGCTGACAAGTTTTCTTTCCTCATGGCTAGTTAAATGTCTGGTGTATGTTGGGGCATTTCTTTTTTCTTTTTTTAACAGAAAAATTGCAAGGTGAAAAATGGGTTCATTTCTTAACATTAAGCTTCAGCTTTATTATTATGCCCAGACTTCCCTGTATCTTATCAATTATACAAGAGGTAAGTCTATCTCCAGCTATTGGGCAGGAGAGAGATAAGTGGATAATAAAGTGGCTTGATCTAAAGAAAGACTCTTTGAAGTTCCTATCAGGATCACTACAATATTTTTTTTACTGACAAAAAGTATTCCTTATTATTAAAAATCTTGCCAAAGTTTCAGATATACAGTATTATAGGTAGCCTTCCCTCACTATGAATCAATTTCAAAGTCTTCTTTTCTAACAATAAAATAGAACATCTATAACTTGGGGTTCAACTGTGCAGTCCTTGGTGATTTCTGAGCTTGCTTGTTTGATTGCAGACATTGCATTACCTAGTTAAGTATCATCATCAGTCCTAGAATGGAGCAGAGTTTGTTCTGTTTATATACAGTGACTTACTCTCTCAGTATTTTCTCCTTGGTAGTTACTTGATTAGGCTATGGTTTACTGCTTGCTTGTTTGCCTGATATTAGGTAAAAGTAAAGTTCCCCTCACACATACTGTATGTGCTAGTTGTTCCCAACTCTAGGAGATGGTGCTCATCTCCATTTCAAAAAGATGTCTCCGTGGTCATGTGGCCAGAATGACTAAACACCAAAGACGCATGAAATGATGTTACCTTTCCACCAAAGGTGGTTCCTATTTTTCTACTTGCATTTTTACATGCTTTCGAACTGCTATGTTGACAGAAGCTGGGACAAGTAATGGAAGCTCACTCTGTAACATGGCACTAGGGATTCAAACCACCAAACTCAGTGTCTTAGCCACTGAGCCATCATGTCCCTGCCTTGTATTAATCCTGGTGTTAATTGCTGCTTATCTGAGTTTTGCTTGCTGAATGAGATTTTCTGGTGGGACACTGTTGTTTTCTTACAACAAATATACCAACAAATCAAAAGAACATCCATGTTTAATAAACATCCCAAGGCAGCATGCATACTTAAAATTCCTCTTATTTTCTCTATGCCAACAGTTGGGTGATGTTAGGTTGAGAGATAGTGACTGGCTGAAAGTCACACAGCTGGCTTCCAAGAATTCCCTGGCCTTTTGGGATTTAGCTGTGTCAGATTCTGCTTAACTGCTTAACTGCAATTGAAACTATAATTATGTCTGTCCATATGTTTTTGAAATTTAGAAAGTTTCATCATGTCTCCTGACCACCAGTTGACATTTATGAATGAGCTCTGCTAGATTTCTGCCTGACTGACATACATAGTAGTTGTTACAATCCTTACAGTATATGTAATAGATCAGTGGTTCTCAACCTTTCCAATGCTGTGACCCTTTAATACAGTTCCTCATGTTGTGGTGACCCCCAACCATAACATTGATGTCTTGGTTTCTAAGACCATTGAAAATATGTGTTTTTCGATGGTCTTAGGCAACCCCTGTGAAAGGGTCATTCAACCCCCAAAGGGGTCCTGACCCACAGGTTGAGAACCACTGTTATAGATGATTCTTGTTTTTATTTCTGGGGCTGCTGGGTCTTTTGGTTTATTTAAGAAGTTTTGGAGGGCTTTAGTTGTTTTGTTTGCTATGGTGATGCCATGTGATTGGAACAAATTGTTGGTTATTTCTGAGATGTTTTTGATGTATGGCAGTGTTAGAATTTTCACAGTTTGTATTAGTTATGCTGTACAAACTTTGACAAAGTTGTGTGGGAGCATTGAAAAAAGTTTACTTTTACCTCTTAAACATTATAAAGATCTGTCCATCTTGTTATTATCTCAGTTAAAAGTTAGAATTGTAAACTCATTAATTTAAGGAATAAGATAATCCTCAAATTTAGCATCCAATGCCTAATTTTTTGGCAGGAACAGGTTCAGAGAATCAGGTTCTGTCACATTAAAAAAACTATTTTATGACCATCTGACTCATCATTCAACCATCAACCTATCAAACGTTTCAGACCTTGCTTAAATGTTTGCTAGTCTCCGACCAGGTTAGAGAGTCAACAGTTAAGAAGACTTCAAATATTTCATTTTATATAATATTCATTCTCACTAGCAATTTTCAATCTTGGTACCCTATGACAGCCTGTCTCTTCAGAAAGAACAGCAGGATGGTTTAAAAATTAATAATATAATGAATAATGTTATTATTCAAAGCAATTAAAAATAACATTAACTTTTAAATTATTAACATTATTATATTTTCAAAGTAGTTAAATAACATTATTATACTTTCAAACTTGATTGTCATAAGGCTAATAATATTATTATAAAAAGCAATTCATCTCTGAAGGAACAGTTGGCATCATAGACCTGTTTTAATTCCATCTTTCAATATTTAAGTCAGTTTTGCATTCTTTTGACAAATGTAAAAAAAAGACATGATATTTGTTTCCAGTGTTCAGAAAGATTCTTCTCTAAGCCCAGAATGGGACCTAGTGTGAGGATGAAACTGGGAATATGGAAAGCAATTAGCTGCAGGCAATACAAACACAGTGAAATTGTCCTCTACACCTCTCCCGTTTTCTTATGTACCAAAGTAGCTGATTTTCTGTATGAAGAAAGTCTCTGCTGGTCTGCAAAAGGACTTTATCAAATAATTTTGAGACATTCCTTTTCTTAACTAATAACTGGGCTGTTTGACACCTATTAAAGGTACTTGATTCCCTAGCCTGATGCAACAGCAGGAGTTACGACATATAACCATAACCCATTAACAAGACTCTAATTCCAAAATTAGCTGGTTAAAGTCAGAGAACAGGCAGGTAGATTATATATTTTAGCTTTTTTTTAGAAAGAGCTTGGGGGGAAAAACACGCGTGCCTGGATGCAGTATGCTATGTTTCAGAAACATAATTATTCAGTTATAAATGTGCCTTTTACTTTAATGGTCATGAAATTAAATTGCCATTATACTATTTAATCTAAATGTAAATCTTGTACTCATTACCTGAGGTATAAAGTACACAGATCTCTAATTTTAAATACTGATGGACATATGCAATTATGCATGTAAAGGGGTGAAATGTGTGCCTTGCAAGCTGCAATCAGATAACATTATAACATTAATTAAACTCTGGAGTCATTACATCCTCATGCCGGCTGTTAAAAGATGTCTTCAGATACAACTGAAAAGGTGATAAATAGTTTCGCTCACATGCATGTTGATACTTTATACTAATACTGTGAAATCAATTTATAGAATCAAAATTGTGAAATCTTTTGTCAAAAATGACCACCAAATTACTTATGAAGTGTCGTTGTATGTAGTTGTACATTTATAAAGTGTAAACACTTAGGCAGAAAAAAAACTAAAGGTACATTCAATAGATTAGGTGAAACCTGGGTAAAAAACAAAAACTATGGGAGGGGCCTTGGAGTCCTAATGGACAGCCATTTAAATATGAGCTAGCAGTGTGCGACAGCAGCCAAAAAAGCTAATATCATTCTTGATTGTATAAACAGAGGTATACAATCAAAATCATGTTAAGTATTAGTATTGTTTTATAAAGCTTTAGTAAGGCCACACATGGAATACTGCATCCAGTTTTGGTTACCACATTACAAAAAGATGTTGAGTCTTTGGAAAATGTGCAAAAAAGAGCAACTGAGATGATTAAACTAAAATATATCAAGAATGGTTGCAGGATTTGAGTTTGGCTAGTCTAGAGAAAAGAAGGACTAGGGTGAACATGATAGCAGTATTCCAGTATTTGAGAGGTAGTCACAAAGAGGAGTGGTCAATTTATTTTCCAAAGCACCAGAGGGCAGGACAAGAAACAATGGATGGAACTAATCAAGGAGAGAAGCAACCTGGAATTAAGGAGAAATTTCCTAACAGCTTCATCACTGGAAGTTTTTGGAAGAGACTGGGCAGTCTGAAATGTATAGGGTCTCCTGCTTGAGCAGGGGGTTAGACTAGAAGACCTCCAAGCTGTAGCCCTTCCAGCTGTATTCTGATTGGTTGAGTTTTGGGTGCTCCACAAGGACATGGTTAAACAGCCTCTAACTAATTTGAATTCCTATAAGAATGTTGAAATGCATTGTAGAATAGGATGAAGAACTGTTGGGATTCTGTCAATTATCTTTGAGGATTCCTTCAGAACTGAGGTCTCACTTGCTTTGAGAATAATAACTTGTTCCTCTGTTTTGGAAAACAAAAGAAAAGAACTCCAGTAATTTTACCAGTAAGCCTAACATCAATACCTGGAAAAATGTTAGATCATAAAATAAATCAGGTCGTTAGTAAACATGTTGAAGATAACATAGACAGCATGACTTTGTCAGAAGCACTTCATGTAATACAAATTTCATCTCTGTCTTTGACAAGGTTACTACTTTCATAGACAGGAGAAACCTCATTTTCAGCAATGTTTTGACAAGATTTCACATGACATTTTCATTGGCAAGCTTTTAAAGTGTGGTTTGGATGATTCTACAGTAAAATGTATACACATTTGGCTGGTTAGCTGCACTCAAAAATGCACAATTGATAGTAGGAAAGCAGTAGTTAGTGGGGCCCCCCAGGGAGGTGTTTGGGGACCAGAACTATTTTTGTAAAAAAATTTAAAAACAGAATTGATGGGTTTTAAGTTAAATTTGCAGGTGACACAAAATTGGGAATCAGACTGACTTCCAGGACAACAGTTGCATCTGAACAGGTTGGAACGTTGGACTCAAAAGTAATGTCCTTCAATGTGGAGAGGAAAGGTTATTAAAGGAGGAAGAATGTAGGGCATATATACAAGATGGGGAATTCATGGTCTGCAAACACTATATCAGATAAGAACTTGGGTATGATCATTGATAACAATTTGAATATGGCCAGCTTTGTGAGACAGCTGTTATGCAAAGAAAAATAAAGTCATTTCTACTCCACATTGGTGAGTTGCCAGCTAATGTAATGTGTACAGTTTTAGGCACTACAATTTGAGGGGAAAAAATATTTACAGGTTAAAAGGTGTTCAGAACAGAGGAGCAAATGTGATGCAGGAGCTTGAGAATATGTCCTTTGAGGACGTTGGGATGTTTGGGATGTTCAGCCTAGCAGACAGTGGGTGGGAAATGGGATAATCATGGTTCAGACACTTAATAGGATGCTATTGGGAAGTTAGAAACTATTTTCCTTTGCTAGAGGAACCAAGATCAGAAATAATGAGTACAAGTGGCAGCTACTTCAATTTCATTTGAATAAAAAGAAAAGGAAATTATTTTTGGCTAAAGCAACCACAGGAATGATGCCAGAGATGGGATGAAATAATAGAGGTTCCCAGGACAATTACAATTAATAAAGATTTATTAATTGTGCCCAGGAGTTTATGTTGGAGATACATTTCTTCCATCAGCTGCAGGGAGGGCAGGAAAAACATGGCATTGCTTTTTTCTTGGCAGATTTTATATGCCTTCAACCTTTATTTCCCCTTTTCCATTAGAATTTCATAAATAACTTTTGGGAAAGTAATTCAGGAAATAGCTGCAATAGTTCAGCCTATAGTTTGGAAAGAAGCAATCAGATGTTTGGGGAATGAAGAAACATGTGAGAAGTGTAACAGAAGTCAATAATCTAACACAATTTTCCGAATTCTCTGTCAGTAACAAAGTATTATTTAATACAGCCTGGAATATAAGATTGCTGTAGTCTGAAATTAAGCAAAATGTGAATTAATTTTCAATTTTAACAAAGCAAAGATGCTTAAATAAGCTAGTTGTTCCTGTTTGTTTCTCAAACCAGCAAGCTGTTTATTTCCTTTGTGCATGTTGCGAGATAGCAAACTGACTTTTGTTAATATGACTTTTATATTTTTATAATTGTATTTTTTATATTTAGAGTTTTATTGATTATTATTTTGCCACCTAGAATTGCTTTTTGTTGATGGCATTCAATATCCAATAATCCTCACTAATATTTAATCCAAATTTTGGATAAGTAGTTTTGAATAATCATATTTTTCCTTCCTCCTATTTTCCTTCTCTGTGGGCATTGATTCTTTACAAGAATCTGGAAATGTGAAGCCAATTCCCTGAAATATTTTTATATTCATTTAAAGTCTTCCATACATTTATTTTGAGATTTCACTGTTATCGACTTATCTCACTAAAACATGCCAGAGGTATGTGACATTAAAATGTCTGTTTAGGTTTATGCTGGAACTTATTTTTCTAGCGCAGATCAAATCAATGTTTTAAAAATATATTAGCATGGTGCCTTAAGGACAGACTAGCATAATTAAGAATGCTGCCAAAACTGATTTCTTAAGTGAACTTGAATGTTCACATTAGCCTTCTCTGTTTCACTGTTAACTTTTCAACTTAAACTATATTATTATAAAACAACTCTGTGCTGTCTACGAACTATTTTAAAATGCCTGGTTAGACTGAAACACTATATCATTTGAACTTTGCTCTGAGAGTGTACTTTTTATAGGTTTTCTATAAAATGGAATGATATTTATGTTGAAATGAATTTTAGTACATTCTTAATACCTGAAACCCCGAATTTTGTATTAGTAAAAATAACTAATCTAAGTACTGTAGTTTTGTTAGAATATATGATTACATAAAACACTCCTAGAGGGTCATAAGAAGTTTTCCTATATTATCACTATCAATTCCAGGACTGTAATAGATCATCATAACTTATATGGATCATGGTGTGGTAGTTGGATTTTTAGGGATTCTTCATTGAAATACAGTAAATATTGGAAGAACCAATTGGTATAAAAGTCAGGTGAATTTCCCCTACTTTCATGGAACTGCAATACACGTCAGAAAACATTTTATTCTTGTTCTCAACCCTCACACCCATACTCCATGGATCTGCTAAAAACAGAAATCTTGTGAAGAATAAAAAATCCTTTAAGATTAGAAGGTTCCTTAGAGATTTGCACATCTAACAAGAGGCCCAAACTGTTTGGCTTTTGGCATCAAAACTCCTATCTAGGATTTTAATCTGCTTCCTACCTTTTAAAAATAAATAGCATCTGTAGCAGCACCATGTTTCTAGTCAGCATCTTTGTATTTTTTATTTTCTTCTCCTCTTTCATGTATTGTTTTAGATGGTAAAGGTCTAGTATCCATTTATAAATTTGAACATGATATATCAAACGCAAGTCATATACTTATTACGTATGGTCTTTTGAAATCTCATTTTATGACACAGTATGATTTCTATCTTCCCCTGGAAGTGATCAGAAATACATACTCTAGCTGATGAAAGTCTGGCTAGAGTTCAAATTTTATGGGTGAACATTTTACAGAAGAATAAATGCACTTGGAGAAACAGACTATCTGGAGTCATTTAAATGCAGGGCCAGTTTGTTAATACCTGAATGTTGATCCTTCTTTGTCCTACTTCATCATTAAATAACATTCAGTATCACTGAACATGATTTCCATCTGAACCACATTCAATTATTTATATATAAATATATAATAAATATTTACAATATTTATTAATTGATCATAGCTGTCCATCTCTGGAGTGTAACTCAATAATGTTGTGGTACTTTTGCCTCTCCCCTCCTGGGGATGGTTTCTGTTGATTGTTCTGAGGTTTCATCAATATATTGATAGTACTAAGATCTCCTAGATGGTCTTTGTCTGGAAAAAAAAGTTGTTTGTTTCTGAATAACATTTTCAATGTTCAACTGTCAGCAGCATCTGCAGGAAACCACAATTATGCCAAAATGATAATGCAGGCAGCAACATCTTCATGCAAATGCTGCCTGTTCTCTAGTTGTATCCTGATATTCTGACTGAAACATTTATGGCATAGCATTGGGAATATGACATCATCAATAAAAAACAATTGGCCAATCATTGAGGGAAGGAGGAGGGTGACCCCTTGCTGATATGACCATAGAATTTGGGTACTGCGTAAACTATAATCAGGAAAAGTTGCCTCTTTTGCAGGAAGGGACCAGTCCTAAATGGATCTCAAATAATCCAATGTTTCGTAAAACATAAAGTAAGACAATTTATTATTTTTAGGAGACGATGGCAAGAATTATCTGCATGTTACATATATACATGCAACTGATAAGTGTATGTGTTTGCATATGTAAAAAAATTGATTTCTACAACCTGAGAAAAATTGGAAGCTGAAGAAATTGAGTACATATGCAAGATTTCCAAATATTAAAAAAGGAAAATTATTAGAGAAAGCATATATACGTTAATGGAGAGTAGCTTTAATAAACAGGGATGGTTGGTTAGGGCTTTAAGTGTGTGAACATTGAATTTAATTTCTTTCTGTTAATTAGCATAACAATGGTAAGTTTACTGTATTATTTAGTATAGTCTGTAACAATTCAATTATAGTTCAAGTATATATTAAATAAAATGCAGGGAGCTGATAATTTGAATCATCCACTTCAGTTTTAATTACATTGAAACTGTACTTTCAATTATACTGAAACCTCCAGAGCTGAAGAAGCTTGGGTGAAAGTGTCATTTATTCAAAGAAAAACATGAAAGTCCAGTTGCTTCTTGAAAAACAAGCTTTGGGTCAACTATGACCTGAATGACTGGCAATCTCCATAGATAAAGACTATATTATTCCATAATAAAGAGTACATGTAGCATAGGGCCGAACTGTTTGTTTTTTTTAATTTCAGCATGCTAAATTTTACAACTCTCCATTGTACTTATCTTTGGGTATTTCTTTCCCTCTCACTATAGCTGTCAAGTAATGCTTTCACATTTTATGAAATAGATCTTAGTTTGTGAAAACATTTAAATCGTAATACATTTGTTTTCCTATAGAATATTACAAGTGTCTATAAAGTATAGGTATAGTATCACAGTACTTCCTTTACAGACATTCTTTCATACTTGAGACTGTAAGCGTTTCAAGAAAAGAATTGGTCTATTTTATTACTGGAAATCCACCTAGTACAGTTTATAGATAATAATTAGTCAAAGATTATGCAGAATAACTGATGCTAAATTGTGACCCTTGAAAATGGATACATTTGCGCTGAAAAAGGGACATTCTACCTAATTAGAGAGATTTGGGGAATGAATTCTGGAAAAAGAAAGGAAAATAATATATAAAAGAATAGAAAAAAGATATAATTATGACATGGTATTATCTTGTAGTACTAAGCTTCTTACCTGAATTTAAAAAAAATCTGAAACCATTCAAACAATATTCATATTTAAATTAGTTTCCTCTCTCTGGTTAATTAATGAATAATGTTATACAAAGGAAGAATTGTTATGCAAATGAGTGGCTTTATTTTGATTCTGAAAAAGCATTAACATGTGGTCACCAAATAAGTAATGATGAAGCAATACTATTTAAACCATAGACATAGAAAAGACTTCTTGATAACAAAGGAAGTATAGTAATGAGAGAGATCAAGTACAAAAATGAAAAAAAAAGTTTTTAAAATGATAAATCCCTTAGTTACAGGACACATGAATAGAAGTAGAATTTGTACCATTAAGCTCAAAAAAGGATTAACTGTGATAATTAAATATTATATTACCCCTTTTAACAAGAAATGAACTAAAATACAAATAAATCTTATGGGCATTCAATTTTTTTCCTAATGCATGCCTGGTAAAATGATGGGGTTGAGGAGGATATAAAGAATTTCAAAGAGACAGAATGTAGGCCCTTACTCTCAAAATGAATTTGTATTCCTTTGTTTGGATTACAGAGGCCAATGCAATTCACCAAAGGTTTAAGCACAAAAAACCCAGCTGTGATTCAATGATAATGAACCATACCAACGATGATACTTTGGATTCAGAAAATATCAGGTTTGGTTCCTCACATAACTAGTTAAAATATTTAGGGGGCAAATAATATGGAATACCTCAGTCAGAGACCAAGAAAACCACTGGCAAAGTTGAAAGAGTAGAAAAGAGAGCAATCTATGAGAAAGACAACTAAAATAGTGAGCGTGATGAAGCAGTTGAAGCCACAGAATTTTAAAATGTGTGTCACATGCATTGCATGTTAAGTTAACCTCAACACTCATCCATGGCTAGATGGCTGTTGGGACATACAGGGGAACCTTATTCCACAATGCATTGGAGGATGGTTTGCAAAAAGTTTGTTCCCAAGCTGAGGACTACAATATGGTAGGTTTCCTAAGAATGTCCCAATCATAAGCTCCAAGCTTTTAATATTTAAACATACATACATACATTCTGACAGAAAACAGCATATAAAATCACATCAAATACCCATTCAATTAGGAAAAGCACTCCCAGGGCTGTGTGATCTCTGTTATGCTTTTCTCTCTGTACCAATGACCACATCTCAAAGGATTCCTGTTAAAGTATTGAAATTTGCAGATGATATAATAGTCATTGGTCTCATTTGAGATTGTGATGAAGCTGCATACAGACAGGTGGTTGAACAATTGGCCCTGTGGTGCAGCCAAAACAACCAGGAGTTCAACACACTGTAGAGATCAAAGTGGATTTTAGGATTGGCCCACTTATTCCATCACCTCTTACAATATTAGACAACACAGTATCAACAGTAGAGCCCTTCAAGATTCTAAATTCTATAATCTCCCAGGATTTGAAATGGATACCTAACATTAAATGCCTCATTAAAAAGGTACAACAAAGAATGTTCTTCCTATGTCAAGTCAGAAAGTTCAGACTGCCCAGGAGCTGTTGAGACAGTTCTATAGGGGACTTATTGGGTCTGTTATTGGTACTTCTATAACTGCCTGGTTTGATACAGCAGACTTCAGTTGATAGGACTCCAGAAAAAACAATTGCATCCAGCCTGCCTTCCATTAAGGACCTGTGTATTGTAGGTCAGAAAGAGGGCTGAGAAAATATCTACAAACCCCACACATCCTGGATATAAACTGTTCAATTGCTCCCCTCAGGAGTCTTCTATAGGGTATTGCTTGTCAAAACAACTAGCAAAAGACCTTGTGCCATCATCTGTTGAACACCTAGTTACCACAGCACTGTCTTAGGTCTAAATATATTTACCATGTAGTATGACTGTATTACTATTATCCTGCTAATATTTTCTAGTGCCTTTTTGTTATTTAATGAATATTTTACTTTCTTGTTTGTATGTAGACAGACATCTTATGCACTGGTGACAAATTCCTTGTGTATCCAATCACACTTTCTATTCTATTCTATTCTATTCTATTCTTTGAATATATTTAATGATAAGGATATTGAGGGACCTAGTCAAAAGGAAGTTAAGATAAAACCACAGTTGCTTTTTTGATTTCTTTGTTGTTTTTACCTTTCTTTCTAAACTTGTAGAAAGCCTATTGTTAACATACAATCTGCATGAAATTTTTCTCTCATTAATTATCCCTAAATTTTGAGGTGGCTTTGAGGAACACATCACAATTCAGAGGTAAGTTATCCCATAACCTATCAAGCAAAATGAAATGAAATAGCACAAATTATTCTATCAGATTCCTCATTGCTGATTTTTTCAGTCCCTTGGATCCTAAATATTTTAAATATATGAAATGATTTTCATCTTGGTATTGAAAAATATTATGGTTTAATCCTTGCTTTAATTATTGTTGTTAGGGATTCCGCGTGGGGTTTTGTTGTGATTATTAAGATCTAGGGTTTTATGTAAAAGAATTAAGAGTTAAATTTATATACATAGCATAGCACTTCTGTCTTAGAGCACTCAGCATTTGGTCTTTATGGGGGCTTAAATTTCAGGTGTGTGGGCATAGATTTGAAGTCCTGAGAGTTCAAGGAAGGATAATTCCATATGTTTATCCCTGAAGCCATTGGCAAAACATTTCTCTGGATGCTAGGGTGATCCTCTTGATGTGGAACAACACACAGAGAATTAGTAGGGAAAGAGAAAACTGTTTCTGAAATGTAGTTGGATGGATTTTTTTATTTTAGCAACTGTAAAGTGCGAAAATATTTCCAAAAGTATACTTTTTCACACACATTTCATACTTCTTTCTTGTATATGTTAGTGCTTAAATAAAATTAGGGAAATGAACAGCTATAAATATTAAAATATGTAAAAAATGCTTGTAAACCAAAAGCTACTAGGAATTTTTTAAAAAGAAAATCACAACTCCCAGACAAATAGGAAAAAGAGGATCTTCTTTAACTTACCTTTTTTGTCCATGGTCAAGGACACCACCTCCTTGAACCACAGTTTCACTGAAATAATGAATGCTCTATTAGAGATGAAAATGGTTGAAGCAGATGATCAGCACTTTTCCAGTGTTCTTGGATTCCCATCATTTTACTTATCACATTATAATTGATCATTTCACACTTCAATATTTTTATTTAGAGCTGAAAGGAACAATTTGATTAAATGTGTTGTAAAGAGTTATGAACAGCTGTGCAGAGCAGCTGTTGATGTGTGAAGTTAAAGCTGGTGTTTGGCTTGTAAAATGTTCTGTGAATAGGACTAGTTGCCCTCTATCGTTGATGTGCTGAAATTAGTATAAACTGAAAACAAAAATAGATCTTTAAAAAAAAAAACCTCAGTGATCATTATTTTTCATTTTTTTGGTTTTTTGTTTAAATGTACTGTATGTTTTCATTAGGATAAAAAAGACCTAAGATAGCAGAAAAGTTCTCTTCACTATCCCTTAAGGTTTTTTTTCTTCATTATATGAAAAAAAAGTTACATTCCAACATTCCAACTTACCTTCTCTGCATCTTGTATTCAGCATATTGATCTGAATCTCAGCTTGATTATTAGATGTGGTAGCTAAAGATGTTGATGCAAATCTTTAACTTGGTGCCCTCCAGGTATATTGGATCTCAGCTTCTTAAATTCCTAGCTGGTGCCCTCCAGACATGTTGGACAGTGGTGGAATTCAAATAATTTAACAACCAGTTCACTGCCCTAATGACCAGCTGGGTAGGTGTGGCTTAGTTGTCATGTGACCATGTGGGCGTGGCCAACTCAATGTCACTCAGGTCAATGTTAGCTGTTAGAATGTTAGAATGGTTAACCAGAGCGGCAGTTTCTGTAAGCAGGGCAATAAAGATTAGGCTAGAAACAACACCAGAATGTTTCCTTCCTGCCTTCCTTACAGGATTAGCCCTGTAAAGTGGAAACACAAAAAACAAAATGAGATTTCTTCCAACAACTGGTTCACTGAACTGCTTAGAAAGTTAACAATTGGTTCTCCTGAATAGGTGCAAACTGGTTGATATTGGATATCTAGGAGTTTGAAACTGCTCTACATACAATTCTATACATATAAACCAAATGCACCACAAGAATGTCTATGTCAACACAGCATAACTGCTTGTGACATTTCCAAAACATTTCAAGAGACTGCTGGTGGCTTTCTATTTCAGTTCTGGAAATTTTTAATCTGGGAATGAAGTAATTCACGGTGTGTTTGGACATCCCTGTGATTATGCTAATGCTCTTGGTGTATTATATTCTTTCTGCCTTCTTGCACCCAGCTCTCCAGGACAATATCCCTCACCAAGATATCACTTTCCTCATTGAAAAACTCATCAGCAAATAAAACAAAAAGGAAGGATGAAGTCCTCCAAAATGAATGAGAAGATTAAAGTCCCTTTAAAAAGACACCATGAGGTGAATTTGTTTTTTAGAGCAAGAATAAGTAGAATCGGTATGGCAGCAGTGGCAGTTAATGAGGCCAAGAAGAAAACTAGCCAGAACCTGGTAACCCACAGAGATGTTTTTCCAACCCTTGAAGAGAGTGCAAATATACCCAGCAAAGCAAATACAACTGTAATGAACTTAATTGAAGTAATTTTTGCTTTTACCAGTTAAGTGTAGATTTTTGTTTTCTTCTATATGCTTTATTTACTCAGTCATAGTCAAAGTTCTTCTGAGCACCAGATTAAAAACAGACCTTACAAACAGACAGAAACTATCAGGGAGAAGATCACCCACAATTGCTGCAACAATTGGGAGAGAGAGCTCCCCAGATACCTTATAGAAAGGTTTCTTGAGTATTCTATTGTTTGAGGGTGGGTAAGGCATACAAGGAGGCATACAAGGAGTTGAAATGTTAATTAAAGTGACATTTACCAATCTTTACAAAGGATTACCATCAAGGTTTGATGAAGTCTGTATGCATGTACCACGCCTCCCTCCAATTCTAAGCGAAAATGTTAATATCTAGATATGTGAACTTTACAAAAGCATCCTGCTCTTGTAAACCTCTATTAAAAAGTGCCTTGACTTTCAAATGCATGTAGCTTTTGCCTCTTCCATCCTCTCGTAGTTGCAGACTTTAGAATGTCATTTGCATGTTGGCCAACTTTTGCTTTCACTTCCAAAGGGGAAAAGTAATAACCAAAGAGATAGTGTGAGGCCTATGGATGACAAAAAGAACATTCTCAAACTTGCCTTTTAATCCAAATCCTTTGAGAAGCCCAGCCAACACTGAAGCTGCAATGATAATCCAGAGCTTGGGATCCATTTGAGATATCCCCTAATGCTCTTTTGCTCTATAGGTGGAGATCATCAGGTTGTTGCTCCCTCCATGTCTTCTGCTTTTCTAGTGGCTCCTCTCATTATCAAACTCTCCTGTAGATCTCGAAAGAAACACCCTCCTTCTGCTTAATTATCAGGCTATTATATTGTTTGTCTTCAAAACTGAGACATGTCAGTCTCCAAATTCTTTTTTTCAGCTACTTGTACATCTGGATCCTTGTATCTGACTATCAGACCATCTAGAAAGTTAATTGCACAATTGAAAGTCCACCCATTTTACACTGCATTATGCATGTAAAAAAGGGAAAGGCTTTAGTCATATTTCTCGAGTTTTTTGACCCCGCCCTCGCCAAATAGGTTGCAATAATACTAAGTAGCTGGTGTTATTTCATAGCTCAGTGGTTAAATGGGCCTCTGTCATTCATGCTACTTTTAAAAAAGGAAAGGAGAGATCTGAAAACTCATTGGTCCAAATCTAATAAAATTAGTATTGCCAAAGAGCCTCAGTTATTGACAGTCTAGTAGAATAACAAATAAACAAACAAATTATGAGCAGGGCTAACGTTCCATTGAAATTAATGAGTCATGAATTAATCATAGCTAAGTTGTCCTGTTAATTTCAACGGGAATTCACCAGCACTTAATTTCAGCCTGGCAAATAGCTCTGGTTTTGATCTATATATGTTCTGTGTATGTTCATTCATAAAGCAGCTTCCACTCAGTTCTTTAATTTTTTTTAAAAAAAAGCAGTTGATAGTATATGCAAAAGCTTAATGTTTCATTTTCTGTTCAAATGCACATCTCCTGGTGATATTTTCTCTGAAAAAATGCATTCTTTGTGAACAAAATATCACTGAAGCATTTGGGAACAGCATAAAAGTTGTTTGGGAATGCAGTTCTGATCTGCACATTTAGGTCAGTTCATTTGAGAATTGACAGAGGTAGGTTTTCTTAAGGATCACTGTGACTAACTGCTCCTAGGTTTGGCCACAGTGGGACTGAGGAGGACAAAAGATCAGTGGGCCATAAACAACACTCAGGTGAGCTTAAGGTAAATGAAAACTATGAGGTTATCTAGTCAAGCTCCATATAAGGTAGGATTATACAGGATAAAGGCAAAGGTTCCCCTCGCACATATGTGCTAGTTGTTCCCGACTCTAGCGGGCGGTGCTTATCTCCGTTTCAAAGCCAAGCGCTATCCGAAGATGTCTCTGTGGTTATGTGGCCGGCATGACTAAATGCTGAAAGTGCATAGAATGTAGTTACCTTCCCACCAAAGATGGTCCCTCTTTTTCTATTTGCATTTTTACATGCTTTCGAACTGCTAGGTTGCCAGAAGCTGGGACAAGTAATGGGAGCTCACATTGTTATGCGGCGCTAGGGATTTGAAACGCTGAACTGCCGAGCTTTCTGATCAACAAGCTCAGTGTCTTAGCCACTAAGCCGCCACGTCCCTTATTTTATAGGATAGTCCTTGATTAAAAAAGATGGATATCATGTTGTATCCTTGCATCATCATAGGCAACAGTTTCATATTACAGTTTAAAAACTATTTCAATAAATGACTAGAATGAAAGAAGAAATGAAAAGGACGATGGCAGGAAACCGAAGAGCTACGAATTTTTAAAGCAAAGACAGGTCAAAATGGGAGGCATGTCCTCAGAGAGAAGCTCAGAGTAAGTTCCCTAGCCAGAGCTACAAAAGGGGAAATGCATCTTTCCCTGCTTTCAAGATGATTCGCAACATTCACTTTCTTGCCAAAGATCAGCCATGCTTTTCATTCTCCTGCTGAGCACTCAGACAGCATGGATATAGAGACATGAAAAGAACTCTGCAGAGACATCCCCGACCACCAAATTCTCTGCATGTTTTCCCCCCCCCCCCCACATCTTTGCTCAAGCGGTGCAAGCTTTAAAACTCAAAGCCATCCTCTTTCTTCCAGATGAGGAGGTAGATTCAGTGACTCCCACAGTGGTTGGATGCCGGTTCCAACACTGGCTTGATATCTGTGGCTGTTTCTGGAGATAAGAAGAACAAGGGAGGGGAAAGGGCTTTGTCTGTGAAACAATACAACCTCCTTTTATTTAGCTACTTTTAACTGCCAATCACACACATTTCTAACAATTATCAATTAACAATGCGAATAGTGCATATATGGGCTAAAATGTCTCTATTTAGCATAATTTATTTATTTTATTTTGTACTCAGATGTTTTTATATGGCTATGCTATCTGTCTAGTAAATATGTCACGGTCGTCTAGTTTAACCCATTATTGGTTGCCTGTTTTGCACTTTAAATTCTAAATAGTCTATGCCTGAAGTCTATCTGGACAGGTGGACACATTGGAAAGCATTTGTCAAGCCACTTTCATAATATAGCTTCTGTGGTGAGAAGCGTGGTGAATTTGACTGCTCACAAAACCTTCCATTTCCAGAAGGCAAACTGGTGTAAATGTTTTATGTTACCTATTCTACTGAGGGGTCTTTGGTGTTCTTTGAAAATGCTATATAGCGTGATGACCCAGGGTGTGGCACAAAAGCAACACAGCCAGAGAACAGGTTTAACTCCCCTTTATTGCTCCAACTTTGCCGTATACATCCCCCTGTTTACTACATGTCCTGGAGCAAAGCTCTCTCACACACCTTCAGCAGTCTCTGGCTGTGACTAGTCCAGTAAGTCAGGTTAGCCAAACAGTAACCAGACCAAGAAGTTCAGCGAAACAGGCAAACTGTGCAAGTCCCACAAGATAGAGTACAGTAATCTCCAAGCATCTGCAAGTGCATGGGAAGCTCCCCAGATTCAATGCTTGTTCCCAACAAATGCCCCTCCCACCAACACTTCCTTACATCTTAGTCTGCATGCGTGTCATGTGAAGGGGGGAAAGGCACTCTCTTCCCTCATAGCCAGCTCAGTCTGCATTGTTCTCACCTTCTCTCTTCTCTCTGTGCTTTAGCATCAGGAGGGAGTGGTCCTTGCTTTGTCTCTCCTGCTCCTCCATGTCTGCAAGCCTTTCTAATCCTGAAGGGCCTTGCCCAGACTGACTCTGCCCTTCCCCCGTTTCCTCCAAGGCCAACAAAGCTGCCCTCTCGATCTCTGTTGGCTTTTGTTCCAGCTCATCTTCCCCTACAGATTCAGACTCTGACAGGGGCACCTAGTTTAGGTAATGAAACATCTGCAAGAAAACAACCAAGCTCAGAGAGCAACAAGGGCACCATTTCAACCCTGAGCTACAAATATTCTTCTTTATTGGTACCTATTCTACTTGCTAGATTACATTCCCTTTGTTCTAGAAAGTGAGTACACATGAGCTTTTAGAGTCAGGCCAGGTTAACAAACAAAAACAGCTGGCATTTGATGAACACCCTGTATAGTTGGGGTATTATTACTGCATCTTGAAAGCTTGTCAGAAGCCATGGTGAGGCCCCTCCTTAAGAAGCCCTCTTTGGATCCAGCTCTATTAAATAACTATCGTCCAGTCTCCAACCTTCCCTTTTTGGCGAGGGTTGTTGAGAGTGTGGTGGCACAACAGTTTCCCCGTCACCTGGAGGAAGTTGATTATCTAGACCCGCGCCAGTCCGGCTTTCGGCCCGGGCATAGCACCGAAACGGCATTGGTCGCATTGGTGGATGATCTCTGGAGGGCCAGAGATGGGGGGTGTTCCTCCATCCTGGTCCTATTAGACCTCTCGGCGGCTTTCGATACCATCGACCATGGTATCCTATTGCATTGGCTGGGGGGGGTTGGGGGTGGGAGGCACCGTTTTGCGGTGGTTCTCCTCCTACCTCTCTGGCCGATCGCAATTTGTGTTGGCAGGAGAGCAGAGGTCGACCCCGAGACCCCTCACATGTGGGGTGCCTCAGGGGTCGGTCCACTCGCCTCTCCTGTTTAATGCATACATGAAGCCGCTGGGTGAGATCATCCGTGGTTTTGGGGTAGAGTATCACCTTTATGCTGACGACACCCAGCTGTATATATCTACCCCAAACCACCCCAATGATGCCGTAGCGGTGATGTGCCAGTGCCTGGAAGCCGTGCGGATCTGGATGGGAAGTAACGGACTCAGGCTCAACCCGACCAAGACCGAGTGGCTGTGGTTTCCGGCTGCCCGTTTCAACCAGCTCACTCCAACGCTGGCCATAGGGGGCGAACATCTTGCCCCTGTGGATGGGGCGTGCAATTTGGGTGTCCTCCTGGATACCCGGCTGTCCATGGAAGATCAAGTGACAGCCGTGGCCAGGAGGGCGTTTTACCAGGTTCGCCTGGTTCGCCAATTGCGCCCCCTATTGGATCGGGACGCCCTTCGCACAGTCACTCACGCGCTCGTGACATCCCGACTGGACTATTGTAACTCTCTCTACATGGGGCTTCCCTTGAGGTGCACCCGGAGACTTCAGCTAGTCCAGAACGCAGCCGCGCGAGCAATTATGGGTACCACAAGGTATACCCATGTAACACCGCTCTTGCGCGAGCTGCACTGGCTGCCTGTTGTCTTCCGGGTGCGCTTCAAGGTATTAATTATCATCTTTAAAGCGCTCCATGGCTCGGGACCTAGCTATCTGCGGGATCGGATCCTGCCTCATACATCCTCACGGCCAATTCGCTCCCACAGAGAGGGACTTCTCCGGGTGCCGTCCACTAGACTCTGTCAGCGGGCGACACCCAGGGGAAGGGCTCTCTCTGTGGCGGGCCCAGCCCTCTGGAACGACCTCCCCCCCGACATTAGGACCACCACGGACCTCCGCTCCTTCCGTCTTAAACTAAAAACACACTTCTTCTGCCTTGCCGGCCTGGGATAGTTACTCCTCTGTTTTTGGGTTTATTGGGGATTTTTAGTTTAGTTAGTTTTAATGGGTATTTTAGCACAGGTATTGTTTAATTTATTTTTAATATGAAATGTTGTATATAGTTATTGTTTTTATTCTCCCTGTGCACCGAGTCCCTGTGGGGAGAGGGTGCGGTTTATAAGTATTAAAATTATTATTATTATTTATTATTATTCTGTCTACTATCACTTCTTCTTTAAAACATCAAGAGGGCGTGATTTTGAGTTTGCATTTTCTCTTTTCTCAAGAGTGGGTAATATTCTCTGAATCTCAATCATTCAATCAATCAGTCAATTAATCAATCAGAATAGAGTTGGAAGGAACCTTGGAGGTCTTCTAGTCCAGGGGTCTCCAACCTTTGCAACTTTAAGTCTGAAGGACTTCAGCTCCCAGAATTCTCCAGCCAGCAAAGCTGGCTGGAGAATTCTGGGAGCTGAAGTCCTTCAGACTTAAAGTTGCAAAGGTTGGAGACCCCTGTTCTAGTCCAGCCCCCTGCTCAAGCAAGAGACCCTATACCCGTGATGGTGAACATATGGCACGCGTGCCACAGGTGGCACATGAAGCCATTTCTTAGGGCATGCAAGGTGTTACCCTGTCAGTTCCAGCATGCACCTTCTGATTTCAGCCTTCATTTTCAGTTGCTTTTCGCTTGCACGTTGGGCCATTTTTCTCCCTCCGGAGGCTTCAGGAGGCTTCCCTGAAGCCTCTGGAGAAAGAAAAATGGCCCTAAAGGCAACCTGGAAGTCTGTTCCTGAACTTCTGGGTTGCCCATAGGGCTATTTTTCTCCCTCTGGAGGCTTCAGGGAAATCTCCTGAAGCCTATGGAGGGAGAAAAGTGGCCATACAGGCAACCCGGAAGTTGGAAAACATACCATTTCCAGCCTCTGCGGGGAGGGTGGGAGCCTGCGGGGAGGGTGGGAAATTAAAAAAAAATTAAATCCTTTGCCGAGGTCAAACGCGCCCCCCTTTACGGAGCCTCGCGCCCCCCCTGGGGGCCCCGCCCCACTATTTGAGAAGCACTGGTCTAGTGGCAATTACAACTGCCACATATGTAATACTTCCCTGGTTCGAGTTCCAGTAAGGGTATGGCTAGCTGATGAGAGCTAAATAACTTGAAATAGATCTATACTAGTCTCCCTTGTTTATTTATTTAATTATCAGCACAAAACGTAACACACACACACACCACACACACACACACACTTACTTCAGTCCAGGTTTACACTGAGGTATTTGGTATTTTGTGATTTAAATGGGCACCAACAATCCAGAAAATTATGATTTTGACATAGACATGGTGACATAATTGCATAAATTATGCAATAAATCCTGACATCCAATAAAAATCTATATGCCACACTCATAGTCACAGCACTGGGATGCTGTTGTTGTCACACGCTTTGTTCTTGCTACTTATGTAGTCAGTCATATGTGCCAGATCAGCTTTGGGCTTTTATTTGTTGGCTTAAGTAGAAAAGGTTTGTGTGAATCTTACTTTGCATAGAATTATGATTAGATAGACAGATGATTGCATGCCTTGCATTCAGTGGTGGGATTCAAATAATTTAACAACCAGTTCTCTCCTCTAATGACCAGCTGGGTAGGCGTGGCTCAGTGGTCATATGACTGGATGGGTGTGACCAACTCAACATCACTCAAGTTGATGGGTGCTTCGCCTTAGCTGTAATATAATAAGGGTTAACTAGAGAGGCAGTTTCTGTAATCAGGGTAATAAAGTTTAGGCTAGAAACAACACCAGAATGTTTCCTTCCTGCCTTCCTTACAGGATTAGCCCTAGAAAGTGGAAAATGGAGCTTCTTCCAACAACCAGTTCCCTGAACTGCTTAGAAAGTTAACAACCGGTTCTCCTGAATAGGTGTGAACTGGCTGAATCCCACCACTGCTTGTATTGAACTGTGGCCAAGAAGAGTGTCTTATATCCTGGCTAGTCTTTCCTCCCTTCCTCCCAATTGAACTTGTGAAAAAGGAAGTCTGAAGAAAAGGAGGCAGTTGCTACATCAATTTGTGAACCATCAATTCCTCCTGCCCTAAGGGGAATAGGGGAAGATTACTCATTTGTGGATTCAGTTGTACTGCTAAAGTTGGAGCAACATGGTCACTAAACCAAAAAATGCCTTCATTTCTTCATCTGCATCATAACACAAAAATAAAATGAGGTAGAATCTTGTTTTGCAGTCTAGCTGCTGCGATGTAGTATTTGAGGCACTTTCTTAGTCCTGAGATTCATCAGGATGTGGTTTTCTAACAAGACTAGTCGTTGGAACAAGGCACAGTACTAGCTTATCATGAGTGCTGACAAGTATATCCTACATTCAAGGAACTGTGTTAGAAAGCATTTCAGGGATTTAAACAAGGTGCAAAGCTTAGGGAAAACAGATTCAGTGAAAAAGAATGGTTAGCTGGCATGAACTGAAATGAGAGAATCAAGCACATTTCGTTGAAAGGTTAAAAAAAATCAAAAACCACAACTGTATGAAAATGGATAGTAAAATTTGTATATTTTTACAAACATGAGTCAATTATGTGGGGAAAATGAATGATTTAGCAATAACAAACTGTAAATAATAATAAGTAGTAGTAATAGTGGCAGCATAGAAATTCACATTAGAGACAGAATATATTAGAGAGGTAGTTTGCCACCCTAAAGTGCTGGATTAGAAATAAAGAGATGGTGAGTTCTAGCGGTGAGTCTTTGTCTTGGAAGCTGAAGGGAATGACCTTGGGCCACTCATTCTCATTCAGTCCTGGAAGATAGTACTATTAAATATCTTTTGAAGATGTTGCCTAGAAAAATGCAGGAATGATCACAAATCAGAGTTAATTTGATGGCGTTTAATAACATTAATAGATTAATGAAGAGACATTATAGGCTTCCTACCATCCTCTTTTAATAGATGTGTAGGCAGCATTGGTAGAATTGTCCATTCCCACAAAAATATTAACCTTTAGAGACAGCTGAGAAAAAAATGACTGGAGCAAGGTATGGCAGGGGTATTCAGAAGATGGTTGTAGCAAGCATAATGTGGCTTCTGGGAACATAATCCATCATTTATTTTCAAATAGTCTACAATATTATCAGTGATGCAAGTAATACAAAAACAGCAAAACCTCAATTCTTCAGAACTCCATTCAGAGAACTTAGGATGCCACAGACACAATTTTGTCTGCAAACAATCAAGAAAAGCTTTGTTTTCAAAGCAGTCAAGACAATGGAAGTAATTTACATCACTTGCCTCCATTTATGTCATTTGTGCTTTAACTGACTTTTTTTTTTACATCTTTGCATCAATTTACATCTCTGGCATATCTCCATAATTATGCAAATGCTAAAAATTGACCAAATGACATAAATTACACTAGGACAGTGTTTTCCAAACCTTGAAAATTATTCAAAGTTGTGTAAAAGGTTTCCTCCCACCCCACCCCTTCGGGTAATGTCATTCAAACCCATTAGCCAATCACAACAGGGACATTTAAATTGACATAAAGTGTTTTACCTACATTGGGTAAAACCGATTTTCTGATAAGCGGTTTTGGTAATGAAGGAAAAGGTTTGGGAAGCACTGCATTAAGTGATTCAAATTTGGATTTAATGGACATTTGGAATTAATGGGCATTCCTTTCCTGTTGAATGGTCCATTAAACAGATTTTACTGTGACTGAACTTTTGCATTTTTGTTCTGTATGTCCCTCTGGAGTACCTTCTGTTTCAGCTTTGTACATTTCTGAAGTGGTATATAGAAGTGCCTGAAAATGCAGATTTCAAACATATGTGGAGTAAGCTAATCTTCATTTTAACCTAGACATTAAGATAGTTAGCTTCACTTTAGGAAGGAACCATTTTTTAAACAGCTTTGGTATGGTAACACATACAAAAGCAATGAAGTGCAGGATATCTATTAAAATTCCTAACCTGAAATAAATCAGTTGTTCTGGAAAGATTTGAAGACATGTGAATCAAAGCAAATAGAAGGTCTAGAGATTATTCATGTCTTCATATGTAATTGGAATCAGGTGCCCTATGTTAACTCCTAAAAAAATACAGATAGAAATAATCACTGCTATTATCACTCATATTATATTGTACATAGTACACGAATTAGTGCTTTGATTTTAACGTTTAGATTTGATTTACAGTAGTCATTGGAATTCTGACTTCTTCAGTTTTCCTACAGTAAACCAATGCATTTGTGCTTTAACACTGCAAAATTCCTCTTGAATTTTTTTTTTGTGTTCAGCCAGCCAACCCCCCCCCCCAACACACACATTTACTATGCATGTATGCAGTGGTGGGATTCAGCCAGTTTGCACCAATTCAGGAGAAGTGGTCGTTAACTTTCTAAGCCATTTGGAGACCAGTTGTTGGAAGAAATCTCATTTTGTTTTTTTCCACTTTACAGGGATAATCCTGTAAGGAAAGTAGGAAGGAAACATTCTGGTGTTGTTTCTAGCCTAATCTTTATTGCTCTGTTTACAGCACTGGTTCTCAACCTCCCCAATGCCGCGACCCTTTAATACAGTTCCTCATGTTGTGGTGACTCCCAACCATAAAATTGGTGTCTCAATTCCTAAAACCATCGAAAATGTGTGTTTTCCGATAGTCTTAGGCGATCCCTGTGAAAGGGTCATTCGACCCCCAAAGGGGTCGCGACCCACAGGTGTAGAACCACTGGTTTTCAGAAACTGCCTCTCTGGTTAACCCTTTTTACATTGTAGCAACTAAGGTGAAGCACCCATCAACGTGAGTGATGTTGGGTTGGTCACACCCACCCAGTCATATGACCACTGAACCCCGCCTAACCAACTAGCCATTAGGGCAGCGAACCAGTTGTCAACTTATTTGAATCCCACCACTGCAAGTGTGCCTGTCTAAGATATTTTTGATTGACTTATATGTCATCAAATTATTTTTCATTCCTATTGACCACATAGATTCTATCCCTAACCTGTTATGTCAAGTAACTGAGTCCATTAATCTGGGGATGAAACAAACAGGTCAGTTTAGATAGACATGCACAAGTCATGCATCCTACTTTTCATATGTTCAGGTCAAGATCCAAGCCAAGCTCCTTCCCAAGCATTTTACAATTTCAATTCCCTCAAGCTCCTCTGGTTGCTTATAAAGAAATTTAGGAAAACAAACTGGCACAAGCTTCATATTTGCAAGCCTGGCTAATAAGTCAATGGCCAGAAAAAAGGTACTGATCTTTGACATATAGCCCTTGGATCCAGAAATTATGCTGGATACGTAATTAACAAAATTATTCATGAAATCATGTTCATGCTCATTTCTGGGCACCAGAGTTCAATTTTAAGGGTAATTGGAGAGTGGAACGCCTCTGACAAGACTAGCCTGTCATCTGCACTTTGTTCCCGATACAGAAAAAGGCAAGCAATTTAGCTATGTAACGCCACTGAATGCACCCAATTGCTTTGAATAAAGGGTCCATTCCATCTTTTCTTGAAGTCATGCTACCGGCAGATCCTGCAGCATTGATGTCACATTGAGCCTGGAGGCCTTTCATCTCTATACATACCGTGACATGGCCGTTCTCTATCCTCAAGGATCTATGCAATTTTGGCAGGCACAGGGAGAATCAGTGTCACTAGCTGATGAATCAGTAAAAGAAAGCCAGAGTTCTTCCAGCAGTTCTAAAACAGTGGGCTAATTAATGTCCCCAGTAAAAAGAAGTCATAATTAACTCACAAAAAGAAATACAAAGGAATTTGCATCCTGGCCAATGTATCATGAATAGTTCCGAAATGTTCCTTTATATTATTGCTTTTGAACATTTGTTTTCCAGAGGGTGCTTCTACTGAAAAAGATAAAGAATAAAGGGACAAATGTCACTAAATAAGAGTAAATAGGTCATAGATTTATTTAAAGGCACATGGCAACCATACAGCAACAAAGCCAGTGCCAAAGAGACAAAATCAGTCTAGATGTGCTGAGTTACAATTCCCATCACCCATAGCCAGCCTGAGGGGATGATGCCACTGTAATGCATGTCACTGGGAGAACATAAGGCTGAAGAAAGACTGCTGAGCAGGAAGACATTCTGCAACAAGAAGGACAAGCATGATTTAAGTTTCTCATATGAGTTAGTTGTAGCTGGCAGCAATTCTACTATTTCAGTCGTTCCTAATAAATATCATGCTGTCACCTAGCTCATATGAGGTGGAACTTATTGGCATCATTCCATCCATACTCTGGCAGAGCATTTCCCATATTGAGTGGGTCTTCTGACAGTAGATATAACGTTCTTAGCTTTCTTTTTCACACTATTCCAAGTACACCTGGTGATCTTCTTTTGGGCATCATTTTCTTTTTACCTAAATTATATATATGGGCCAGAGGTGTGTTGCTACCAGTTTGGCCCGGTTCAGCTGAACTGGTAGTGGAATTCAGGCCTGGGTTGCAGAACTGGCAGCGACCCAGGCCTGCCATGCTCCCGAACTGGTTCCCTCGCTGCCACTTGGGTGCCACCATTTTGAATTTTAGTGACTGCACATGCACAGTTCACTGTAAATTGCTCTGTGCATGCATGAAGGACAATTTACATTGAACAGTGTGCGCGCGGATTTCGTGTGGGTTTCGTGCAGATTGTGAGCGGGTTGTGAACTGGCAGTAACACTGGCAGCAGCCCACCCCTGGTATGGGCTATGCTTAGCTGAGAAAAAAAATAGCGACAACCGTGTAACACCATGTGGTTGAGATAGAAATAGAACACCTTAGTAATAAATTGATTTCTGATTTGATACTTCCATTAGGAAAATACTTGATAAGTAAAATATAGTTATGTGCCTATACAATTTGCTGCATGCCTACTCAGAATTCTGGGTTCTTATGAACTGATGTTCATGTAGTACAGGGATGTCAAACTCAATTTCATTGAGGGCCGCATCAGGATTGTGTTTGACTTTGGGGGGCCAGGATGGGTGTGGCGAGAGTGGGCATGGTCAGCTTGATATCACTCATGTCAGGGGTGCCTGTGGTGGCCCAAGCACTCTGCCAGCGAAAATGGGTTCCCGAGCTTCATTTTTGGCTGTGATGGCTTCCTGCAATCCTGTGCTATAAAAAATGGAGCAGAGAAGGGCTGCCTCACAAGCTCCATTTTTGCTGGCAGAGGCACTGCGGGCCAGTTCTTTGCTGTTTCCAGGGCAGCCCTGAAGGCCAGATCTAAGCACCCCACAGGCCATATCTGGCCATGGGCCCTGAGTTTGATATACTTGATGTAAAGTAAGTGCAATGGCATGCAAGTAAATCCCTGTTTGGAAATGGATCAATTCACTTTCCTATACAGCTGTCAATCAGAACCAAAGATAGAGAGTCTGGTGCATTCTTGTTTGAAAGTTTGCAGGAGCCACAAGATGGAAATGGTAAATATTCACATACAGCTGTGAACAAAACAAAAACCCTACCTAGATCGCTCCTTGAACAGTTGGATCAATGTGGTCTCAGAGAAAAACAGAATGTTCTGATGTTCCTTGGAATGATTTTCTCATTCCATTTTATCTCAGACCTATACCAACTACTTTAAAAGTTTGAGAACTTTCTATATAGCAAGTAGCAAAGTGAGAAGATGGCATATATTTCCGTAAAACATTTCATTATCTTGTTTTTGTCCCTTTCTCCCTCATTATTCTTCTTTTCAGAAATATTATTTTCCTTTTAATTATTCCAAGCTGCCTTTGTGGTATGCTGCTTGCAGATTTTTTAAAGAATAGAGAAATCGGTGAGTCATTAGCAAAAGCCAATGACTCTAAAATAGTTCTGCTTTATTCATTCAAAATAATGTCTGGAGGAAGCTCAGCAATAGAGTTCTCGAAAAAATACGACATCACTCAATACTGTAACTCAATCCATTCACCTTCCTGCTGGTTGCCCTCTTCTTCTATTTCCTTCCACTTTCCCAGCATTAGAGTCGTCTTTAAAGATTTGGGGTTTTCACCTAATGCAAGGGTGTCAAATTCAAGGCCCATGAATTTGGCCCATGGGGTGCTTAGATCTGGCCCTGGAAACAGTGAAGGACTGGCCCGTGTGCCTCTGCCAGTGAAAATGGAGCTTAGGAGGGCCACATGCGACTTTCCCAGGATCCGCTTTTTGCCATGATTGCCTCCTGCAGCCTTATGCCTGTGAAAATGGAGCCCAAGTGTGGCCTCCCCAAGCTCCATTTTTGCTGGCAGAGGGCTGCAAGAAGCCACTGCAGCTGAAAACTGAGCCTCCATGAATGACATTGAGCTGGCCTTGCCTGCCCCAGCTACACCCACCACAGCCACACCCCACCACAGCCACATACCCTGGCCCCTCAAGATCAAACACAATTCTGATGTGGCCCTCAATAAAATTGAATTTGACACCTCTGACCTAATGTATCCAGTGTAGGATAATTTGAATTTGGTCAATTGTAGCTTCAGTGAAAACTTTGGGTTGATTTGTTCAGTGATCCATTTCTTTATTTTCTTGGCCAACCATGGTATTTTCAGGACTCTTTCCAACACCAACATTCAAAAGAATCAATACTCTTCCTATTTTGCTTCTTTAAGGTCCAACATTTGCTTTCATGGAGTATTACAGAGAAAACTATTCGGTGCATATTTTTGATCCATGTAGGCATCAACATATCACAGCATATGAATATCATGTTTAAGAACTTCATGGGTTCTCTCAACGGTGCTAGTCAATAGCATATTTCTTATACAGTTGAAGACTTGGGAATTTAAGGGACTGTACCTACCCATCAATTCTGTTTTAGGGTGACACTCTCTTTAGAAGCTGCATCTGCCAGCAATTTTCTATGCAGTGGCCCAGTACAAATGATAAACTCATTAGTAGACAAATATATGTACTTTAATAACTGTTAGGCACTCTACATACTGCAAATATGATGTGCAAACTTAGAAAAATTCAGATTTTAAA
This sequence comes from Rhabdophis nuchalis, assembly GCA_039707465.1. NCBI lineage: Eukaryota > Metazoa > Chordata > Lepidosauria > Squamata > Natricidae > Rhabdophis > Rhabdophis nuchalis. Next base: position 327,685,226 of record CM077643.1, read on the forward strand.
TTGTTTAGTTTGCTTTAAAAAAAAGTCAAAGATCTTTTCCTTTGTCTTTCCCTGGGCTAATTCCATTCTTCCCGCCTCAGTTTGTAATTTTAAATTATTTGATTAGGTTTTAAGGTCAAGTTTTTAATTTTTATAATTTGTACATGGGATTATTTAATTGGATTTTAGTTTATATGTAATGTTGATGTCTCTTTTTAATTTTTTACCTGTACACCGCCCCGAGTCTCCTCGGGGAGAGGGGGCGATCTAGAAATCTAATAAAATCAAAATCAAATTAAGCATAGTTAGCAGGAAAAACTCTATGTTTTAAAAGACAGTAAGTCATTTTGGGCTGGATGAACTTTCAATTTTGGGTATCCATCATTTAATATCTCCAGAAGATCATTTTTGCATAACAATGATAACTTGGCAGGTTTTCTTAATGCCATAAATGTCCTACTACTCACTGAATATTACATTTCAAAAGGCGGTCAATGTTGAAACATATTAGGAGTCAGCTTTGAGAAAATAACGATCAATTTGTCAACAGGAAAGGCTAAAACCACAATTTTTACTATTTCTATTCCATGTGGATTTCAGTGAAAATATTTCCATCATCATGTGGGTTCTGCACTGCTTCCAAATGAATGTTCATGTCACGTTCAGGTTTGCTGCTTGGCGTCAGAATTTCCTTTGATAGGGATGACAAGCTGTCAGAAAATGTGAGTCTCCTGTTCTGTCAGATTCCCCTCCCTCCCTCAAAGCTTTAACTTTGCTAAAGCTAAGGGCAGCATGGCATTTATCTCAGTGTTGATTCATATGTTTAGGGATGCCCTGATACCTCTGTGGAAAACATTTGGTGAAGAAGTCATCCCTTTCCCCATCAATATCTCTTTACAGCTGGAGCATCTAAAGCTCAGGGTGGAAGACCTGGATCTTTTGTTCTATCAATTGCTTTTTTGCCAAGACACTCACTAACACTGCACATTGTTTTGTATATAGTACACACATATACTCTGTCTGTCTGTCTGTCTGTCTGTCTGTCTGTCTGTCTGTCTATCTATCATATGTGTGTGTGTGTGTGTGTGTGTATGTATGTATGTATGTATGCATGCATGCATGCATGCATGCATGCATGCATGTATATCTCTATATAAATAAAAATGTAACTATGAGTTTGTTCAAAACAGGTAATCCCCGAAGGTACTGCACCGATCGCTTCCAAATTTTCACACAACGTTCCTTTCGAATACGGCACCAATGATATATATAGAGATTGCGTAGATGTCACACCTGTGCCAGATACATGCAACGGAAATGTAAAAAATTGTAAAAAAGGTAGGTAGATGGATACAGAGAGAGCAGTGGGCCACAGGTATTATGTCATCCTTTATGACATAAAATACTCTGTCCATAAGATTGAAGGAGAAATACAGTAGGTAAGTAGGTAGGTAGAGGGATAGAGAGAGAGAGAGAGAGAAATACAGTAGGTAGGTAGGTTGGGGGTTATACGGTGGTTGGGTGTACGTGTTTGTGTGTGCAGGTGTAGATCTACACACAGATTGGTTGGCCATTTAACCAGACTGGGCCACAGCAACGGGTGACTAGAATAGATTTATTTCGAGCTTTTTAGCTCTCATCAGCTAGCCTCACGGCTGCCTCACATCTAATACTTCCCTGGTTCAAATCCCAGTAAGGATATGGCTAGCTGATGAGAGCTAAATAGCTTGAAATAGATCTATCCTAGTCTCCCTGATTTATTTATTGATCAGCTCAAAAACCTAACATATATGTACACACACACACACACACACATGTATTCATAGAAATAAAAGATAAAACATGAAGTAGTATAAAGTAAGACTACAGAAAAGAAAAAGAAAGTGTGAAGTGAGAAATTAAGCAAGGTGATTAACAAATACAAATAGAAACAAGAAACAATACACTGTATAAAGAAGCAATTTCCTATCTCAACTGTACAGAAGTTATAAACATATCCTCCTTCCTCACTCTATTATTACACCATAATTCATTTATACCTATATTCGACCCTTTTTTAATTACCAAAGCCACAAATCACTAATTCATATGTCCATTTTCAGCAAAATGTCTTTCAGAGATTACAAGTTCCATTATCTTCACATTCCATTCCATTAACCAGTCATCTCCCTTGGATAGGGGTAGCTCTAGATATCTTTATCATGGCAGTGCATGGCTGTGGGGCTGCTTGCCGCAGTACAGTTCAGGGGCTACTTGGCATGCTGAGACTCGGGGGCTGCAAGAAGCCCCTGAGACACAGCACAGAACAAAACCTTTTGCAGTGCAAAGGCTAGCCCTAGCTCAGCTCAGTAGCACAAGGCCACTTGAACCTCAGGAAGCCCCACCACGGTCATCCACATTGCCCTGTACTCCAAGATCCCTGCAGTCCTGCAGTGCACCACTCCAGCTGATCTTCATTACATTCTTGCTCCCGCTGATGACAAGGAACACCAACCTGGTGGCTTTGTAAGACAGCTGCTGGCCACCTTCCTCTGGCCTTGTGAAGAAGCCACCATGCAGGACTTGGGAAAGAAAGTCGTGTGTGACCAGCAGCTGCCTTGCCAAGTGCCAGGGAGGTCGTGCTTGGTTAGCAGCAGAACAAGAAGATGGCAAAAGTCAACTAGGGAGGCAGGAGCTGCAGGGGGGAGATAGGCAGATGGGGAAGTTGCAGTCCCCATGCGGTTGTAAATGTGGGTAGGTTGCCAAGCACCTGAATTTTGATCCTGTGATCATTGGGGTCCTATAGCAGGTGTAATTTCAGGTACCAATTGTAAGTCCCTCCATTCAGTACCAATATAACCTGAAAGGTTGTTGAATGAATGGTCATAAATTGCCTAATTTACCTGAAATTAGGATTATTCATGGACAATTGCAAATGTTTTGTCTATGTACAAATACTGAATAATGCTCACCCAAATAAAGAGTGTTGTGAAATCCACCTAGATTAGAAGCTGGAAATATTTCAGATTCAATCTTTGAAAACAACTCCAATGAGTTAAACCTACTACTCTCTTTCATATAATTAATCTGTGGAACTAGACACAACAGGCATCGTTTTCTGACTGCGGTCTAAGCAATTGCAGTGGAATGACCTGGAGGGAAAGAAATATTTCTGTTTCCATAGCTGCTGGGTTTTTCTTTTTCTTATCCTTTTTTCTTTTACTTATTTAGCCATAAAGCAGTGGAACTTTTAAGTGAAAAAAAAAAGACTGCTGGGTGATTTTGTTGCTGCTTCTTCAAGCTGTGATTATGAAACTGACAAAGGCAGATGTTTTGACACTGGAAAGATTTCTTCACAATGAAAGCAACTCTCAGGACTCGATATAATAAACAGAACTATTGCTGTTCCAAGCACCTGTAAATTGTTGCTCACTACTTTACATAGATTATCTAACCAGTCGATTTTCTTCTAAGGACATTCCAATGAATTTGGTAGCCCCATGGATACCCCCTGACCAGTGATGGGATTCAAAAATTTTTTAACACTGATTCTGTGGGCAGGGCTTGGTGGGCATGGTGTGGCTTGGTGGGCATGGTAGGGGAAGGATACTGTAAAATCTCCATTCCCTCCCCACTCCAGGGGAAGGATACTGCAAAATTCTCATTTCCTCCTGATCAGCTGGGACTTGGGAGGCAGAGAATAGATGGGGCCAGGGCCAGTCAGAGATGGTATTTACCGGTTCTCTGAACTACTCAAAATTTCCACTACCAGTTCTCTAGAACTGGTCAAAACCTGCTGAATACTACCTCTGTGCCTGTGGTTCTAACCTGGTGTACTCTCCACAGCAGTTTTTTTGGGGGGAAACATGGATTGTATAATAATCAAGAAAGTTATCCTTCCCAAAATTTCTAAATTATTTACGTAGATCCCAAAAGATGAGTTATGTCCCCACACTTAAGCCAAATGATTCCAGTGTCCGTCTACAACTGATTTCAGATCACTCACTTAAGAATAACTGTAGCATATAAATAGTATAAAATTATGTGCGTCATTAATATTCAAAAGTTAACCCTGGGTAATTTTCACTTTAGTTAGAGGTGTCTCCAATTAATTTCAAAGCCTCTTTTTGATTATCTGAAATTATACATTATACAAGCCATCATACATTATACATATAATCTGCTTCCAATTAGTCTTTTAAAGAGCCTTTTCTAAAAGTTATTTTTTTCCCACTGATTTACAAATTGCATCTGCTCCTGGATGCATTCATTTACAAATGTCTGTTCCTTTTCTCTGGAAATATCAACTTGCCTAAGAAAAAAACAAAGTAGTTTTATACACAATTTGGTGCAGCAACCCACAAAGGGTGGTCTAAGCATTCTGTTAATGCATTGCTTTGTGCTGGTGGGAGTAAAACGGAGTAAACAAACTGACACCTGCAATAAATACATAAAAGCAAGCAAACAAATACAGAGCAGCACATCTAGGGTTTCATATTCTCTCTTTTAAAGTCATCCTAAAGTTTAACTTCTTGACTCTATATAACATTTACAGATATATAAATTAGAACGTAACAAGCAGATCTGTAATATAAAATATAGATTGCGGCACAGAATTAAGACATTCCATTGCAAGCAAAAACTGCCCAGGAAATTCTGTAGATGATTTTCCATGGATTTCTTTCCTGTCCTGCAATTGGGTGCTTTATTCTCAGTGCATTCTTGTAATGAGAGATCTTCAACTATGTTCAGCAAAGTCAAAAAGCTGATTGAAAGTATGACTGATTCAATCAAAATCTGCCAGCACCATTCCAAGTGTAATTGTTCATCTGCCCTACAGGATTTTTAGCTCTGCTGAAAAGAAATTGCATCAGAGTGGAAGAGAAGATGCTGCAGAAACAGCTTTGTGTTTGCATTTTTGTTGTCTCATACTTGCTCTGCCCTTTAATTTTCCTAATAGATAGTATCTAGATTGAGTTGTGTCAATTTCTACAATACCTCTATTAATTAATGAATAGATGAGCACATTTTGTTTGGATAATGTGTAGATTTCTTATTTCCAGTGGTTGCTCAGTGCTTCTGGTTGCAACAGGTTTTTCTTTCCATCTTATAGTAGTTTTCTGTTTGATTCTAATCTACAAAAAATTCTGTTGTTAAATACAGTATGGTACAGTTACAATGCAATTGTCCTTTCTCATTTGTTCCTATAGCAACATTTGTCCATCATTTTATCAAGTAATATGCAGTGTTTTCCACATGATACATTACTGATTGCTAACAAATATGCAAATTTATTTGCTTTTTGCTATTGTTAAACATTTCTCTTCCTTCATAGTATATTTCTAGAACATAGAAAAAAAGCTAACACGTACTCTCTGAGTATAAGAAGATTCTCTGTACCCTTCAGATAGCTCTAATATTTTTCTTCTGCATTTTTCATTACATACCTTTAGCTGTTTATACAAATCATTAGATGTTTAGCTAACGAATCCTATATTATAAAGAATAGTTTGGCTATAGAGACCACTAAACAATCTATCCTGTTAATGATCATCAAGTTCATTGAGAAAGTGGAGGGTTTTTTGCTGTTTCAAAGCTCATTTTTGGCTTAAACAAATATCAGATGGCATGCAATATTCTGGAGGTCATATATAAACATTTATTTTTTATACTTTACGGGCAACTGGCATATAAATATATTAAACTTTAATATAATATTTAAATAGAAACAGATGTCCATATAATCAGTAACCAAAAGTAAACCTCAAATGCCTGGTCAGACAAGACACTGTTAAACAGCTTCTGGAATGGCCACATTGAATGAATAGATAGATTGATGAATGAATGAATGAATGCAGTTTGTTAGATTAAGTGAGTAATCCTGATTCTTTTCAGTCTGGATTTAGATTCAGATGAATGTGGAATTTGCTGCTCTAACCATTGTTCTATGAAAAAGGACTTTTGATAAAGTTGACTAAGTATCTTCCTGGAATGCTTTGGGAAGAGTAGGGATTGAGATACTGTTTTGGAATAACTTGTTTCCTTGCTTTATCAGGGCTACAGGAAGTGGTATTGGAAAACATATTCACAAATATGTTTACATTTTATATAGCTTGGCTCCCAATTATCTGTAAGAACAGCCTGACAAGCACAAGGAACTGGGGCAATGCCATGAACTGATCAAGTTGCTTCTTTATTGCTGCATGCCTATTTACAAGAATCTCATCCTATTGTCAGCATTCTCTTAGGAACAGCCAGATAATGTTTCAGGGTATCATTTCCTACTGTGTAAGGATTCCTTCCCCCACCTTCACACTTCCCTCCACTCTACCTGGAGATTCCAAAGCATCACCGTTCTGATGCATGCATACTAAGTTATTAAATGGGGCTTTAATGCCAAGATTTCTGTAATCTATTCTCTTTTCCCTTTCAATAAATGTGATTATATCAAACCTTCTGAGAATCCTCTTGTCTGATTGTAAGCAGCTGCTATAGGTTTGACATTACAATGTTAACTACTAGAACCATTTGCTTTAGCAGCTATTTTTTTTGAGATTCCTTAGGACAGAGATTTCCTGAACCTCTTGTTGTGTAGCCACTTATGCTCAGGGGAGGTGGTTACCTTTTTTTTTCTGATAAAGGAAGAATGTGCAAATATTCCATGTTTGTAATATTTTGCAAACCAGTGGACTCTGTTACAGGACATTTTGTTTAAGTCCTGCAATGACACATTTAACACAAATGAAGAAAATTGTGTTATGGATTGCACCAGTAGAGGCTAAATCAATTTTGTTGTATATATGTACAAGGACATTAAAGGTTATTATTATTATGATTGCTTGATGAAGCTCATAATGTAGAAAAGAATCATGGAAGAAAAATAAACCACTTATCACTATAAATTATAAAGCATCTCAAAATCTAGCCAAGATTTTTTTTTAATGCTTTTCTTCTAGCACAAATTTTTTATTTGTCATATTTTACATTTACTTTATTTCTCATATTTCATTTAATGGGACTTCAGTAAAGTAACCATATTTTAACTAAATAAAAAAAAATCAAGAAAAAAGTTGGACTACTCTAAGGGATACCAGAGATATCCTCCAGGAGTAATTATTTCAAAAGGAAAGTGTTAAATCGGGTAAAGGAAGGACACTCTAGGAGTAAAATCAGCTCTTTATTGCAAGGTAGCCAAGTAAAAACACAGCCGGCGGTGGTCCCTTTTTAAGAATCCCGCCAGCGCAACCAACTAATCACAGCCGACTTTTTCTATCCAATCAGCTCACTCCAGTACATGCAGACTGGAGTGAAAACCTCTATTGTTTAGACACAACAGAAAGCAAATAATTCAATGGAAGGCAGAGGAATATTTCAGAACATCACTTTCCTGGAAGAACAGAACCTGAGCTATCATCTGTTGCAATCTCACCTTCGTTTCTGAGAATTTCATAAGTTTGGCTCAATATGATTAAATCAGGCCATGGGTGAATCTCAGAGGTGGAAGGAGAGAGAATTGACCCACTCATGTGAACTGGAAACAAAGGGATCAGATGACTAAGAGAGGTAGTCTGACGTGGAAGCAGTGGTGGGTTTCAAACTTTTTTAGAACCTCTTCTGTAGGTGTGGCCTGCTTTGTAGGAGTGGTTTGCTGGCCATGTGACTGGGTGGGAATGGCTTGGCGGGCATGCGACGGGGTGGGAGTGGCTTGCCATCCATGTGACCAAGTGGGAGTGGCTTGGCAGTCATGTGACTGGGTGGGCGTGGTCAACTTGTAAAATGTGGTGAAACTCACTTAACAACGCTCTTGTTTAGCAACCAAAATGTTGGCTCAGAAATTCTGGCATTTGAAGCATGCAAGTCTTAAAGCTGTCAAGTTACAAGAACCCCTAATGCTTTAGAAAAAAAAATCCTAGGGGTGTTCAAACTTGTCAGCTTTAAGACTTGTGGACTTCAACTCCCAGAATTCCTTCTCCAGTCATGTTGGCTCAGAAACGCTGGCATTTGAAGTACGCAAGTCTTAAAGCTGTCAGGTTACAAGACCCTTGCACCCCCAACCCTTTAGAAACCCCCCCCCCTGGGTTGTTCAAACTTGATAGCTTTAAGACTTATGGACTTCAACTCCCAGAATTCCTCCTCTCGCTCTTCATCTTGATGATGTGCAGACAGGTGGCGGGGGGGAGGGAGGGAGCTGGAACTGGTTCTAAACGGCACTGTAGATTCGTGGAACCTCTTCTATAGAAGAGGTTAGAACTGGCAGGAACTCACCCCTGCCTGGAAGCCATCTTTTACATTGGGCATTCAGGCCTGCCACATTTTCTATTGTGGGAAAATGAGAGGTGGGATTATATGGAGTATGGGTGATATATAGTCTAAATAACATTCCTTTCTCAGAGGGTCAAGGACATTTTGCCCTGCAGCTGCAATGGTTTGACTGGGTGGCATCTCCAGTATGGATGGTGCCTGATTGGATCATGTGATGGACATGTGGGTGCTGGGCAGGGACTTGAACTTGCTTTTGGATAGAGAAAACCTGAATTCGGTTTTCCCAGATGTGCCAATATGACATCTCTAATAAAATGGAACTTTGAGGAAACTCAAGCCTTAGAGTCTTCTTTCGTTGGGGGTATTACTTGGAACCCTGACAGAGGGGTGGTTGCGTCCATATGAATGGAATATACACATATGAGGCCATATACCCGAATGCTTTCCAATCCCTGATCAGGCAAACAATGTAACTTTGGTTGTTGAAAAGTAGCTCACCCCTTAGCCCAAAACATCACATGAATTCATTAATAACAGATTAGACTAATCAGAAAAGCACTTTCAGCTAAGCCAGACAATAACTTGAAAACTGTGTTCTTTGAAGGATTATCTACAGATGCTGAGCAAAATGCTGGCTTTTTGCCATGATGCTTCTCTTGGTGTAGCAGATGGAAGTCTGTGGAAAACTCTATCCTGGCCAGGTTTAATAGCGCTGAGAACTGCATGTACACCATCTAAGTCATTCCCACTGAGGGTTCTAAGCAGCTGTTGGGAAAAACCAGGCCAATGACACAAATGGTACTGAGGTATGAAATGTTTTCACAGAGCAATAGACACGGTCATTGGATTTGGACCACCTGGACAGGCCAATATCTGATATGAGGGTATCTCTTGTCTGTATTAAAGAGGTCAGACCTGAATACGCATTTCACAGTTTAATAGAACAGAAGACCCAATTCTTTCTGTCATTAGACACCAGTCCCTTTCCAGCAATGGCTCTGGGCTATAGACTAAACAAAATTATCATGCGCATCTGAAAGGCATCTTTGTTTTCATTTAAAGTGTTATACTTTAAAAACTATTTTGCCACCAGTTGATAGGTAACTTGACATGCATTTTCTGTCCCTTGCTTTCTGCCCCTTGCCCCTTGCTTGGCAAATCTGTGTTAAGCCATAAAGAAATGACTTATAGTCTTAGAGTATTACCTTGGCAGTAACTCCATACTGGTACTGGCCTGAGTTATTCAGAATTGGTGTCAGAGGGACCAGACCAATGACAAATACTAGTAGTGATGGTGAGAAAGACACAAAAGAATTAATTCTGGTGGCACAAGACCAAGCCTTAAGGACAAATGCATACAAAGGATGATGTGTACCACTTGAACATCATCAACTTTGACAAAGATCACCATCAGTCAATTGCAAAAGGCAGTTTTACATGGAAAAGCTGACCTCCTGCTACAACACCTTTAACACCATGAAACATCATGGGAAACGTCCCTGGGAAAGACTCAATAGGTGGATAAAAATGCCAAGTACTAATATCTGAACCTCTGGCTGACTATATGATCATAATAATAAATAAGTAAAATTATATCTGTATAGGAATCATCTCTATCAATTTACTCCACATAACAAACCCCCCCCCCCAACAGTCATGTAAAGAAAAACTGGGAGCTGTGCTGTAGATATTCTATAGAAGAACTAGTTCACTCCTCCCCAGCCAGCAATTCAGGTTTTCATTGTTAAGGAAACCAGTATGACAAATGGGCTTATCCACTGGATATCTTTCTCAGCTCCCAGCATTACGTTTTGCTTTGGAGTTCTCAAGCTGCAAACTCTCACAGCTTCCTTCTGCTTACTGTCTCATCCTGGCACGCTGTTCTTAGACATTTGTAAAGGAGCCAAATGTTGCTTCTGCTGCCTGCTCTGAAAAAAGAAAGTCAAGCTGAATCAAAAACATTATAAACATTTGCTATAAAGAATCCTTTGGAGGCAGTCAACCCCTGTCATGCTTCAACCTTCCTGGAATTCTTAAGAATTTTGAGTGGAAATAACTATTGGAAACACCCATTTCTTGATGACATGACAAACATTTCTTTATTCAGAGGGATAGGAAGTCATGATATTCATGGTTGGCATTTTGAGCACAATCCCTTTCTTCGATCTTCTGGAACAAAAGAAAAACGTAGCGATATCTATTGCTTTTCACTCAAATACAAATAACATAAATCTTTCTAAGTCATTAGGAGGAAATCATACAAAATTCAGCATTTGTTTTGTATTTCCATGGGAGGCTAAAGTTAACCATTCCTCTCCCATGTACTTGACAACTGCCATCCTCTTTTTTAAAGGCAAATTTACTGTTTTACAACTGCAACCAGAGGTGGGTTCCTACCAGTTTGGAACGATTTGGCCGAGTAGGTAGTAACTCAGTCACCCACGCACCCAAACTGGTTCTATTGTCAGCGGTGCCATCTTGATTTTTGGTGCTGCGCATGCGCAGAACAATCTCCATTACAGAAATGTAATTTTCCCCTTTTCTAACTTTTTGCGCATGCACAGACCTTTTAAGGTATACGTGCGCACATGTGCAGAACTGGCAGTAATGCCGGTAGGAACCCACCCCCGGCTGCAACTCTATGCATACGTACTTAGTAATAAAGCTAAGATGTATGTCTAGGTAGAAATGCATAAGACAGCACCAACCTTATTAGCTAAAACTAAAGGAGTCTTAGAAGATTTTCGGCAAAGGTAAAAGTGGAAATGGAAAATCCAAATGAATGTTAAATCTAATGTAAAATATTAAGATAAAGGTAATATTAGGAAGAAAAGCTAAGATTCGGTTTTGTTTTCTAACTTTCAAGATTCATGTGCTGGATAAACAGGAGGTTAATAATATGGAAGAGGCAATAATACACTTTGATAAGATCAAAATAAGGATATTTCAAGGACCATAAGGTTCTGAATAGCTAACAGTTCAGTGTTAGTATATGGATGGGCAGATTGAAAGCTGAAAGTAAAAAAAAAGCCTCCTTAAAATTATGGATTTGGAAAGGATTGGGAAAGACTGCAAGAAAAATCACTATTTCCTATATCAGTAAAGGCATCTGTTCCTTGAGAGGAGAGCCACTAAGCAGATATTCATACATTTTGGCAGGTGATAAATGTGAATAATGGGGTAGAAAAAAAGGATTATAGATATGATAGTGATAAGGTTTCAAAAATATTAATGGAAAATGTTTGGAAAGGCTACGGGATGGGTCAAGATGTTCATGTGGTCACCAGCTAGTGAAGGCAACTCAATGCCACCTAAGCAAGAGGAAATTGCCTCATTGTTGGAATAAAAATGTAATGGTTCCAAATAGCATCCAAAATTAAATCAGAATCCAAGGCAAAGCATTCCTCAAAGTTCCAATTGATTAAGAGAGCCATGTTGGCACACCTGGGAAAACCCGAATACGAAAGCTTCCCAATTCTCCCCACCCAGTCGAAAGTTCAAGATCTTGCCCCCATACCCACAAGTCCATCACATGGTCCAATCTTCCACTGGCAGTTCCACCCATCCACCCATCCAGTTCCGATCAGGGGTAGAGGTGCAAAAACAAAGGATGACTTTGGTTTTCTAGAAAGAATTTTGTTATGGCTACATAGCATCTAACTCTGTACAATCCCCTATCCCATTTTCTCCATAATAGAAAATGCATAGTAGAATAATAGAAAGTGTGGCAGGCCAAAGATCCAAAAGAAAAGATGGCTGCAGGTCTGACAAAGAAACTATCAGACACCAATCAGAAAACAACTCATCTTTTTGTTTGCCTTTATCCACTAAGTTCATAGCTGGCTAACATAGTCCCCTGTGCACTCCTGGAAAAATGGAGAAAAACTTATTTTTCAGTATACAGTATTTCAGATGAATGATAGAATATTACTGAATGTGTCACATAGGAACTCTTCACGCTCCTTTCTGCTCTCATCAAAATCTAGTGCCTTTGCATATTCGTCAACTGACAACAGTAACTAAAAGGCCAGTGAAGTGTTTGCGGCTACCTGCTTGCCACGGTGTCATTTGATTGTCAATGTAATCAATCTGACAAGACTGTCACTCAGGAGCAGAAGTAATTATGGGATAAAAGCGGCAAGCAAAACCAGGTTGGGCACAAAGTAATCAATGTCTCTTTAGGCTCTGAATTAATGTTAAGTAGAAATCTGTGAAAAATCGCAGGTAGATTCTTCGAGTGATTTTTTTGGGAGGAAGCACTGAAGGGAATTCTCTCTATTCCATAATTTTCTTTGAAAGAAACCCTCAGCGTTCAGATGCTGCTCAGAAACAGGGCTCAGAATCATATCAGAGTTTGGGTACTCTGTATTTTGAGCCATATGGGGAAACAGAACCAGATAAACATAGCTGATAATTTGTACCTTCAGGGGTTCAGCAGGACTTTAAATTGTTTAAGTAAAAGTTTATCAGCAGCAAAACTTTATAAAAACAAAAACAAATGTAAGGCAGGAATGATAATAGTCCTTCTCTTATATTGTGAGAGTGAAAGGGATACCAATTGTCTAGATAAATAACAGCTGAACAGGACACCGTTCAGACTTGCAGACATATTATTGATAAATAAACTTACTAGTTTTATCTTTCAAAATTAATAATAAATTGAAATTCCTGATACCTGCACATTGGATACTGTTCGCTATTAAGTTAAAAGCCATGATTCATGTTTAAGGCCTTACTAAGTTATAATCCTTTCCTTTCCTCCATGTATTTTGCTCATTTGGATCTTTCTCAGAAATTTCTCTTTACAAACAAATGGAAGTGGATCAAACACCTCAGCTTATTCTGCTTTGCAAGACAGCTGTTGATTCTCCAGAAATTTCTGAATCATAACCTAGTAGAAACATTGGGAATTAGGAATTCCTAGGGTGTGGTGCTTGTAAAAAAATCAATCATTCAAAGTCATCCCAGAACCCTCTCAGACTGATATGCTTTCTACATTTCAATTTTTTTAAATTTGGTTTCCAAAATGGCTCTCTGAGGTTTGTGAAAGTTATTATTATTTTTAGTTTATTGCTAACATTGAAAAAAGCCCACATTTAAGAAAAATATTCCCAGGATCTTTTTTGTTGTAGAGGGAAGGGAAAATGAATATATATTAGTTGATTCTATTTTTAACAAATTTTGTGCACAATTTATAAGATGTTAATCCCTTTGAAGTTTGAGCAATGCTATGGGAAAGATATGAAAGAAAATTCAGAGTGCCAAATCTCTGTGGATGTAGCAGAAGAGTTTTTGATCGTATTTACAGTATATATCAGTGAAATGTACATTAAGTACCCAGTGGGAATTTTGGCTTTTCTGGATGAAATTTAATGGTAAGAATCACATCTGGAAAGTTGGGGAGAATCATGTTGCACATTACATTCTTCAGATCAATGCAATCTGATAAGGGTTGGATCAGCGATGAAATTCAGCAGGTTCTGACAGGTTCTGGAGAACCAGTAGCAGAAATTTTGATTAGTTCAGATAACTGGCAAATACCACCTCTGACTGGCCCCAGAGTGGGGTGGGAATGGAGATTTTGCAATATCCTTCCCCTGCCATACCCACCAAGTCACGCCCACAGAACAGGTAGTAAAAAAAAATGAACTTCACCACTGGATTGGATATACAGTGGAGATTGTGATGAAGCGACTAGTCTGGAGCTATTGTTACATGGTTTTCATGCTCTTCACTTATTTTGATGGGAATAATTATCATATCTTATTTGTAGCAGCAACAAACATTTTTGATTTTGCAAAGCAAATGGGTTTCAATTCTTAGGCAAATCATTTCATATTGATGAGAGCTTGGCTTTTCCTTTTTGAAGAGGTATTTGTAAATTATAGGCAATGTATAGTGCTTTAAAAGGTCATGAGAAATACTTTAATTAAGAATAATATTATTACAGTACTTGTGGAAAAAAGAGGAAAAGTTCCACAGTTCTTGTGGAAAGAAGAGGTGCCCACTAAGTGGACACACATCAAAGATACTTGCAGCATGGGGTGGAAATGTTCAAATGATTTTAGAGTTGTTATAGTTCTAATCCATCCAATGACAGGATTCTTGGTTGTTAATAGAGCAGGGGTGTCAAACTCAAGGCCCAGGGGCCAGATCCAGCCCACGGAGTGCTTAGATATGATCCGTTGGGCAACCCTGGATGTCAAGGATTGGCATTGGATCTTTAGGCCTGCCACTGGAAACAGTGAAGGACTGGCCTGTGGTGCCAGCAAAAACACAGCTTGGGAGCGCCATGTGCTCCATTTTTGCTGGCAGAGGGTTGAAGGCGTCCTCAAGAAGCTGTCCCTGGACCCAGCATTATTAGAGAACTATCGCCCAGTCTCCAACCTTCACTTTTTAGCGAAGGTTGTAGAGAGTGTGGTGGCCCAACAGTTTCCGTGACACCTGGAGGAAATTGATTATCTAGACCCGTGCCAGTCCGGCTTCTGACCCGGTCACAGCACCGAGACGGCATTGGTCGCGTTGGTTGATGATCTCTGGAGGGCGTGGGATAGAGGATATTCCTCTATCCTAGTCCTGTTAGACCTCTCAGCGGCTCTTGATACCATCAACCATGGTATCCTATTGCACCGACTGGGGGTGTTGGGGCTGGGAGGCACCGTTTTACGGTGGTTCTCGTCCTACCTCTCTGGTCGGTCACAATATGTGTTGGCAGGGGGGCAGAGGTCGGCCTCGAGACCCCTCTTATGTGGGGTTCCTCAGGGGTCGGTCCTCTCGCCTCTCCTTTTCAACACATATATGAAGCCGCTGGGCGAGATCATCCGTAGTTTTGGAGTGGGATATCATTTGTATGCTGATGATACTCAGCTGTACATATCCACCTCAGACTACCCCAACGATGCCGCCGAGGTGTTGTTCCGGTGTTTGGAGGCCATACGGATCTGGATGGGTAGTAACAAACTAAAGCTCAACCCGTCCAAGACTGAGTGGCTGTGGTTTCCGGCACCCCGGTTCAGCCAGCTTATTCCAACTCTGGCCATCGGGGGCGAAACACCGGCCCCCGTGGAGAGGGCATGCAATTTGGGTGTCCTCCTGGATTCCTGGCTGTCCATGGAGGACCATGTGGTGGCCGTGGCCAGGGGGGCGTTTCATCAGGTACGCCTGATGCGCCAATTGCGCCCCTTACTGGACCGGTCTGCCCTTCGCACAGTCACTCAAGCACTCGTGACATCTCGACTCAACTACTGTAATGCTCTCTACATGGGGCTTCCCTTGAGGTGCACTTGAAAGCTACAGCTAGTTCAGAATGTAGCCGCGCGGGTGATTACGGGAGCACCTAGACACTCCCATATAACACCGATCCTGTGCGAGCTGCACTGGCTTCCTGTGGTCTTTCGGGTGCACTTCAAGGTTTTGACGAACATCTTCAAAGCGCTCCATGGCTCGGGACCTAGTTATTTGCGAGACCGTCTCCTGCCCCATACATCCCTTCGACCGATCCGCTCCCACAGGGAGGGCCTCCTCAGGGTGCCGTTGGCCGGACAATGCTGACTGGCGACACCCAGGGGAAGGGCCTTCTCTGTGGCGGGCCCCGCCCTTTGGAACGACCTACCCCCAGAACTTCGCACCATCTCAGACCTCTGCCTCTTCCGCCAGTGTCTAAAGACACATTTCTTTCATCAAGCCGGCCTAGTGTAACCTCCGCTGTGACTATTTTAGATAGCTTTTATTTTAGGGGATTTTAATTTGGGTTTAGCGCAGGATGGTTATTTAATAAGTTTTTAAATTTTATATTTGTTTTTGTATGTATTTTAAATTCCTGTGCGCCGCCCTGGGTCCTCTTTGGAGAAGGGTGGGATATAAATTTAATAAAATAAATAAATAAATAAAGGAGGCAATTGCAGCTGAAAACGGAGCTCTAAAACCTATTTTTGCTGGCAGAGTGCTCAGGCTACCAAAGGCACCCCCGACATGAGTGACATGAGTGACACCAAGTTGGCCATGTCCATCCTGGCTAACCCCCACCTCCAGGATCAAACACAACTTTATGCGGCCATCAATGAAATCGAGTTGACACCCCTGCAATAGAGAATAAAACTAAGAGTTGTCCATTATTAAGCCAGATCCATTTGTATATTGGACACAAATAATCATCACCTTCCTGTGGGTAAGGTTTCCCTAATGTAATAGTAAAAATAATATAGTCTAGTGAGAGTATTCTTATGATTTCATTGCTTCAGCCTCCTCTAGGAGAAAAATAATAAAATTTGTAATGATCACTTGATGTTGCTAAACAAACTGCATACAAAATATCATGTTTTGTAAGAGCATACATTTTACAAATATAAAACTAATGCTCATCTGGGTCTTGGTTGCTGGTGGAGAGGTATTTGGGTCATTTTGCTCTCTTTTGCGCTTATTGTTTGGGTTTTTTGCACAGTTGTTTATGTCTATGTGTCCAGATTTAAACATTTTATTATAAAATAAAATACAAAAGCAAATAGTAAGACACAGTCAGGAGGAAAAGGGGAAAGACAAGTGAGGAGGGGAAGAAGAAAAGAAAAAATAAGGATTGACTTCCCTCTGTTGCAGTAGAATAAGGCATTAACATCAAACCTCATCTTTTTACTTTTCCATAATAATATAAACTAGCCATTTCTATAACAACAAATCAATCTAATCAGTAAAACCCCAAATCATAGTTTCATTTTTCCCCACAAGCACAAAGAAATTTATAAAATAATTTCTGTATTTAATGTTTTGATGTACCTTAAGACCAATAAATATTTAACCTCCTATAGTATTAAACAACTTTCTTTACAAATATTGATTGGCATCATGAATAATACAATACAATACAATAGCAGAGTTGGAAGGGACCTTGTAGGTCTTCTAGTCCAACCCCCTGCGTGGGCAGGAACCTTATACCATTTCAGACAAATGGCTATCTAACATCTTTTTAAAGGCTTCCAGGGTTGGGGCATTCACAACTTCTGGAGGCAAGCTGTTCCAGAGGTTAATTGTTCTAACTGTCAGGAAATTTCTCCTTAGTTCTAAGTTGCTTCTCTCCTTGATTAGTTTCCACCCATTGCTTCTTGTCCTACCCCCAGGTGCCTTGGAGAATAGTTTGGCTCCCTCTTCTTTGTGGCACCCTCTGAGATATCGGAACACTGCTATCATGTCTCCCCTGGTCCTTCTCTTCATCAAACTAGACATACTAGTTGGTGCTACAAAATGGTGCTGAATTGGTGCTACAAAATAGCCCTACTATTACCTTTACAAAATGTATGTCTGATTTTGGTAGAATCCTTTTTATTTAGGAACACTATATGATGGACTTGTCCCACTTTACTGGTTTCTTATAAGAATCCTTGTAAAGATGAATCAAACAATGGGGATACAGGGGAAATTTAGCCCATCAGAGAGAAATATATCCACAGTTTTCACAATTTCTCTCTATGTGATAAAAATGTACAAAAATGTGTCTAACAGAAGACATTAAGCACAAACTTGTATTGGTTTAGAAACACCATAAAAATACACTTCCTATTGAAAGACTTCTTGCCAAAGTGTGCCAATTAGAAAAATATATATTGAAATGCAAATATTAAGGAGCATTGTTCCACAAAACACCCAAACAGTTATATCATTTTTTTGCAGTTAAATTCATAATCAATGGGGATATGTACAAAATCCACATTGAAAAAATCCACATTGAAAGAATGACAAGAACAAAATGAGCTAATGATCTTCGTGGTTGAAGAACTAGATCTATATTTTCCCAATTCAAATGTTAATTGTGCCAGTCTTTATGACATTTCAAATAATAATAATTCATTAAGTAAAGCTTATTTTCAGAATTATAAACTAAGCTAAACAGGAGAAATTAACAAACACCAAGTGTTAAGCTTGGGGAAAACATAATATTATTAATTGTTCTCTACCTAGAAAGCCACATAGTTTAGGCAAATAAACAAACCCAGACACTATTTCAAATACTGAACTGTGTCTACAGTTAAAAATGGAAAAAAAATATTTTGGATCAAGGCAGACAAGCAGATGAAATGGAAGAAAATCAAACAAAGAAAATAAAATGGAATATTGAATGATTAAGGAATCACTCCTCTGCTTTTCTTTAAGGACAACAAATACAAATTAATGCATGAGATTTATTCATTTGTATGTGCTATGAAAAGAAGAATTCAGGAGATTTCTTCTCCAAGCTATCATCCATTTATAGTTTTAGTGACTTTTGCCCTTGCGCTATTAGCTATTCTGTTTGCTCAATAAATTCTATGTAATATTCATGGGTCATAAATATTTCCATAACTGTTAACTCTGAAATTTACCCATACTTCATTTCCTTCTCTCTTATGACTCTTCAACTTGATATGAAGTCTTGAGTTTTAATGAACTATGACAGCTCTCTTTGCAAAGCTAATGTTAATTATAAGCTCCATTTTGCATAAACCCACATCAGAGTGGCCTGCTTTTTTTTTGGTTATTTTGATTCCTGTTTTATTACAAGAATTAAATGCACTAACTGTATCAAACATACTTTAGCAAAACAGTAGTAAAAACAACCCAAACTTCAAAATATCCTTGGTTAAAAAAAATAGTAAGTGAAGAAATAGAAGCAAAAGTCAGCATCATTATAAAGTATCCTCAGATGCTCCTCAGAAAAACTCTGCTTCCAAAAAAATTAAAAGACAAGGGGCTAATCTAGTTTACAGAGGGAGGATGTTCCATAAAGTTGGTGCTATAATTGGGAAACATCACCAAGTCTCAGCAAAGTGAGGTATCACAACTGGTTTTTCCCAGTATGTATACATCCAGGCAAGTCAGTTCTGTCTGGAGAAATGATTGTTGAAGCACCAGGCACTGCCATGTCGGCCCTTATAGATCAAAAGCAGCACATTCATAATTTGAGAACTTATTACATTTGTGTGGAAAGGTGAGATGAAAATGCCATTAATCAATGACTACATTCCTTGTTGCTAAACAAACTTTGTATAAATCCTGACAGAGATTCACCAGGACACATTTAAATTTAGTCTTGTACAGGGGAGACTTCTTTTTCAGAGTGTTTTAAGGATTGTACAATTCTTTCTGTTATACAGGATACCACTCTAAGACTGCTTTTTCAGGGAAGTAATCCAAAAATGATTAGTGTATTTTTTATTATTTTTCGAATTTATACCCCGCCCTTCTCCTTGTTAGGACTCAGGAGTATTTTTTGGAGTATAAGATGCACAGGAGTATAAGACACACCTTAGTTTTTGGGGAGGAAAATAGGGGGAAAAATCTGCCTACCAGGTATTCATCTGGCTAGTGTCCTAAGTCTGGTCAGCTTCAGCACATACGTTTGCTGGTTTTGAGTGTGCACGCCTGCACTTTTTATCCCCTGGTTGGGGATAAAAAACAGCTTCTAAAACACAGCTGATCATCAGAGAGAGATGCAATGAGAAAAGCAGGCAAAGCACGGAAGATAGCTTCATTCATTAGAACCTCATTAGGGCTGAAAAACAGCTTCTAAAGCACAGCTGATCATTGGAGGGAGCAGCAATGAAAAAAGCAGGCAAAGCATGGAAGATCACTTCACTTGTTAGCGCCTCATGAGGGCTGAAAAATAGTTTTGAAAAAGCTACATTTGGAGTATAAGACGCACCCACATTTTCAGCCTCTTTTGGGAAGAGGGGGGGAAGTGTGTCTTATACTCTGAAAAATATGGTAAATAAAAATCTGACCATGTAAAGCTTAAGTATATTTGTGCAAGAAATTCATGCTTTACTTTTAAATGAACACTTATAGGATGGTTCTACCATCTGTTCTGCCCATACTACTGTGAAGAATGTGCTCCACAAATTTGTTGAGTATCTTGATAATCAGGAAAGACATACTTTTAGGTTGATAAAAGTGGAAGAAGAAAATTGAAATGTTAATTCTTTGGTGAATATCCAAAACTACAGTCTTACATGTGGAGGATGCCACATCAGGATAAACAGGTTAACCATTCATTTGTTTTCAAAGCTCATTTTACAGTGATCAAGTAAGCATGAGGTTATTCCATAAATTACATAGAAGACAATTTACTTTGTATTTAATGTTTTATTATGGCACAAATGGGCTTCATTTCTATTTGCCTCAGTGTATGCAGTAGTTAATGTCCCTACTTAGGAAAAGTCATGAGACAAGAATCACTTGAGACCAGAAATAATATTTATTTCCAGTTTGAATCTGAAATTATCTGATCTGATAACCTATTGGGTGAGTGATATAATACCTGTAACTTTCTCTCTTTCTCATTGAGAGTTTAAGGTAAGATGGACTGGATCTCTGGAGGGCCAGAGATGGGGGATGTTCTTCCATCCTGGTCCTATTAGACCTCTCAGCGGCTTTCGATACCATCGACCATGGTATCTTATTGCATCGGCTGGGGGGGTTGGGGGTGGGAGGCACCGTGTTGCGGTGGTTCTCCTCCTACCTCTCTGGCCGATCGCAATTTGTGCGTGCAGGAGAGCAGAGGTCGACCCCGAGACCACTCACATGTGGAGTGCCTCAGGGGTCGGTCCTCTCGCCTCTCCTGTTTAACGCATATATGAAGCCGCTGGGTGAGATCATCCGTGGTTTTGGGGTAGAGTACCACCTGTACGCTGACGACACCCAGCTGTACATATCTACCCCAAACCACCCCAACGATGCCGTAGCGGTGATGTGCCAGTGCCTGGAAGCCGTGCGGATCTGGATGGGAAGTAACGGACTTAGGCTCAACCCGACCAAGACCGAGTGGCTGTGGTTTCCGGCTGCCCGATTCAACCAGCTTTCTCCAACGCTGGCCATAGGGGGCGAACATCTTGCCCCTGTGGATGGGGCGCGCAATTTGGGTGTCCTCCTGGATACCCGGCTGTCTATGGAAGAGCAAGTGACAGCCGTGGCCAGGAGGGCGTTTTACCAGGTTTGCCTGGTTCGCCAATTGCGCCCCCTATTGGATCGGGACGCCCTTCGCACAGTCACTCATGCCCTCGTGACATCCCGACTGGACTATTGTAACTCTCTCTACATGGGGCTCCCCTTGAGGTGCACCCGGAGGCTTCAGTTAGTTCAGAATGCAGCCGCGCGAGCAATTATGGGCACCTCTAGATTTGCCCATGTAACACCGCTCTTGCGCGAGCTGCACTGGCTACCTGTCGTCTTCCGGGTGCGCTTCAAGGTGTTAGTCATCATCTTCAAAGCGCTCCATGGCTCGGGACCTAGCTATCTGCGAGATCGGATCCTGCCCCACACATCCTCACGACCGATTCGCTCCCACAGAGAGGGGCTTCTCCGGGTGCCGTCCACTAGACTTTGTCAGCGGGCGACGCCCAGGGGAAGGGCGCTCTCTGTGGCGGGCCCGGCCCTCTGGAACGACCTTCCCCCTGATATTAGAACGACCACCGACCTCCGCTCCTTCCGTGTAAAACTGAAGACCCATCTCTTTCGACTGGCCGGCCTTGAATAGTTCTCTCTGTCTTTTAACGATAAAGTTTAATGGTTTTTTTAATTGTATTTTTAGCACGGGTAATTTATTTAATTCTATTTTAGTAATGTTTGTATTATTGTATATTGTTTTAATTATGCCTGTGCACCGCCCCGGGTCCCTGTGGGGAGAGGGTGCGGTTAATAAATTCTAATTTATTATTATTATTATTATTATTATTATTCTAACAGCTTCTGTATCTGTCAGTGGAAGTCAGTGGAAGTACCACTGAGGGTTAGGAGCTTTATGAGTTCGGTTCCCAACAGTTTAAACTGTATAGAAATACCATATTTTTCAGAGTATAAGATGCACCAAAATTTTTAAAAAAATGTTTTTTGCACTCTACAGACCTCCTGAAAACGGGCCCATTTTTTTTGTCAAAAAAGGGCATGCATAGCCTTTAGGAGGCTTATAGAATGCTCCTGGGGATGGGGGGTAGGAACTGCCTGTTTTTGCTCATTTTTGTCCTCCCCAGCCCCCAAGAACACTCTGGAAGCCTCCTGAGGGCTATGCACGGCCATTTTGATGAAGGGTTTCAGGAGGCCACAAATGCTGTATTCCGTGTATAAGACGCACACAGATTTTCACCCTCTTTTTTGAGGGAAAAAGGTGCATCTTATACTCCAAAGAATATGGTACATGCACCTAAAAGTCCCAAATAGAACAAAACTCATCATGTAGAAACGAGTTGCATTCAACTTCATGTATACTACCTTATTAATGCTGCCAACACTTTGTAAATACTACATATCAGTTTCTATATCCCAAGCCTTAAGTACTTAAAATTCCAGATGAAAAAAAATCATACCCACTTGGGAGTAAAGCTCAGAAAGGGGTTCCATATTTTCCTTGTTTCTGTCCCCCTATCTGAAGACATGCACATACACGTCTAATAAATCAAATAAATTCTTCCTTACCATAAAAAAAAACCCCTATACATTTATCCGTGTATAACTTTTTCACTAGGTGTTGGCTGCTAAAAACTCCTTCCAGGTGCTGCATGCAGAGATAACCATGAAAAAGAATTACAGGTTGTTTACTGTACTTGGCTTCAAAGGATCTGTCCAAAATGTGTTTCAAAAGATTTCCCCCTCAGAAGTCCTTCCTCAAGCTGTGAACTCCCCAATGGGTCCTGCCTAAATTGTTATCTTAAAAATCCTCTCTCTGCTGCGCTTGGTGTCTAAGTTGGGATTCTGCTAAAGGGCAGAATCCCAACTTAGACACCAAGCGCAGCAGAGAGATGTAATCAGTGATTTCCACCGGGATTTCCAGCAATTCACAAAGGCAAGCTTGGTGTAGCTTTCTTGTTCTTGGAAAGCTAGGCTTCCAGGGCGCAGATCAGGGGTGGGTTTCAAATTTTTTAGAACCTACTCTGTAGGTGTGGCCTATTTTGTGGGCGTGGCTTGGCAGTCATGTGACAGGTGGGAGTGGCCACCTTTTAAAATGTGGTGAAACTCATTTAACAACGCTCTTGCTTAGCAACCAAAATTTTGGACTCAATTGTGATGATAAATTCTTTCTTTCTTTCTTTCTTTCTTTCTTTCTTTCTTTCTTTCTTTCTTTCTTTCTTTCTTTCTTTCTTCCTTCTTTCCTTTCTTCCTTCCTTTTTTCCTTCCTTTCCTTTCCTTCCCGTTGGGTCACTGGCAGCGGTGGGCCAGATTTACTTCCAGGTACGCCGGTGGAACCCCCTCTCACCGGTTCTCTAAATTTCACCAACCGGTTCTCGCAAGTAGGTGCGAACCTGCAGAAACCCACCCCTGGCGCAGATGCAACAACAGCATAGTTTATGGACTGTCTTTGGAATACTGTAGGGTCTCTTGAGACCTGAATTGAGGAGACAGATCTGAAGAAAAGGAGGATAGTTTCCCTTAAAAAGCTTCTAAGGAAAAAGTGGAGAGCTTGCTAAACCGGGATACAGCTAATTTTTTGGAAATGGAACACACCTATTCACTGTGAAAAAAACACAGCAATGTGGGAATGAAAAAGTATTCCAAAATTCGGAGTCATTTTTTATGTGGCAGTGAGGATATTGGACAGATTTTGTTCAATGTTACTAAATTGTAATGAAAAGAGAATAAGAGGACCAAGGTGTTGCATCTATACATGGATAAACATCTTTACATGCTCTTAAAAAGTTTTGGTCTTCAGTTCTCTTATGTTCAGACAATATAACAAACGATAAAGGATTGCCATCCAAAATCGTCAGGGTAGAACAAATTGCTTTTCAGTCCTATCATATATTCTGTCTCTGTGTGTGTGTACTTGTGTGTGTGTGTGTGTGTGTGTGTGCAGATAAGTTATAAATCCATAGTTTGGTTTTCTTGATAATCTTGCATAATTTAAATATGTGGCATATTTATTTTAGATTAATATGAAGGATTAAGAGATTGTTAATGCTGTTTTATTATCTCCCTTGCTTACAGTTTAATTATTAGAGCTTTATTAAATGCATAATCTGTTCACAATACCTTTAACTTCTATATCAGTTATAACTTTCATTCCTGAAAGCATAATTGATCAAACCAATGAAAATGTTAATTCCAAAAGATAATGGGGTATATTGAAAAACTTGATTTTCAAGGATAAAATAAAATAGGTATAACTTCCATAATTAGTAGTTGTACCTAGAAGAATTTAGAAGAAAATGCCATTGAGTTCTGTATTTGGACAGTGATTCTTTCACTGAATAGTAGTTTGGTGGAAGCAGTGTGCATATATTTTTATTAGGTTTCAAAGATTTGGCCTTACATTTGTGATATTGCTATTGCTATCAATATTTCCTTACTACTGTATAATATTAATATCTGATTTTCCTCTGTGTAGCATGTGTATATGTGCGTATTTTTGTAATATTCATATTTGTGCATACATATATAAATACAAAGATAAAGATAGATATACCGTATTTCTTCAAAAAGAAGGCTGGGTCATATTTTCTTTTGACACCCCTCCACCCCCAATGGCTAGGCCTTCTTTTTGGAGGGTTCTAATTATTGACTCACCTTGTAGCGATGGCACTGGCAGCCCCGCCCAGCAGAAGCCCGCTGCTGGCCCACTTCTTCTGCTGCCACTTGCCGCCACTCACACACATTGCCCCGGTCTCTTTTGCCTTCAGATTTCTGCCGGAAGGCATCTACAGCTGATAACAGAGCTCTGGATCGGAGCTCTGTTATTGGCTGCAAGCAGATGCCTTCTGGCAAGCATCTGAAGGCAAAATGGATGCCAGAGTGATGTGTGCAAGTGATGGCAAGCAGCTGCAGAAGAAGGTGAGGCAGGTGTTGGGCTGTGCTCCACCTCCCCATCCTCACCCTAGCTTATTTTTTACCTGTGTGCCTCGCCCCACTTCCTGCACCCCAGGGTGGGTGGGGTCTTAATTAGGGCTAATTTTGTGGGTGGGACTTATAGAATACGCTCAAAAACATGAAAGGGCTTCTTTTCAAGGTAGTTTGTCTTTTTGGAGAAACATGGCAGATATTGATAGAGTTATAGGTGATATAGATTAATGTAGATGTATAGATAGAGATAGATATGAATTCATGGTCTAAGTTTCTTCAGCTGTCTTAAACTGAAAACTACTGCTGTTTTTATTTATTTATTGAATGCATATTCTTCCTTTTATCTTCCCCACTTACTTTATAGTTACAGCAAACATGCACAGTGCTTCATCATTACTGTTCAATATGTACGCCATTTGAGATGATCACAGAAACTGAATGCTTGAGATAAATCCAAATCAGATTTTGAATGTGCTGCTTGCTTTCAAAAATGTAGGAAATTAGGCACATGTCTGAAATGACTGGGAATTAGGTTCTTTTATTATTGCTCCAATTTTACAGTCGCACCTGGGCACTCATTTATTTTATTTGTACCATTCATGACTGGAGCAGGCATTTTGTTTTCTTGATGAGAAAATAAGTAGGAAAATAATCATGGTACAATGAAAGCAATTTCAAGTAAAGAGAGGAATAGTGTGCCACTAACCAGTGTTCAGAAAACTGCAGATTAGTGTAGTAACAGGCACAGGTAGTAGAATGATATGTCTATGTCACTCTACCTCAGTGGGAGTCACACCTTAGATCAGGGTTTGTCTGTGGGCAGTGAGAATTCAATTTAGAGTTGAGGATGATGTATTAGTTGCGTGCATGGATGGATCATTCCTTTTAGTATACAGTTTGCTGTGTCTACTCTTCACTGAAGAGAGGAGGGGGTATTCAAAAAGTAGGCCCAGACTTCTAATGAACCCATGGACTTCCAGGGTGAACTTGGAGGACTTCCTGAACCTCTGGTCATGTATCAGAAGCATCTGAATGATGACATATTCACAATTTTGTAACCAGGTACTTTTGCCAACTCTAGAGGTTGGCAAATAAGAATTTATGGAATAAACCCTAATCACTGAAAATAGCTTTGGGAATTCCATTTCAAAATGCAACCAGAATTAATATGGGGATGTTTTACTGAAGATTTGGGCCACTGTCTCTATATAGAAAGTAAGCAAACTAAGGGAATTTTGTCTCCTTTCCCCATTATTTTAGCCAGACACTAAGTGGCCTGCAAAGATCTAGGCTCTTAGACTAGCAATAGACTTAAAAAGAAATGTTTCATCTGAGCTCAGCAGTGGGAAGTCCCCTCGGGGAAAGGGGGTGGTCTAGAAATCTAATAAAATAAATAATAAAAATAAATAATGATGAAGGAGCTATTTTCAGTGTGCAAATGGAGCACCACAAGTTGCAAAGGGAAAGAACATATTCTGTTTTCAGATATACCAACACAAAACCAAAATATTTTGTATTTGTTTATTTGATTTATAGCCAACATTTTCTCCAAAAGTTCATAATAGGTTTTATGGGATTATTTTATCCCCATAGCAACAACTACCCAGTGAGCTTGATTGTCCAAAGTCACCCAGGGAATTTCCATGGCTGTGGGTGAACCAGCACCCAGATCTCTCCACTTCTAGTCTATTAACACTACTGGTTCTCCAACTTAGCCCTCTAAATGAGCCAAATTTGAGCAGAAAGTCTACAGCTGATTCTTCTTAAATTTCTTTTGATTGGCTGATTGATTGTGTGCTATCAAGTCATTTTCAGCTCCTAACATCAATATAGATGTTCTCCATGATGATATATCCTTAACCATGAGGTGTGAAAGATCAGGATCTCACCTAAGCTCCAATCAATCAATCATCAATCAATCAATCATCAATCAGAATAGACCTGGAAGGTACCTGGGAGGGCTTCTAGTCCAACCCCCTGCTTAAGCAGGACACCCTATACCATTTCAGATAGGTGGTTGTCCAGTCTTTCTTAAAAACCTCCAGTGATGAAGCACCTACAACTTCTTCTTTTTTTTTAATGAAAAAAGTTTTATTGGGTTTTATAAATTTTACATACATAAGGTAAGGGTAAGGTGTGAAAAGACATTTTGAGAACTTTCTCGTCGAAGTCATTGACTCCATCTGAGTCTTCATGCACAAAATAGATATTTCAGTTATACATTCATACTACAAAGTGGACAGAGATGCAAATAAAGTTATAATAAAAGAACAGTGCTAGCAAACGTGCTTAAACATCCAAACAACATTGTATTATACTAAAATAAAGTCATTTTTGAGATCTAAGTCTCTTGGCAATTGTATCTTCTTCCCCCTGGCCCCCAGTGGGCGGAGCCGCGGCCGGCTCTGCTCCCCCATTGTCATCTTCAAGGGTTAAGGAATGTTTTTCAAGAAAGGCTTGCGCCTCTGCAATTGTTTTAATTCTTACTCTTCCCCCTTCCCAAAACACCAACATTCCCTCCGGCATCACCCACTTAAACCAGACCCACCTTTTAAATAATCTTTTGGACAAGAAGAAATACTTCCTTCTTATCTCTCTAATCTTCTTCGGGACCTGTTTCAAGATGGGAAGCACCTACAACTTCTGAAGACAAGCTGTTCCACTGGTTAATTGTCCTCACTGTTAAGAAGTTTCTCCTGAATTCCAACTTGCTTCTCACCTTGATTAGTTTCCATCGATTTCATCCATCTAAACTTCTTTAGATGTCTTTATACAGAAGGCTTTAATTTTATGCACACAATATACTGCTCCATTGCTTTTATCAAGGCATTTACGCTTACTAGTCAAATAAATATAACTTACTCTGTTCCCCCTTTGTTGTACATTCCAACTCAGAGACTAAAAGATAATACAAAAACAGCCTCATTGTTAAAATAACCTAAATAAAACCAAATTGTCTTTATATGGGAGCTCATAACATTTGCCAATCATATTAGATTAATTATGAGAATAACAAGTTCAGAAGTGTAAATGCTATCTGAAACTAAATATCACATTAGCTTTTTATGATCAACATTATTTTGCTGTGTACCACGGATAATGTTAATTAAAAGAGCTATAAACAAATGCTTTCCTTTCTTTGTTTTTTTGAATGCAGTCTAATGATTAATGCAAAAGCTCTGTATTTTTTATTATGTTTTAAAACACAATCTCTAATTCCTCAGCAAATCAAACCACTGGATGACTTCAAAAAGACTGATCGGAGAAAAAAAATGATTTCTTAAAAAAAAAAGGCAACTTCACCTGTGTTTATTGTGTAGAAAACCTGGGTTGATTTGTATTCATAATATCAAATTCTATGCCTAAGAAAATATTTTAAAATGATACAATTGAAAAGCAGTCTTGTTTCAAGCACCTTTTATTTATTAACAAATATATATTTATCATTTGCCCAGTAAATTGCTCTAGGTAAAAATATTCAGATGGTCTCATATAGAAGGAAAGCCATCATTTCATTCACAAGGTTTGATTTGCCTATTAGAAATAGCAATAGCATTTAGACTTATATACCACTTTACAGTGCTCTCTAAGTGGTTTACTGAGTCAACACATAGCCCCCAACAATCTGGGTCCTCATTTTATCAACCTCGGAAGGATGGAAGGCTAAGTCAACTTTGAGCCTGGTGAGATTCGAACTGCCAAATTGCCGGCAGCTGGCAGTCAGCAAAAGTAGCCTGCAGTACTGCATTCTAACCACTGTGCCAGCACAGCCCTATTAATTATCTTCCAGATGTGGAAGAATATATGACTCATTGAATCAGTCCAATTCTCCTGAATTGTGTAAATGTCATTCCTATATGAAGTAGCCCCTTTTGACAACTGGGGAAGGTATTAGTGGCAGATATCCATCTATTGCAGTGGTCATTCACAGCATGATCTCTGCTTAGCTGATGATCATGGAGAATTGATATTCACTACATGTTATTAATGTTGCCCATCACATCTAGCAATGTATCAACATCACTGAGAAGAAATGAAGCCTTTTTTGTTCCTCATGAGGGAAATGAGAGAATGCAAATGTTCTCGCCCAGACAACGAGTCAACTCATCCTTCTATAATTACTGTTGGGTTAGGGCTTTTTGTTCCAACACACCATCACATCACAGTAAGCAAAAAGTAAAGTATGAGCTTTAATGTATATGGATTCTTGTATGGAAGTGCTGAGATGTTCTTTTGCAATGTCAATGTACAGATAGACCTCAATTTACAACAATTTGCAACGTCACTGAAAAAGGTAACTTATGACCATTTTTCACACTTAACGATTGTTGCAGCATCTCCATAGTAATCTGATCA
This sequence comes from Rhabdophis nuchalis, assembly GCA_039707465.1. Lineage (NCBI taxonomy): Eukaryota > Metazoa > Chordata > Lepidosauria > Squamata > Natricidae > Rhabdophis > Rhabdophis nuchalis. The sequence goes on from CM077643.1 coordinate 327,714,593, forward strand.
AAATGCAGATGCTTGGCAACTACCTTGTATTTATGGCAGTTGTGTCTTGGAATCATATGATCACCTTTGTGACCTTTTGACAAGCAAAGTTAATGAGGAAGCCGGGTTCATCTTACTAACTTAACAACTGCAGTGATTCACTTAAAGTTGTAAAATAGGGCAAAATTCACTCAACAACTGTTTCACTTAGCAGCTGAAATTTTGGGCTCATTTGTGGTCATAAATTAAACATTACTCTTTTCTATTTCTACCAGAAAAGAAATTAACTAAATCCACATCTACATCTAATCCACATTTACATTATCTATCACTAAATATGTACAAAACCTCAAGAAAATAGTTTCAATACAACAGTGGGGAGAACTATGGAACAAATCTATATAATTTACCCCAAGTTATGGTTTGAGAGAGAATTAGTATAAAATGTTTTACAGATGGTATTCAGCTGTCAATAATTGCCCAAACAGGCAAACCCTATTTTAATGAATGCTGGAAATGCCTTGAGATAGAAGGATCATTTTACCATATGGGATAGACATATAAACCCTTCCTCCCCTAAGTATTAAAAAGAAATACACATTTATAAAATCTCTCCCTCTACCTACTTACCTACCTACCTACCTACCTACCTACCTACCTACCTACCTACCTACCTACCTACCTACCTACCAACCTACCTACTTACCTCCTGTATTTCTCCCTCTCTCTCTATCTCTCTACCTCCCTCCCTCCCTCCTGTATTTCTCCCTCTCTCTCTCTTCCTACCTACCTACCTCTTGTATTTCTCCCCCCTCTCTATCCCTCTACCTCCCTCCCTCCTGTATTTCTCTCTCTCTCTTCCTCCCTCTCTCCCTCCCTCCCTCCTGTATTTCTCCCTCTCTCTCTCTCTCTCTCTCTTCCTTCCTTCCATCCCTCCCTCCTGTATTTCTCCCTCTCTCTCTCTCTCTCTCTCTCCCTCCTTCCCGGCGGGGGGGGGGTGTAGCAGCGGGTCAGCAACAGCGCCAGGGGTGGGTAGCGGCGGGGGGGGTGCAGTGGTGGGTCAGCAACAGCACCGGGATAGGCAGCAATGGGAGTGTGCAGCAGTGGGGGTGGGCAGGGTTGGGGGTGTGCAGCAGCGGGTCAGTAATGGTGCAGGGGGTGGGCAGTGGTGGGGGTGGGCAGCGGTGGAGTTGTGCAGCAGTGGGGGTGGGCAGCGGTGGGGATGGACAGCGGTGGGGGTGGGCAGTGGTGGGGGTGGGCAGTGGCGGGTCAGCAACGGCGCTGGGGGTGTGCAGCAGTGGGGGTGTGCAGCAGTGGGGGTGTGCAGCGGTGGGTCAGCAATGGCACCAGGGGTGGGCAGCGGTGGGAGTGGGCAGCGGTGGGAGTGGGCAGTGGTGGGGGTGTGCAGCGGCAGGTCAGCAACGGCACCGGGGGTGGGCAGTGGCGGTAATGGGCTGTGGTGGGATTGGGCAGCGCCGGGGGTGGGCAGCGGCGGCGGAGGAGAGAGAGGCCGCTGAGGAGGCAACCATCAGGGGTATGACGCAGATGGCACGTGCAAGTGATGTGAGCTGAAAAGTGACCAGGTGGGAGGGGCCATGAAGGGGAGGGGGGCGAGTGAGAAGAGCTGCAGTTGTACATTTGTGTGGCATGCGCCTGACACCCATGTGCCAGCTACACAATATGTACGTATCATTGGTGCTGCACTTGTAAGGAACGTTGTGTAAAAATTTGGTGGCGATTGGTGCAGTAGTTTTTGAGATTAGCGGTTTTGAACAAACTCATAGTTAACTTTTTATTTATATAGATTTTTTAAATCATCCAATATGTGTCATACCGTACATTTGCTAAACTACTTTCCCTTTGATGCATAATATATAGAACTTTATATTCCATTTAATGGTTCAGTATATAATACAGAATTTAGCAAAAATTATTTTGGGGTTATATTTAGGTTATATTTCATTTTGCCTGTCCTGGGTAGAACAGGTCTTTCTCTAGATTTTTCTAAGCTTTAATCTCAAAACTTTTAGATGATCTCATATCACATCTGGTATAAACACTGTTAACCTGTGATTTTTAGCTATTATAATATGGCCAATAAATAATTTATTTTCTGATGTATTATATTTGATAGTATTTTCTGAGCTTTATGATAAGTTTATAGTTGCTTCTTTTCCAAGCCTTTCAGTCATTTAAAGATTATATATCTTTAAATATTTCTATCAAATACAGTTAAAATATCTAATTTAGGATATAAATGTCTCCATAATTTGCTGCGTGAACATAATATACTTGCATAATGATGTCAGTATTAATCTAACATTTTGCATGCTTATGAAATATTAATATTAGGACTGCGCCAGGTTTTAATTTTAGAATTTTATTATTAACAGGCAATTGATTCTCAATCTATATGCTGGTTTGGGAGAATACTTAGGACCAAGTATTTTCTGTATCAGATGCCAGAAGATTTTAAAAAGTTATTTCAGCTTTCCTGTTTGGCAATAGCTTTGATTTATCCAACTTCAGCAACTCTTAAGATGGTTGCTGAGATGAATGATCCTAAATGCTCTTTTGGTATGCACACACACACCCATGCACACTCACCCACAGAGAGAGAAAGAGAGAGTCATTGTTTGTGGTCAGAAAAATAGTACACGATTTTGAAAAGTTCCAAAGATGCTTTTTCAAGAGCAACTGGACTTTTGGGTTTTTCTTTTGAAGATGTTTCACTTCTCGTGTAAGAAGTTTCTTCAGCTCTGACTGGATGGTGCCGTCGAAGTGATGTCCCGGTGCTTGGAGGCCATGCGAGTCTGGATGGGGAGAAACAGGCTGCGACTCAACCCGTCCAAGACCGAGTGGCTGTGGTTTCCGGCATCATGACATAGCCAGTTGGTTCCATCTCTGGCTATCGGGGGCGAGTCATTAGCTCCCGCAGAGAGGGCCCACAACTTGGGCGTCCTCCTGGATTCTTGGCTGTCTTTGGATGACCATTTGACAGCCATAGCCAGGGGGGCTTTTTATCAGGTTTACCTGATACGCCAGTTGCACCCCTTTCTGGATCGTGATGCCCTATGCATGGTCACTCAAGCCCTCGTCATCTCCCACCTGGACTATTGTAACACTCTCTACATGGGGCTGCCCTTGAGATGCATATATATATATATGATATGATCTTGCTGACAATGTTTTTTAATAGTAGTCCGATTCAGTCCATGAATTTTAGTATGATAAAAGGACAATAATTAAAAAAATGTGTTAAAAATGGAACTGAAATTTGAAACCAAAACACTGGTAACAGTTCACATGTCACAACTATTGGAGTAATAGCTGGTATATTTGTCTTGGTGACTGAATTATGAATTACAAACATCATCCTGGCTGTTTGCTCCTCCCTGTTCAACAAAATATTTGTGATCTCAACATTCTTATTCATCTCTATTGTGTGTCATCCAAAAGAAAAATTAATCCCTGCAGCATAGATTGCATTCCTAATCTTCAATTATTAGCAATCCTGGGTGAGCTCCCATGGGGCAAGACATCTATTTTTCAGTGTTTTCTTGTCCTTCGTTGATTTTTTTCCTCTTGTGGTTTTTCATTTTTATTTATTAACATATATTATTCTTTACAATTCTATTACACAATTTATCAGAAGCAATACTTTGTAATTTGTTTTCCCTGGGTATTGTTTTGTCTGAATTTGGAGACCCAATAAAAAACAAATTAAGGGCAATGAAGGTTTGAATTATCTATGAAGAATAAATCTGTATGCATGCTGCTACGGACATAATTTTGAATGCTAATAGTAATAAATGAAGGCCACCCCCTTCTTGGGGTGTGGGTTAAGGTGAACAGATTCACAGGCAACCATGGATCAAAAGCCAGTCAAAAGACATGTGCATTAGTTTCAACAATCTACAATATCTTTATGTCTAAATTAATATATCAAAAGGCCCAGAAGTTTCCAGAGCTAATGGAGATGATTTGTAGGGAAGAAGTTATCCCAGCCTTACCTCTTTTATGTGCATAACACTAGCACAATAGAGATGGGCAGTAGAATCCCAGGTGTATTCCGCTCCATGAAGGAAACAATTTGGTGGATGGAAATAGATATTCCACAGACATTGCTTTATTTGTTTTACCTATCGCTGATTGTGACACCTGTAGGCAAATGCATAGGTATCCCCTCTCCAATTTGCTATATGAATAAAATTAGGTATGACACTGGAAGAAGTGTCTCTGCCTTTTATTAGTGGGACTGGAAAGATTCCCCTTGTTGTGACTATGATGCTAGTATGCAAACTATTAAACATATTTTGTAAGACTGCCCACAACATGTGGTCTTTGGTTCCCTAGAAAATCCCCATGAAGCAATGCCAGAAGTGATTGCCTGGATAGCTGAACTGGACATGCAATTATAAAATCACTGCTGTACACCATAGAGGTTTTATAATATATTCACATGGAGTATGTGTTTATGTTTACTGCTCGTTCTCATGTTTTCATCCTATGCTAAATAATTGTCTGTCTGTCTGTCTCTTTTACTGTGAGCAAACTGGTGGCTGACCAGGAATTGGAACAGCCAGTCTGCACAGTAGGAAATAGGAGAGGGAAGACATAGAGCAGTATTTTCTATTTGACAGTTAGATTGCTTAAATAATTATTTTAGAAATGACAATCACACGTAACAAATAATCTTAACCTGCTGCATGGTAAGTCAAGCTAAGACAAATAATGCAGAAAATGGTGGGGTGGGGGAGCTGACTTTTCTACAATCAAGGAGCAAATACCATAATTGCTATTATAATAGATGCTTACCTGCTTGGCATGAAAACAGTTCCATTCTGCTCTGAACTGGAGACAGCAGTTTGTAGTTTCCTGTATATTTAAAGCATCTTTGGACACAGAGTAATTGAAGAAGTTGATGTTTCCACAGTTAAAACCCATACCCCTCTTACCACAATGTGTTGGGGGGGGGGGAGTAACTGATGAAAAAAATTGTCTACAGGTCATGTCTACAAAAAGAGACAGTCAGCTGAAGAATTTATAACACCTGAACTAAAATGTAAGTCTTTGTTACATTGACTGAAGCTTTGATCCAAGATCAAATTGTTTTGGACAGAAGAAACAAGAACAAGTTAATCAAAGAATTTTTACTTAGAGAGGTATACTTTGTTCCCAGAAAATCCTATTCATCTATGCCAAACAGTGGAAATTGCACACTCACAAGTGTAAGTTAGGGGACCCAGCATTGGTAAGCCTCCAGTATCGGCCAACACAAAAATAATAGGCACATGGCTGAAATATGTGAAACTACAAAAATAGCTCAATGCATATAGACTAATTTGCCAAAGAACTATGGCTCTAAAATTGATTGCCCCCTACACTCAGTTGACATGAAAGAGTGGAACATCAGAAAGAAGACTAAGTTAAAAGAAAATCTTTAAATGGACTCCCCATTGCTTTCAGAATTGATGGTGTCCAAATCAATCTAATGGCTGAAAATGAGTACAATAACTAGGACGTTTATTATCATACCATCTGTGGGAAACAAATTCTGCCTATCATTTATGTAAATTGCAAATAAAGTAGAATGTATCCCAGAATTAGGGTTGTAGTATATTTTTTTGATGGAGATAACTATAAACTAAACAAAAAGGGGCGCTTATTATATTCTTACTTTTGGATGTAAAACTGAAAATTGCTCAAAACTGGATATTTTTAGATTTTCACTCAATAATTGGCATGCAAACATATGATAAATTGTTCTTATGGAAAAAAGTGACTAATAAAATTTGAATAATATATCGATACTATATGTTACTCCGTTGAATGCTCTATGTAACCTATGACTGAATGTTGAAATGTATTGTCCTGTGATCTTCTGTTGTTTGTTTCTTCTTGCCTTAGAAAATATTTAAAATTAAAATAAACACACTATACCTGTAACTGCACATCTAAAGTCATATACTGAAGAACCGCTAGCCACAAAAGGTGACTATGAACTTTGTTTGAAATGGAAAAACACTTTGTATGACATGAAAGCATTACTAACACCAAGTCTATGTATATATAAACATCTTGAGTCTAGAAACCTTGGATATAGAAAAAGGTTCTTCAAAAAGTTGCAAATGGCTTGTATCTCAATTAACATATAATTATCACAGAAAATGAGAGTTGTAGCATTTAAAGGCTTGGTTTATGGGTAGAGAGATGCAGGTTTAATCCACCTTCATCCACAGGTGCTCGGTAATGAATGACTTTGGGCCAATTGTTCTCTCTAATTGTTCTCTCTAAGTCCAAACTATCTCATAGGATTGTTGTGAAGATAAGGAAGGTGTACTAGTATACTGTCTTAAGATCTTGAATGAAAGTTGGGAAATGAAATTAATAATTTAACAAATAATATCAATTCAAGGTGTTCACGACCATCTTCAAAGCGCTCCATGGCTCGGGGCCTAGCTATATACGAGACCACCTCCTGCCCCATACATCCCTTCGTCCGCTCCGCTCCCACAGAGTGGGTCTTCTCCGGGGTGCCGTCGGCTGGGCAATGCTGGTTGGCGACACCCAGGGGAAGGGCCTTCTCTGTGGTGGGCCCGGCCCTCTGGAACGACCTACCCCCCGACCTACGCACTATCTCAGACCTCCGCCTCTTTCGCCAACGTCTTAAGACATTTTTATTCCAACAGGCCGGCCTAGCATAGCCCCCCGTTTCTGACTTTTTATGGATAAATTATAATTAGGCAGGGTTTTAAATGGGTTTTTAGCACGGGTTTAAATAATTTAATATGTTTTTAACGATGTATATTGTTTTTATTGTGGTTTTAATAATGCCTGTGCGCCGCCCTGGGTCCTAACAAGGAGAAGGGCGGGGTATAAATAAAATAAAATAAATAAAATAAGTAAATTAATGTATTGTTTTCTATTAGGTGCCCATGAAGATGTCTTAGCTAGAGGTCCTGAGTCTCCACATTAGAAACATAAACAATTTCTTTTCTCTTCTCTAGGTACAGGATCTCTTCACTGCTCTTAGCGACATGAGTTTTCTGGAGCTGGATTTCAAGGAGGCCACAAAGGAGAGGTAAAAACCAATAGGACTTCAACTCCTCCAATCACCTATCAATTAATACAAAACATTGGAAGAGTGTCTAGTGTCCCTTTTCTCATTAATTCATTTCTCAACTCATGCCAAATCTTTCTCAAAACTGATCAATCATGGCAAGATCATCCCATCTCATATCTCTGTCCTATATCTGGAAATCAGATATGGAAGCCTGGATTGGGATTCCCTTGCTTTACTTGCAAATCTCCCAGTTTGCTCTTGCTGTTGGGGGCCAAATCATCAAAAGTAGTTCTAAATTTTTGCTTGATATTCAAATAATTATCCAGCAATGGATTATTGTCTCAATGAGGGACACCCAATTTGGCAGCCCCATCTTTAAGCAGACCAAGAACAAAAGACACCCTGGAGCAATCTATATGAAATTCCTCTAGATAACCCACAATGGGTTTCTATTAACTGGGCCAGGCTTTATTGTGCTTTATGGATAATTTATGATAGAGCTCAAGAAGTTATTTGGAATAACTACAGGCAGCTTTCCGTCCGGTCGCAATTCGTGTTGGCAGGCGGGCAGAGGTCGACCTCAAGGCCCCTTACATGTAGGGTGCCTCAGGGGTCGGTCCTCTCACCCCTCCTGTTTAACACCTATATGAAGCCGCTGAGTGAGATCATCCATGGTTTGGGGATAGAATTCCATCAGTATGCTGATGATACTCAGCTGTACATTTCTATCCCAGACCACCCCAACAATGCCGTCAAAGTGATGTCCCAGTGTTTGGAGGCCGTGCGGGCCTGGATGGGGAGTAACAACCTTCGACTCAACCCGTCCAAGACCGAGTGGCTGTGGTTTCCAGCATCACGATATAGCCAGCTGGCGCCATCTCTGGCTATTGGGGGCGAGTCAGTAGCCCCCGCGGAAAGGGTTCACAACTTGGGTGTCCTCCTGGATTCTCAGTTGTCCTTGGATGACCATGTGACAGCCGTGGCTTTCTATCAGGTCTACCTGATAAGCCAGTTGCGTCCCTTTCTAGAATGTGATGCCCTGGGGTTGACCGAAAGGCAGTTGTCAGGTAAGAGTGAACAGCTGTTCTTTGTTTTGATAAATTCCGCGATCTGCATTTTTTGCTGCGAGGCATAGGCACGGACTTTAAAGATAAGATATGTAAATAGTGGAAAGATCGGTTGGATGGCATGTGGATTACAAACTTTTTGAACTTTTGAACCTTTTGTGTGAGGTGCCTAAGCTGAATGCAGCAAATATACCTTTCTGGACAACGCCTATAAATGGGTGACTGAGGAGGTTTGTTAGGCAAACTATATAATTGGATTGAGAATTATAGCTTTCTTTTTTGGCTTCTTCGGGCGCAATAAAACGCTGTCTCAGCTTCACTTGGGAAGTTGCCCCTTAATCTTCAATAAAGACCCTTTTGGCAAAAGAGGATTATTTTTTTAAAAAAAGAAAAGTTTATTGATTTGATATGACGACTCAACAGCCTTCAGAAATGCAACAAATTGGGCTTCCGGTTCCGGCTCCTGCGGCGACGAGCGAGCCTAGCGCTCGCTCGCCGTTTTGTTGCTTTTTCTGCCCCCCCACGGGGGCGAGACGCCCCTTTTTTGGGGGTCTCCCGTAGGGCCGGCTCAGCAGGGACGCCCCCCCTCACGGTGGTGGGGGAGGCGACCCTTTTGCTGCGGCTTAGGTGAAGGAGAACATGCTGCGGGGGTTCTCCCTTCGCCTAAGGCTGTCGGCGCCATTCACTTTAATGAAGAGGGCTGAGCGGAAGAGATCGGAAGGCTTGCCGAGGCTTCAGCTGCGAGGGAGAGTGAGTTTTAAAAAGACTTTTTTTCCTTGCTGCCAGCCAGGCTGAATGGACTGGGAGGGGGGTGTTTGTTTTCAAAACCCCCCCCTCGGACTTAAGCGGCACTTTAAAATGGCTTCTCTGGAAGAGAAAGCGGAAATCTTAAATCCGGACTGTCTCTAACAAGGGAAAGTGGTATGCGGCTACTTGCAACATTGTGTCTAGGTCTGGCTGGTTAAAATTTTTTTTTTATTTTTCTACTCTCTCCTCTGGGCTCTGAGATGGGCGGTGGAAAGTGGCTTTTCTTTGTCCCTGCCTGACTATTTTAATTATGCAAAATTCCCAGCGTCTTTTTACAATTGGGACTCTCTCTGGATATTAATGAAGAATTTTTTTCTTGTTGGATTTGTGGTTCCTTTCTGGATTACCTTCGTTATTATAACTATTGAGTTGGAAAATTGTCTCTCTCTTGGTTCCTGAATTTTACAACGTTCCAACCTTGATCTGAACTTTTGGCTCCCGGTTAGTCTCACCAGCCCCACTCTGAAAACGCCATTTTGGTGGCACTAACTCTAACAGTTAAGATGGCTCAAGAAACAGCACTGACAAGTTTAGAACAACGGATGGCTTCTCTTGAAACTGTTATACAAACTTTGGTTCAAGAAATTCAGGCCCAGCGGGCAGAAAACATCATTTTCAAGAAGGAGCTATTGGACACACGGAAGCAAACGCTGGAAATCACACAGAAGACTGAAGAATTGGAAGGGGGGCTGGTGGGGGTTAAGGGAGAGATTAAAAATGTTACTAAAGAGGTTGAGGAAACAAGTGGGCATGTGTCTAGGATTGATATGGAAAAAATGACATATTTTTTGAGATTTCAGAATGTTTTTGAGCAACATGGTGAATGCCTCCCTGATCTTATGAGCACAATTTTAGCAGACTATTTACAAAAACCTAAGGATGAGATCAGGGGGGACATTGACCTAGCCTATAGAATTAACTCAGCATATGCCAGGATAAATGAAGTGCCTAGAGAGATACATGTGAAATTTGTTAGAAGGTCAACCAGAGAGGAAATCTTGAAGGCGCAGAGAGGGAACCCTTTAATTTACCAACAAAAAATGGTCACTATCTTGAAGCAGATTCCTAGAAAGATTCGGGAAGCAAGGAGGAAATTTTCCTTCTTGTCTAAAATTTTATTTGATCATGGGATTTGGTTCAAGTGAGTGACACCCGAAGGGATGCTGGTGTTCTGGGAAGGAGGAAGAGTGAGGATTAAAACAGTTGCTGAGGCGGAAGCCTTTCTTAAAAAACATTCCTCTGCCCTGGGGGAAGATCCAGGGGGGACGGAGGGGGCCACGGCCCCGCCCGCTGGGGGCCAGGGAGGAGAAAAAGAAGATACAATAGCCAAGAGACTTAGATCGAAAAAATAACTTTGCCTTGATTTTCTTGAACAATTTTGCATAATATTTTCTGGATTTTTTGTAAATGTCTGACAGCATGGAATTGAGAATTTAGGTATATGTACTTGCTTTTACCTTGTAGTGTTATGAAAAATGCTTTTTTTTGTTATTTTTTTATTGTGTATTTTGAGGTCTCGGAAGGGCCGACGACTCTGACGTGAATGCTCTCAAAATTTCTTTGTATCCCTTACCCTACCCTATAGAAAAAATGTAAAACCAATAAAACTTTTTCAATATAAAAGAAATGCAACAAATTATTGTAGCTTTGAATACAATTGCCGAAAAATTATCTGGATTGACTGACAGAATGGATAATATGACATTGGAAATTAAAAAAACAAAAGAAGAAATGAATGAAATGAATGCGAATTTCGCAAAGCAGATCGTGGAGATGAAACTTATTAAAGATGAAATTGAACAGATTCATGTACACGATGCTCAGATAGACCGTCAGGTTGAAGGGATTTTTTTTAAAAATGAGCAGCAAGATAAGAGAATTAGTCTTTTGGAAGAGGATGCAAGGAAATATAATGTAGTTATCCGTGGAATTCAGGAAGAAAGAGTGGACAATTTGAAACAAAGAGTTTTAAAATGGCTGAACGATCTTGATGCATCAATTGTATATACGGCAGCAGACTTAGTAAGTGTTTTCAGAGTTGGTTATAAAAGACAAAATGGGGCAAATAGAAATGTGCTTGTGAGATTTGCGAATCTTGGTGATAAATTAGAGATGATGGCGAAAATAAGGGAGTTAGGAGAAGTTCCAAAATTTGAAGAGAAAGATATTCAAGTCTTTCCGGATATATCAAGAGATGAAAGAGCGTGGAGATATTTTTTGAAGCCAATTACAAAGGTTTTGAGAGACAATGGTATCAAGTATAATTGGAGGCCACCACAGCAGTTGAAATTCTTCTACAAGGGGAGAATGCAAACAATTACTCCGCAAGTGGATGCTGTAGGATATGTACGGGAGCTCGGGCTGATTGAGAAAGACATGGATTTAATAGAAATTAAAAATCAAATGCTTAAGATGGGTGGAATACCAGCAGAATCTCCAACATTGGAAGAAAAAGGGGCGGTTGGAGGTCAAGATCCTAAAAGCTTAAAGCGGAAAGAAATTTCTCCGGCAATGTCCGAGCAGAAGAAAAGTCGTGACGACACAAAGGGAGCAGTGGATAAGGAAGAGGATCTTAAAAAAAGGCAGGAAGCTGAGTGCGGGGAAAAGCTAACACTGTTGTCTTTTTTTGAGAGTGGAATTTAAGAAGACAGCCCGAAAGAAGTGACCCGACCATCGGCATGTCCCTCCCCCACACTCTCTATGCAGAGGCGGAAACCGACTGAGGATGTGGGGGATGAAGATAGATTGTTACTTGTTGTTTGTTGTGTTTGATGTTTTTTTTTGTTTTCCTTATTTGGTGTTGGGAATTGGGCACGGAAAGGAAGAGGAGGGGTTAGGAATAAAAAAGCTACAGTTTAAATGCGGTTTATAAAAATAATGACATGGAATGTGAAGGGGACATGGAATCAAATTAAAAGAAGGAGATTGGAGCTTAAAATTAAAAGGGACCTACCAGATATATTATTTTTGCAAGAAACTCATCAAAAGTCTGAGGATTTAAATAGAATGAATATAAAGGGTATGCAAATTTATGAAAAATCTTTTGGAACTTCAAAAGCGAGAGGAGTTGCAACATTGATATCAGATAGGGTATATTTTGAAAAAAAAACAAGTAATTAGGGATGATGAAGGGAGATATTTAATAATTGTGGGAAATATCAATGAGCAAAAAGTGACACTTGTTAACTTATATTTACCGAACGAAAAACAAAAAGAATTTCTTGAAAAAATAACTAAAATTTTGGAAACTGAAAGTGTAGGGAAAGTGATTGTGGCTGGGGATTTTAATTTAATTAGAGATAAAATAGATAGTACTAATCCCACTCGCTATAGAGAAACAAATAAAGGGGAAATTCTAAATAAATGGATGCTTCGAAATAGCGTGGTAGATGTTTAGAGGGAGTTAAAAGGTACTGAAAGGGTGTATACTTTTTGCTCTAAGATATATAATACGTATTCAAGAATTGATTATATTTTTGTTTCTAAAGATTTGCTGAATAATATAGATAGAATAGATGTGGGAATTTTCAAGGATTCTGATCATGCAGAAGTTACGATGGAAATAGATTTTAATTTCGAAAAAAAAGGAAGAGGTTGGAGATATGATGAGAAATTGTATAAAAATGAGGAGGATAAAATATGGATACTTAAAAATGGGAAGAAAGCTGGAGACTGAATGATAACGGAGAGGTTAAATTTGAAATTGTTTGGGACGTGATGAAAGCAGTATTTAGAGGAGAAAGTATTAAGTTGTCAAGCAGGAAATATAGAAAATATAGAAGTAAAATGGAACAGGATATAAGACAGATTAAGGCATTGGAGAATCAATTTTTACTTACGAAAGATAAAAAATGTTTGGAGGAGTTGAACTTATTAAAAAATAAATTGATAGAAGAGGATATAGAATTGGTTAAAAAAATATAAGATATTTAAATAGGGATTTCTTTGAATTTAGTAATAAAAACTCTAGGTTATTAGCAAGGATGGCGAAAAATAAAAGTGAGAAGAGAGAAATTGGTTCTCTGATAGATGAAAAAGGCACAAGATGTTATAAGAAATTGGAGAAATGTGAAGTAGTTAGGACTTTTTTTCAAAAATTATATTCAAAAAAATCAATTGATTTGGAAAAACTGAAAAATCATCTTGGAAAATATGTTGTGAAAATAGACCAAACATATAAGGACTTAATGGAAGGAGATATAACACAAGATGAGATTAATGAAATAATACAAGAGATAAAATTAGGGAAGACTCCAGGTGAAGATGGATTACCTGCTGAGTTTTACAAAGACTTCAAGGAAATAATAATACCAAAATTGCAAAGATTATTTAATGGAATTTTACATGGTGGAGAAGTTCCAATGTCATGGAACAGAACGGTAATATCCATAATTACTAAACCAGATAAAGATTTGGAGAGGATTGAGTCCTATCGACCCATTTCTTTAATTAATCAGGATGCAAAAATATTCACTGCTATTATAAGTAATAGATTAAGTAGATTTATGGATAAATATATAAGCTATAATCAAGTAGGTTTTGTTAAAGGTAGATATATGAGTGATATTATTAGAAGAGTATTAAATATTATAGATGTAGCTGAACAGAATGGTGATAAAATAGGTATAGTATCACTAGATATTTTTAAAGCCTTTGATTCTGTACAATGGGAAACTATTAAAGTAATTATTGAGGCATTAGGTTTTGGTAATAGATTTATACATGTTATTTCGAAATTGTATCAAAAAAGTAGTGCAAGAGTGAAGGTGAATGGAATAATGACGGGAGAGATTAAATTGGAAGCAGGTACGAAACAAGGATGTCCCTTGTCTCCAATATTATTTTTATTAGTTATGGAAGTACTGACTAAAATGATAGAAAAAGATGAAGAATTGGAAGGGTATAAGGGATATAAGATAAATTTGTACGCGGATGATACTTTGATTATTTTGAAAGATATAGAGAAAGATTTGAAGAAGATAAATAAACATTTGAAAGAATTTGAGGAAATGACAGGTTTGAAAGTAAATTGGTCAAAATCTGAATTATTAATGGATAAAAATGGTAAGGAGTGGGAGAATATGCAAGAACAATTTGGGATAAGAATTAAAAATACATTGAAATATTTGGGAATAACACTTTCGCTTAAAATTAGGGAATTGAAAAAATTTAATTATGATGTGATGTTGAATGAAGTAGAGAAGAAGATAGATAAATATAAAGAGATAAAGTTGTCTTGGTTTGGTAGAATTGCAATGTGTAAGATGATGTTGTTACCAAAGTTTAATTTTTTATTTGAGATGTTACCATTAAATTTGACAGAGAAAGATATGGAAGGATATCAGAAGAAATTAGATAAATTTTGTAATGGTGGGAAAAGACTTAGATTATTGAAGAAAATGTGGTATCAAAATCAAAAGGAAGGTGGATTGGGAATTCCCAATCTACTTAATTATTATCGGGCCTATAGTATTCGAACTGTGGTAAAAATACTTAAAGGTGGAGACGGTCATTGGGGTGATTTAGAGTTAAAAGATATTAAGAGATTTGGCCTACATGGTTTTTAGATAAAGCAAAGTCAAAAAAGGTAATTAATAGCTATTGGTTAAAGGGATTGAGTAAAATTTGGAATAAATTTGTTAAAATTTTAATTCCGGATATAACCTTTTTGGGGAAGACAATTGGAAATTGGCCGATCAAAACTAATATAAGTCGTGATAAAGTAATTGAAGATGAAAACATAGAAATCATAATAGATTGGTTAAAAGCCTTAGGAAGCGAAAGTAGAAAAAAAGAAATAATTGAAAAATTGGGGTTAAATTGGTTTGAAAAAATACAGATAGAAAAATGGACTATGAAAGTGAGGGGGAAATGTAAGACAAGTAGAAATAAAACTGAATTTGAAAACCTAGTATCCCAAATTATTAAAGATGAAATTGGGTTAAAGGGACTCGTTAGTAAGATATATAGGATTATAAACTTTGATGGAAAACCACAAATGGCAATGAAGATGAATTGGGAGGAAGAATTTAAGATTAAAATATTAGATTTGGATTGGAAGGTGAATTGGAAGAGTCGAATTATGAGGATTTTATCTATAAGGATTAAAGAGCATAATTTTAAGGTTGTTTGGAAATGGTATTTGACTCCATTAAGATTATCATTGATGGATAAAAAAATCAGTAATAAATGTTGGAGATGTAATACGGAATTGGGAACTTATGAATAAAGTTATAAATGTGATAAAGTTAAAAAGTTTTGGCAACAATTGGAGAAAACGATATTTGAAATGATTAAGAAAAGAATAATACTGAGATCAGAAACTATATTATTGTTGATAATTAGGGAATCAGAATTAACAAAATATGAGAAAGAATTAATTAGAATTATGATTATAATAGGTAGAATTATAATAGCAAGATATTGGAAATTAGAGGTGAATTTTAAAATAGAAGAGTGGTACTGTGAAATGTGGAAATTAGCTTTAAATGATAAAATGACATGCGATATTAAATTTAGAGAGGGTGTTTATAAAAGAGACATTTTCTGGAAAACTTGGAAGCCATTTGTGGACTATGCGCTTGGAAAATTGGATGCTTCAATACCTGTACCCAGAGAACGTGGATTTTGGAGATCGTGAAGATATCCGAAGAACCACATCTTCCTTTCTTTTGTATAGCACTGGGTGAAATATTGTACCGTATTGTATATGTAATTTTTGTTGTTGCGTTTAAAAAAAAATTTTTTTTTAAAAAAAAGAATGTGATGCCCTACGCACAGTCACTCAAGCCCTCGTCATTTCCCGACTCGAAAACAGCATTACTGTAATGCTCTCTACATGGGGCTTCCATTGAGGTGCACCCGGAGGCTCCAGCTAGTGCAGAACATGGCCACATGGGGGATTATGGGAGTTTCTAGATACTCCCATGTAACACCTCTCCTGCGCGAGCTGCACTGGCTGCCTATGGCCCTCCGGGTGCACTTCAAGGTGCTAGTAACTATCTTCAAAATGCTTGATGGCTCGGGGCCTGGTTATCTGCAGGACTGCCTCCTACCACATACCTCCATTCGACCTGTCTGCTCCCACAGAGAGGGCCTCTTCAGGGTACCATCTGCCGGATAATGCTGGCTGGCGACCCCCAGGGGGAGAGCCTTCTCTATGGCAGGCCCTGCCCTCTGGAACGACCTGCTCCCCGACCTCCGCACTATCACGGACCTTCTCCTCTTCCATCAAAGTTTAAAAACACACCTATTCCATGTCGCTGGCTTAGCATAGCTTTTATGATAGTCCCAATTATAATAATTTTAACTGTTTTTAAGTATAAGTTTTAGCACAGACCCATTGTATTTAATGTATTTTTAACTTTTATATTATTATTGTGTTTACTACTTTTTATCCTTTCTGTGCACCGCCCTGAGTCCCTTTTGGGAGATAGGGCGGTATAAAAATCCGATAAAATAAATAAAATAAATAAATAAATAAAATTTAGATTGAACAGTAAACTGTCCTAGAGTCAGCAACATGACATCAGGGTATTATGTCATTGTGCAAATGTTGTGGTTTTCTAATGACACATGAAGACATTTGATGAATGGATATAAATATTATTGTTTGTCAATGAGTCCATGGTGCTCAATTCATTTGTCCTCCCTCTCTTCTAAATCTTCTATGGATTCCTAAATATGCAAATTTACACTTTGTGATTTTGTTATATTCTTCACTGAAAAGTTGCTTGGGGCAGAAGAGAAAATTACAGCTCTTATTTTGAAGTAGAGACTAAAGTATTATCAGGGATAACTGAAGGGAGTCTGGTTTGATGGATTTCACCTGAAAATTAATCTGTTAGGATAAAGTGATTAGGACAAAATTAATTAAATTGTGGGTGGAGGTTATTCGTTTATTTAATGTCCCACCTTTCATTAGAGAAAAAAACCCCATTCAGTTATATTAATTGGAAGGGACTCAGTATGCATTTGTGTGTGTGTGTGTGAGAGAGAGAATTTAGGGGATTAATTTCAGGAGATTTGAATCTAAAATTAGTTTTGGATGGATGGAAGGAAAGAAAATTGTACAGAGAAAGTAGCATGGCAAGGATGAAAAAGTGAGCAGCACCAGAGAGAAAAATGAAATGATATGCTGGTGGACTCTTTCTGGAAAGTTAAGATGAGATGGGAAGGAAATTAACTCTGTAGAATTTAAGAATTTAAGAACTCTGAAACTAAGTTCACAAGTCTGAATATGAATGGATCAGAAAAGATGTGTCAAGAGCTTCTGGTGGAGAAGTGAAAAAAGTCAAGATGGCAATCATGACAACACAGTTAAAATCTTGCTCTTTTGTATGTGAGTGTGGCCATATCAACTTTGCTGATATCCTGGGATTCTGCAGGTCGTGTCCCAAGTCAACATCATCCAAATGTTATTAGATATTGTAAGTATTTCTGTGTTGAGTGGGAAGGCCTGCAGGAGGAAAGAATTTACATATATGACTGCCAGAACTTTGGTCTTCATGTGAATTGGGTTCCCTCATTACCTGGTTCTTTAATCACCCAATCTGGCTTTTTTGTAGAACACACTCAATGGACAAGTGTCTCTGGAGCCTATGGGGACCTCAACACAAAGTGGGCTTCTATGGACTTCTGAGTTTGTTGAATCTCTTCATGTGTTAAATTATCTGGATTTCAAAACATGTGACTGGCACAATTTTACTGAAGATGTTTCCTAGTTGGTAATGAAATATCTGCATGCAAACAAGCAAACAACCAACCTCGATGGGCACCAAGAACATCACAATGAAGAAATCATTAGCATCAAATAAGGCATTGTATTTTGGGCAGGCTTATTTTCAATTGTGCTAAACAAATCCATGTACATTTCCCTGTAAGAGTGATAAATGGGTCAGCAATTAGTATTTTATATGCTGATTTTTTTTAAAAAAAGGATTTCAATATAATCCCAAGATTCCCATTAAGCATAGCTGTAGAAATTGTAGACACCATATTGGAGAAGGTTGATTTAGATTATTATGCAGAACAACACTTTGTCCACATAATGAATTTTATATCAGGATGCAGCTAATTTGATGTTTTGACTACAGTGTAAAAGGCCACAAGTTTTACAAGTTTCTCCCTTCTATATTTTTTTCACATTATTTTAAGCTAATTAATGTACAGTATAATGTGGTTAATTTAATGCTTAATGCCCAAGGTGCTGGTAACAAAAATGAACTTGTAAAATTAATTTTTCATTTAACAAATGAAAATCAATGTCCTTTTTAGGAGTATCTTGTGTCCTATAATCCTTCAATATATTAATTTTCTTGTTAATCTTTCTGCTCTCAAAAGAGTGCTTTGATCAGACAGCCTGCCAAGACATATTGTATTGTTGGCAGACATCTTCATTTAACATTACATTTTAAAAATCAGCAAGAATAGCACTTGCTTATTTTGAACTGTAGAAAAAAATATGACCTAGTAGAGTGATGGCAAACCTTTTCAGCACCGAGTGCTGAAACGGGAATGTGCATGAGAGAGCATGGCACTGAGAGCCAAAAGGGAGCTCATCTGGACCAGGAAGAGGAGCTGCCCAGGGGACATGCTCATGCTGGAAAATGAATTTCTGGTTTGCAGCCCATGCATGCGCACTGTCCAGCAAGTCTTCCAGTTACTGCCACGCATGCGTACATGTCAATCAGCTGGCCAGCATACATGCTCATGCTGGAAAATGGAAGACCAGCTCTTCCGGTTTCTGGCACTGCCACACACACAAAGGCCAGCTGATCATCACGTGCACATGTGTGCCAGAAACCCAGAAGAGGAAGGGGTGATGCCACACATGCCCGGTGACATGGCTCCCTGTGTCACTTCAGGCACGCATGCTGTAGGTTCACCATCAGACCTAGTATATGATAATCTAAAGCAGTATTACTTCAGAGCAGAAAAGAAGGCTCATATTTGAAACAAATGTAGGTAGGTATCCACATATAGCCACTGTGGTGTCTTAGTAATGTGTCTGCTCCCTTGCATGCTCACATCATGACACCACAGTGACAGAATTTGCATTGTGTCAATGTTCCATAAGTTGTTTCCCCAGCCATGGATGGTGATAGCCACGTGGATGCTTCTGTCAGTTACCTTTGAGCAGTCTGCTCAGATGGAAAGGTAGAATAAAAATTCAATACACACATACATACAATATATGTAATCCTTGACTTACAACCACAACTGAGGGCAAATTTTCTGTTGTTAAATAAATTATTAAATGAGAGAGTTGTTAAACTGGTGGCCTTTTCCACAACAGTGGTGGGTCTTATCCGGGATGACAGTGAAGATTCTTATAGGGAGGTGAAGGCTTTGATGGACTAGTGCAATAAAAATAACCTGGTTTGGGGGGAGGAGGAACCTGCGTCGTGATGACATGATGCTTGATCTCGCTGTTGCGAGATCATTGTCGATTCTTTTGCCACTAGACAGTCCAATCGGACCTAAAATGTCCTGGAGGGACAGTGAAGAGGAAGATGAATCTTTGCTGATCTCAGAGCCACTGCAAAGTCCCTGATTGATCCAAAGGAAGTGCTTCTATCCTGCCGTAAGCAGACAGCTCCTAGGCTGGCAAAGTTGCTGACGGCTCCGAAAGGAAGGAAGTGAAAAGAAACTGTTCTAAAAGAGATTGCCAATAAAAAATTTAAACTAAATGTAAACTTTTAAAAATAGAAGAAATAAGATTCTTACAGGGAGGTGAAGGCTTTGATGGACTGGTACAATAAAAATAACCTGGTTTTGAATGTTAATAAAACAAAGGAGATCATTGTTGATTTTAGAAAGTGCCGGAATAGTCATACTCTATTTTGTATCAAGGCTGCAGCTGTGGAGGTGATCAACAGTATTATGTATCTGGGGGCATAGACAACTAGCAATCTGATGGCCTCTTCATATGTTATCTTTAGAGAACTGTGCAAACCAGTGTCTGCATTTCCTGCATCAGATGAGGAGAGCAGATCTTTCTCCTTCTCTCCTGGCTGCTTTTTACAGAGGCACGACGGAGAACATTTTAACAAACTGTCACTGTTTGGTTTGGTGGTAGCAGTGCCTCACACAGAAGGTCCACATAGAGTGGTGAGGACAGCTGAGAAGATTATAGGAAGCTTGTTTCCTATTATTCAGGATACTACATACAAGCACTATGTGCTTAGAGCTTGAAGCATTGTTAGAGACCCCACAAACCCACTTCATGGTCTGTTTCTGTTGCTCCCCTTTAGCAGAAGGTTTTGAAGTGTCTATAGCAGGACTACTAGATTCTGTAACAACTTTGTTCCTTATGCCATCTGTCTTGTAAACTCTCAGAATTCTTACTTTTTAGACATGTATATGTCTACATTTGAAATAGACTGTGTTGTTTCTCTGTGTCATATATATGTGGGTATATGTGTAATGGTTATCCTTTGAGAGCTAAACACAACGAAATTTCATTTTTATGTATGCTGATCAATGCACATTTAAAGTGACAATAAAGTTCTATTCTATTCTATTCTATTCTATTCATCAACAGCAGCATCCTGATTCATTATGTGAACACAGTGATGTACCACCTTCCTTGCCACAGTTGTTAAGTGAAACACTGCAATTGTTAATACAATACAATATAATAACAGAGTTGGAAGTGCCCTTTGAGGTCTTCTAGTCTTCAGACAAATGGCTAATCAACATCTTCTTAAAGACTTTCAGTGTTGGGGCATTCACAACTTCTGGAGGCAAGCTGTTCCACTGATTCATTGTTCTAACTGTCAGAAAATTTCTTCTCAGTTCTAAGTTGCTTCTCTCCTTGATTAGTTTCCAACCATTGCTTCTTACAATACAATACAATACAATAGCAGAGTTGGAAGGGACCTTGTAGGTCTTCTAGTCCAACCCCCTGCGTGGGCAGGAACCTTATACCATTTCAGACAAATGGCTATCTAACATCTTTTTAAATACTTCCAGGGTTGGGGCATTCACAACTTCTGGAGGCAAGCTGTTCCAGAGGTTAATTGTTCTAACTGTCAGGAAATTTCTCCTTAGTTCTAAGTTGCTTCTCTCCTTGATTAGTTTCCACCCATTGCTTTTTGTCCTGCCCCCAGGTGCCTTGGAGAATAGTTTGACTCCCTCTTCTTTGTGGCACCCTCTGAGATATCAGAACACTGCTATCATGTCTCCCCTGGTCCTTCTCTTCATCAAACTAGACATACCCAGCTCCTGCAACCGTTCTTCATATGTTTTAGTCTCCAGTCCCCTAATCATCTTGGTTGCTCTTTTCTGCACTCTTTCCAGAGTCTCCACGTCTTTTCTACATCGTGGCGACCAAAACTGTATGCAGTATTCCAAGTGTGGCCTTACAGCCTAGAACTGTGTTGGCTTTTTTGGCAGCTGCTGCACACTGCTGGCTCATATTTAAATGGTTGTCCACTAGGATTCCAAGATCCCTCTCACAGTTGCTACTATTGAGCAAGGTACCAATACAATACCTATGCTGTACTTGTGCATTTTGTTTTTCTTGCCTAAATGTAGAACCTTACTTTTTCACAATTGAATTTCATCTTGTTCTATGCTCAGGTGCCTTGGAGAATAGTTTGATACCCTTCTCTTTGTGGCAGCCCCTGAGATATTGGAAGACTGCTATCATGTCTCCCCTAGTCCTTCTTTTCATTAAACTAGACATGCCCAGTCCCTGCAACTAGCAACATGGTTGTTAAGTGAATCTGCCTTCCTCATCGACTTTGCTTGTCAGAAGGTTGCAAAAGGTGATCACATGACGCCGGGAAAGTGTAACCATCATAAATATGAGACCATTGCTCAGTTTATGAATTTTGATCACCTGGCCAGAGGGATGCTGCAAACATCATAAGTGTGAAAAACAGTCATGTTGCTTTTTTCAGGACTGTTGTAACTTTGAATGGTCACTAAATGAACTGTTTTAAGTCAAGGACTATCTGTATATATATACATTACCTATTTCTAGTTTTACAGGTTATGAATCTTCTCTCCCAAATAAAAGGGCAGAAACAGAACTAGTGTGGACATTGTTCTTTTGCCTTAAGATGGATAAGGAAAACCAGCTAGGGGGAGGGAGAGGAAAAATATTTATTGAACAGGCTGCCATCTTTCTCTTATTAGGACCATCCATAAGAAAAGATTTTTTTAAAAAAATGTAGAGAGCAAGCTGATCTTTCAGTTATCTAAAAAAAAAAAAGTGGATTGAAGGTTAAGGACCACTGAGCAAGAGATTCTCCACCTCCATCCTAGGGGACAAATTTATTAATAAGAGAGAGAGAAAAAAGATCTTTGACATTTTCTTGTAGCAATACTGAAGTTCCTTAAAAACAAAGAGTGGCCCCAATCATGTTATCCTTGTTTCCGTCATCCTTTATCTGATATGATGTGCCCCCCCACCCGCTGTTCAGTCTTCCTGATTATCAAAACCCCTGGGAAGAGGCTTTGGCATTTTTCTCATTACCTTCAGGTTTTGCAGATTAAATACTTGCCAAAATGATTCATGGTCTCGTTATCAATAGCGATGACTCACTGACTCTTTCAGTTAACAATCTTCATATATAATTCTAAGCAAAAGGAACAGCCCTTTTTAAAATAAAGGTAAGGCCTCATGCCAATTCTTATCAACTGTTTGTGGTTTCTGTATTCCCCCATCTAGGCCACCTTCCTGTTTACTCTTCTGCCAGACTCAGTTCCAGGCTAGATGATAAAAATATTTTGGGAAAGGAAACTCCTGATAGGGATTAAAACAGAGATGCTCTCTGAAGATTTTTTGTTGTCATTCCAAATAATAGCATTTGAATATCTGTGTGTGTGTGTAGTATAACACAGAAGTGAGTACACCCCAGTGGTGGGTTCCGGATCCTGTTGCAACCAGTACAGTGCAACGGGGCTGGGAATCCACCACATGCACACGCGCAGCACACACGCAGTGCATGCATGTGTACTTACCACCCGTGACGCTCCGTGATACTCCACTTGTTTGGCGGAGTGTTGCGCAGGCACAGTATGCTATGTGTGCGTGTGTGGAAGCCCCGATCGGCTCAAATACAGGTAAGAAGGGCGGGCAGGTGGGTGGGCCTTCCGGAGCACCATACCAAAACAGTACCTGGTGCTCCCAGCAGGCACCGGTACGCCCATACCAGGGTGTACTGGTCGTATCCCACCAGTGGTACACCCCCTCACATTTTGTAAATATTTAAGTTTGTCTTTTCATGTGACCACACTGAAGAAATGACACTTGGCTACAATGTAAAGTAGTGAGTATACAGCTTGTATAACTGTGTAAATGTGCTTTCCCCTCAAAATAATGCAACACATAGCCATTAATGTCTTAAATATTAATGAGTAAATACTTAAATGTTTACAAAATATGAGGGAGTGTCACATACATATGTATGTATGTATGTATGCATGCATGCATGCATACATACATACATACATACATACATACATACATACATACTTACATACGTATGTATGTATTTGGGGTATAACAGGTGCCATGACAAAACATCTACTGATTCCCCTGGCTCAGCTGATAAGGGAGGAGAGCTTGTGGCTTTGAGGTTAATATTACTGCCTAACATGTAAAATAGCCCAAGTTCAAATCCCAGTAAGGTATGGCTAGCTGATGAGAGCTAAATAGCTTGAAATATATCTATACTAGTCTTCCTTCATTTATTTATCAGAAAAAAAGTATTTATACATACATGCATGCATACATACATACATACATACATACATACATACATACATACATACATACATACATACTTAAGGAATGAACTAGAGCAATAACATTGCTTTTTAGAGATTTGATCCTCTTTTTAATTCATCTGTAGTGTACAGTGATGAAATATCCATTTTAACTAGTATCTTCCCCAGTAATAGTTCAGATTCTTATCTGAAATCCTGCACAAAAATATACATTATTTTAAGTAAATGTGCTAGTTAAGATCTTCCATGTTAAATTTCTATATTTAGGCAAGAAAAACCAAATGCAAAGTATAGTATAGGTGGTACCTGGATCAATAGTAGTAACTGTGAGACGGATTTTGGAATCCTAGCGGACAATGACTTAAATATGAGCAAGCAGTGTGCTTCAACTGCCAAAAAGCCAGCACAGTTCTAAGCTGCATTAACAGAGGAATAGAATCAAGATCATGTGAAGTGTTAATACCACTTTATCAGTAATAGTGGGCTGGATCAGACCCATGGGGTGCTTAGATCTGGCCCACGGGGCCACCCTGGAATCAGCAAAGGACCAGCCTGTAATGCCTCTATTAGTGAAAATGAGCTCAGGAGAGCTGTGCATACCCCTCCCAAACTCTGTTTCTGGCTGCAATGGCCTTCTCCAGCAACCTGCCAGTGAAAACAGAGCTTGGTTTGGCCATGCTGCTTAGTGACATCCCCCCCCCAGCCCCCTGAGGTCAAACACAACTCTGATGCAGCACTCAATGAAATTGAGTTTGACACCCCTGCTCTAGAAAGAATGCAGAGAAATGGCTATAAAGATTATTACGAGACTGAAGGCTAAAACAGTTGCTGGAATTGGATATATCTAGTTTAACAAAAAGAAGGAGTAGAGGAGACATGACAGCAGTCTTCCAATATCTCAGGGGTTGCCACAAAGAAGAGAGAGTCAAACTATTCTCCAAGGCACCCTTGTTCTGAGGGTAGAACAAGAAGCAATGGGTGGAAATTAATCAAGGAGAGAAGCAACTTAGAACTGAGGAGAAATTTCCTGACAGTTGGAACAATTAATCAATGACAATTAGAACAATTAATCAATGAAACAACTTGCCTCTAGAAGTTGTAAATACTCCAACACTGAAAGTTTTTAAGAAGAGATTGGGCAGCTATTTGTCTGAAATGGTTTCCTGCCTGAGCAGGGGGTTGGAGTAGAAGACCTCCAAGGACCCTACCAACTTGGTTATTCTATAGTCTAAATTGGAATTATTTGCCTTTTACCTTAGGGAGGAACCAGTGGTTCAGATAAGAATAAAATGGATAACTGCAGAGCCCATTTAAAAATTCTTCGCAAACTAAATTATTTTTCCATTTACGTTCCATTTGCACCTGCAGAAAAGAACAAAATGTAAAATTAAATATTGTATGAATACAAAAGAAATGAAAACCAATCAAAAGATAACTTAGAAACATGCTTCTTGATTTATTCCTGAAACCAGGGATAAATTCCAACTTCCAAAAGAGTATTTGAGAACATCAGAGTAGAAGTTTGCAGCTTAGCCATCTTCAAAAGAATTTCTTTTGAAGGTATTAACATCTAGAATGATAATAAAATAGGGAGTCTCCTACAGCCTCTATATCCTACACTGTCATGACCTATGACAGTTATGAATTAAAATGTCAAATGAAATACTTTACATGGAGTCTGGAATAGAGTGCTATCCAATATTGCTATTTAATATGATTTAATGTGATTGGATTATGGTACCATGTTCCAGTTACCTGTCTAGTCACCACATTTTACAGCAATTAGGTCCTCCTCCATAGTAATCCAATATGCATTTCAATAGTTTAAAAATAATGTAGTCAACAAAGGCATGGATCACTGTTGTGGCCCAGCCGGCTCCGGATGAGCTGCTGATGGGCTCCTCTAGTGAGGAGTCCTATGAGTCTACTCTGGAGGAGGAGGGTGACCTTGAGAGAGCAGAGAGCCCAGCTGGTCATGAGGAGGCACCTGGGTCTTGGAGTAGTGGGCAGGATCAAGGCCAGTTTGTCCCTGATGCTAGATTGAGAAGGGCTGAAAAAAGGAGGCTTCAATTGCGTCAGAAGTGAACTCAGAGGATTTGAATTAGTCCCAGCTGCCTAATGACTGGCCCCTCCCAAGAGGGTTTAAAAGGAAGGCTTTGCTAAGAAAGTCCTTGCAGAGAACAACATTGGATTTCTAGGTTCGTGTTTATTCGGGTTGATTTTCAGGTTCATGTTTAGTTGAGTTAGGAAGCTTCGTATCTGTTCAGAGTCATTCAGGCAAGCAGCCAAGAGAGTCAGTGGCAAGCAGCCAGTCTTGTGTTAGTCGGAGAAGGGGGGGGGGGTTTCAGAACAGATCACTATTACCAAGAAGTGTAAGGTGTCAGTTAGCGCCATGATGCACAATTGCCTTTTTGTCATCTTGAAGTTCATTCAGCGAACACTTCTACAACCTCAAGAATAAACAAGTTACTTTCACCTTTACTTATTTTCCCTGTTAAAGTCCTTTGTACATGGATAGTGTTATATAAAATGAGATCTGGCAGCAGCAATTGTAATAATATAAATACCTTTCTTCTTGTCACTAATGTCTGAACAGGTTATCAAAATACTTGCTTCTGAATGTATGGAGGTTCCTCCTGATGAGAGCTTTTTGATCAACAATGTTGAAAAAGGCATTGCTGTTCAAGAGTATGGCCTTGAACAACAACAACAACAACAAAATGTTTGGCAGATAAAAGAATGTTGGTTGGATGAACAGCTATAACTCACTCTGCGTAATCTTTCCAAGGTGAGCCATTGTTTCTTTTCTGTAACTTGGATGAGTAAGTAAACACTTCCACCATAGTATTACAAGCAAATATAAATGATATTGTCAAAAATTGATTGATTGATTTTGATTTCCTCACTTACCAAGCATTTGCATTTATAAAATACATCCCCCGCCCACACACACACCACTTTCCTATCCAATGCAGTAAAGCAATTAGATTTATATACTGCTTCATAGTGCTTTACAGCCCTCTCTAAGCAGTTTACAGAGTCAGCATATTGCCCCCAACAATCTGGGTCCTCATTTTGATGACCTTGGAAGGATGAAAGGCTGAGTCAGTCTTGTATTGGTGAGATGACTGATACACAATCCTATTAAATTTTATCTGCACTGAGTTTCAACCGGAGACATCCCTTTGATTAGTGACATTATCTGCCAACTTCTGTGTTTCACATGGTCAATCCATTATCATATTGGTACCACTGTTAGTCATTTTATACATGCAAATGTAATGGGTGGTCATAAAATGCAATGATCCATCCTATTAAGATGGATTTCTACAAGCTACCCATCCAACAGATTTAGCTGTAACCAGGTGTGAAACAATACTTCACTAAAATGAAAATGTATTGTAAAAGGAATGTTTATCTTTTATGCAACAGCCACAACAAATAAGATGTGCACCTCATATCCAAGGGACAATGTTATGCACGTTATCAGAAACTTTATAATAAATTAACATGGCCAGTATGGTCAGTCCAAAATATTTTGAATTCCTCAGCAAAATAGCAGATGGTTTTTGCATGTGAAATATGATGGTGATAACACACTAAATGAGTGGTCTTTCAATTGTCTTAAGTAGTGTGGTTACCTTTTTGCATTCTATGAATTTCAAGCTTTATTTATTTATTTATTTATTTATTTATTTATTTATTTATTTATTTATTTATTTATTTATTTATTTATTTATTTATTTATTTATTTATTTATTTATTTATTTATTTATTTATTTATTTATTTATTTATTTATTTATTTATTTATTTATTCGGATTTATATACCGCCCTTTCTCCCTTATGGGACTCAGGGTGGTGAACAGGCGATAATAAAAACAACAATAAAACATCTCATACAGTAACTATACTAAAAATATACTAAAAATAAATTAAACACAGGCCTGTTCTAAAATACCCTCTAAAACCCCTAGTAAAAGCAAATTAAAACTACGCCAGGCCGGCCGCATGAAATAGATGGGTTTTCAGGGCTCAGCGGAAAAGGCACAGGTCCACGGCTGTGCGAAGGTCAGGGGGTAGGTCATTCCAGAGGGCCAGAGCTGTCACAGAGAAGGCCCTCCCCCTAGGGGTCGCCAGCTGACATTGACTGGTTGATGGCACCCTGAGGAGGCGCTCACTGTGGGAGCGGACTGGTCGGAGGAAGGTGTTTGGTAGGAAGCGGTCTTGCAAGTACCCAGGTCCCTTGCCATGGAGGGCTTTAAAGGTTGTTACTAGCACCTTGAAGTGCACCTGGAAAGCCACAGGCAGCCAGTGCAGCTCGCGCAGGAGAGGTGTTACACGGAAGCATCCAGAGGCCCCCAAAATCCCCCACGCGGTCGCATTCTGAACTAGCTGGAGCCTCCGGGTGCACCTCAAGGGAAGCCCCATGTAGAGGGCGTGGCAATAGTACAGGCGGGAGATGACAAGGGCTTGAGTGACTGTGCGTAGAGCATCGCGATCCAGAAATGGGCGCAACTGGCATATCAGGCGAACCTGATAAAAAGCCCCCCTGGCCACGGCTGTCACATGATCATCTAGGGACAGCTGAGAATCCAGGAGAATGCCCAAGTTGCAAACCTTCTCCATGGGAGCGAATGATTCGCCCCCGATAGCCAGAGATGGAACCAACTGGCTATGTCGCGACACCGGAAACCACAGCCACTCGGTCTTGGACGGGTTGAGTTGAAGCCTGTTCCTCCCCATCCAGACTCGCAGGGCCTCCAGACAACGGGACATCACTTCCATGGCATCGTTGGGGTGGTCCAGGGTGGAGATGCACAGCTGGGTTTCATCCGCGTACTGATGAAACTCCACCCCGAAACCACAGATGATCTCACCCAGTGGCTTCATATAGATGTTGAACAGGAGAGGCGAGAGGACCAACCCCTGCGGTACCCCTGTGGATTATAAAATGAATTCATACTTTGAGTCCATGCTTTGATTCAAATATCAAATGACATGATAATATGTTATTCCTTACCAGTTTTAAGATGGAAAACCAATCTTGATTCATTGAGAGGAATGCTTATATATTCTATTGAATATGTCCCCAACTAAAATGTCCCCATTCATTCAATTCTGAAAGGAATAGCACATTCTGTTACATTTGGGAACAAAAGGCAAACTTTAAGGTGCAGAGTACACCATGTGCAGAAGTGGTATTCACAGTTCAGGTGAACCAGTAGTGGCAACGGCATAAGGCTCCAACCACCTGCCCAGACATCATCACAGATGCTCTGCGCATGTGCAGAAGGTTCTGCGCATGCACAGAAGCACTGCATGTGAGCATATCAAGGGTGTGTGCCTGCATGCTCCTGATTCCAAAGTGAAAATTAGAACATTTCATGCCTGACCATATGGAATACTGAATTTTGTTTATCAGCACTTGTCTATACTCTCCATATGCCTGATTCTTGCAACAACCAATTGTTTTGCATACAGGTAGTCTTCTATTTGTGACCATTTGTTTAAAGACCATTTGAAATTACAGTGCTACTGAAAAAAGTGACTTATGACTGGTCCTCACACTTACAATGTTGCAGTTGTCTGTGGTCACATAATTAAAATTTGGGTTCTTGGCAACTGGAATGTGTTGATGAAAGTTGCAGCAATCCATTTGCAATTGGCTAAAATAAGCAAAGTCAATGAGAGAGGCTGGGTTAGCTTAAAGACCATATGATTTGCTTAACACCCACAATAATTTGCTCAACAGCAAATAATATTGGGTGTGACTCATTTAATGACCCCACTGTTTAACAAATTCCAGTCCCAACTGTGATTGTAAGTTGAGGACTAGCTATAACAGCAATAGCTGTTATTAATAATTGCATACTTTGAATGCTTTATCCAGAAAAAGATAGGACAGAAAACATGTATTTATCCTTATACCTCTGGTATGTTAAATAAAAAGAACAAGGACTTGTTTTTCTACGTTTCACATTTGATTTGTAACAAAAATGAGAGAAAGCAACGAGTGCTGATTTTGTAGGGAATCATCTTGGCAAAGGCACTGGTATATTCCATCCAAATTGAAGTGAATTTTAACAGCAGAGTATTTAAAAAAATGTTATTAACAAAAACTGTTTAATAAGGGAATTAATAGTTAGATATTAAAATTAAATACAAAAATTCTTTTTGGAAACATATCTTAAACATATCCTAAAACAAACTCAAAGTATAAGGTAGTAATTTGCTTGTGGGCCTTTGGAATGAAGGTGGCAGATGAGCTTCTTCAATTTCTTCATCTATAAATTACAAGAGAAAGACTGAAATTCGCTTGGGTCAAATGTCAAAATGGAATTTCTGAAATGGAGCGAAGTATTCGACTTATGACCATTATTAGCGATTGGTTGCTTTTGTCAAAAACTGAGGTCATCATAACCTTGAACAATTATTAAGTGACTGGTTGCAAATCAAGCACTATCTATAAATGTTTGGTTGATGCAAAGTCCCTGTATTGTTTCCTCAGGCAGCAAGCTTTGCTTTTCACAAAAACATGTGTTAAATGATTTTAATTTTTTTAAAAAAAATGCTATTGGATGTTAGATCAGATTTTATTTCATCCAGGTCACAATAATCCAGCTAGCATTTCTATTACATTTCCTGGGAAGGCCAGAGATTAGACATTAAGCTTTTTTATACTGTTCCCGAAGAAGAAAAATGTTCCTTTTGACAAACAACAGCTTTGCTAAATAAATCACAAATTATCTGAATTTACACTTAGTGCTGTGCTGCCAGCTGTAGTTTGTGAAGCTTAATGTTGGAGTTCTAAGCCAAACATAAAATAAACTGTACTTAATATGACTGCATGTAGCCTTTACCCTCATCAAATACAGGCATAAGGAAGGCATATATTTATACAAAGAAATTATGGTAAAGGAAAATAGTGCATCTGATTGCCTAGGTTCTTTGTATGTGTTCAGACCAGAATTTCTCAAAAAAATTACATCCTCTGACCCAGCTCTATTAAACAGTTGCCTAGTACTGCTGACATCTAGTTTGAAGATAGCACTTGCTCTCATCTAGGCCTTTGCCTAGCCTCATGTATACATCTTGGGTTATTTTTTCTATCATGTGTCACTTGGCATTTCATTAGGCTGGATAAGATTGGCTTTAAGGACTCCAATCATTGCAGGAGATGCCCAGATGACCTTATTTAGAATCTGAAGGTAATTCTTGCCCTATTTCAATTTCCTGCTCTGATCCATTGAGATGTTCTATTATAAGGTTTGTTTGCTTTTGGCTTATCATGTTGTGCAATGCCAGCTAATTATATTTTTTCAATAAATCATATTTTAAAACCTAGCTTACAGTGATGGTGCTGCTTGGCAAATCTTTGATTTCCTGATAGAGTTGGATAGGTGAAGATAGCACATGAAGGATTAGCTTCTAAATTTTGAAACTAATTAGTTTTGTTTATAATACTGTAGTTACATTTCTTTAACCATAACTCATCTCAAATAGCTTAATTACAGTTGATAGTCCTACCTCTGCCCTTCTTTCTCTGTAAGTATCTTGACCATCATTCACTGACTATAAATTCTCTGGATAAGTTGGGTAATCCTCTCTAGATCTTTTTTTAAAAATCCTTTTCTTCCAGCTTAAACATTAAACTAATAATTGTTCTCATAATGATATATGAACCACACAAAATTGTTTTATCTATTTTAAAGATTGTTCAGAAACATAAGCTCATCCAAGTATAACTGGAAGAGGGATGAGTCTGTCTGAATTTATCTTATCAATTTTCCAATGTTTTCAGAGAAGTTCTGTTTCCAAACTATGATTTAATGTGCTGGTGCTTTAAATGTTTCAGTCCATTGGGACCAAAATTCCAAGATTACCTCTTCACGTCTAAAATGAAATGGTCTAAAACCGTGTTAGTCAACCTGGTCCCTACCGCCAGGAAGGGCGTTCCAGCTCTCATGGTGGGTGGTAGGGGTTTTGGCCGATACTGAAGCACTTTCCTTTTTTAAAATTTAATTGACTTCCCTACTTTATAAATTGCCATTACTGTGGAACTGGTGAGTGGTTAGAAAATTTTACTACTAACAGAGATACAAAAGTAGGTGGTAGGTAGGTATAAAAAGGCTGACTACCCCTGTTCTAAAACATATTCCATATATTCCACAGAAAAAAGGATGGGCTTTGTCGTCTTAGTTTTGCCATTGAAATTCATGCTGTCGATGCCCTTGGATGGATCGTAAGTAGGAAGAAAGTCTAATTAGATATGTTAGGAAGGATTTCATTTTCTTAAGAAAGTAAAAACCAATTTTAACATTTTCACTGTCTTTTAATTGATAAAATGTGGCTGTTTTCATTACTATTCTCCTATTGTGATCACTGTGGCTTCCTGGAAATACTTACATTTAGCCTGGCATATCTAAATAAATAATCATAATTATTTATAACATTTCTCTGCTGCTTTTTGTTCTTCAGTCCCTAATTCAGGACTGAGGACAATAAAACAAAGCACCAGTCAATCACAGTAATAAAATTAGAGATTGTTTTAAATCAATAGATAAAAATATAAAATCATTATATACACTAAACCCAATTGAATAAGTAAATTAATATGTAAATTAGGAAAGCCATCACACAAACCTCGATTATTGTTACTAAAATTCTTTACTCCACTGCAGTGATATAACAAGCTTCTGGGACAATCAGTGCAATCATAAAATGTGAGCAGACAGACTTAATTAATATTCTTGCCATTTGTAGTTTGATTCTGAAGAATGGAAATGCCCTATGCTTACAGCTTCATTACTCTCTTGCAGCATCCGGGTGGAAATTTAATGAGTGTAGTAGCTAACAATATAGTGCTGCCATTATGCTCTTAAAAACACCTAGGAGGTATCCAGCCCACTAACAGCAGTTTCACCTAGCTATCTGATTAAGATAGATAACTTATCCATATAAAAATGCAGATCCCACACTGAAAAGTTACTAGAAATAATTGCATAGCATATTATTTTCTGATATGACCTTGCTCACATAATCAGTAGCAACCTAAACAACTATGTGTTCGATTCTGTAAACACTGAGAATCTATTAAAGTGAGTAGCCATATTAAATTTAATGATGATGATGATGATGATGCTAATAATAATAATAATAATAATAATAATAATAATAATAATAATAATAATAATAATAATAGAAAGTCCTGATTGTGATTGGAGCCCTTGGAGCAATACCTAGGGAACTGCCTCGTTATGTGGAGGTTCTCCACATAACGAGGACTTGCCGGACTTGAGCATTCTGACTCTACAAAGGGCCACCCTGCTTGGAACAGCGTATATCCTCCAACGTTACCTTGACAGTTCCTAGGTCCTTGGTTAGGACTCGAGCTGTTGAGCTACCAACCTAGCATACACATACACATACACATAGACATACACATACACAACTGAAGCAGGGCAGAGTAGCAAACAAGGGCGTATGGAGGAATAAAGGAAATAAAAGATGGTAGCTGTGATCAAACCTCTGCCCCATTTAACATGTATGACCTATAGATGCGTTACAAGGTTGCGATGACCATCTTCAAGGTGCTCCATGGCACGGGGCCTAGCTACCTACGAGACCATCTACTGCCCCATACATCCCTACGACCGATACGCTCTCACAGAGAAGGGCTACTCCGGGTGCCGTCAACCAGGCAATGCCGGTTGGCGATGCCCAGGGGTAAAGCCTTCTCTGTGATGGGCCCAACCCTCTGGAACGCTCTCCCCCCTGAACTCCGTGTCATCTCGGACCTCCGCCTGTTCTTCCAAAAAGAAACGCACTTCTTCCAAAAAGCCGGCCTGGCATGATTTTACTCGACACTGCACTGCCTTTAGTTACCAAAGTTTTAATTCAGGGGTTTTAATATGGGTTTTTAGCGCAGGGTGGGTTAATTTAATTGAGTTTAATGAATGTTTTATTTTTGTATTTATATTTTATATTCCCTGTGTGCTGCCCCAAGTTCCTATGTGGTGAGATGGGTGCGGCTTATAAATTTGAATAATAATAAAATAATAGATAGAAGAGGTGGGTTTTCAATTGTGCCAACCTGACTTTATTTTATTTATTTTTTGCTCCACTCTGAATGCTCTGATAGCAAGGCAAGAGTTTCTGTCTAGTTTCATCTCTACTTTCCTTCAGTGGATTAATAGTTTACCAACATCCAATGTGTCAACTAGTTCTTAAGTGGCATAAATTTAATATTCAATGACAGTGTGAGGACTATATTATTTTGGAGTAGTGATAGGAAGAGAGAACTAGAAATAAGGGTACTAGTTCAGATAATTGTAAAGTAATTACATTTTTAAATTAGAAAAATAGTAGGGTGGAAAGGTCCACTACTCCCAATGCCTTGGCTTTCTATGGTTGGGTATTTATGCTTTAATAAAAGCAGAAGACGGATCTGCACTATGAATTTCTCCCAGGCGATGGCATCATAAAAGCAGATGCTGGGTTTATTGGAACACTTAATAGTGAGCAGGGCAAAGCAGTGCATGCATTCCTATAATTCAGTGTTTCTCAACCTTTGTAACTTTAAAATGCATACATTTCAACTCCCAGAATGTCACACTACACTTTTCCATTGCTTGTGTTCTGAGAGAGACTAACTAACATCGAAGCGCAACAAACACGTTGTTAGAATAACAGTTGTAAAACTATTATGCACCCAACTTGTTTCTTTAGAACACGGGTGCCAAGCCTGTGGTGTCGTGTTGCCATCACATGACATATCACATTTTTTCCATTCGCCAAGCTGGGGTGAGCATGGCCTGAGCGTGATGCATCTGGGCCGTGGGCTACCAGTTTGACACCTCTGCTCTAGAATAACAATTATGAACGATTTTGTTTTTCTTCTGACTGAGCCGATCAGCCCTCCTCATAATTGTGAATGGCGCCGTCTTCCTTGGGCGAAGGGAAAACCCCCCGATAGCATGTTCTCCCTCACCTGAGCCGCGCCGGGAGCCGATTTTGTTTTTCTTTTGAAGAAGTATGGATGGAAATAAGGAGTGGATTCTGGCTGACTTTATTCCTGGTTTGCTTGTGTGCGTGCTAGATGCACCCTGCTTGCGTATGTGCAATTCAATTAAAATTGTTCTGTGCATGGACAGAACTTAAAAACAAGATGGTGGCGCCAATGGTGCTGACCGGAGAACCAGTTCGGGGGCGTGGCAGGCCTGGGTCACTGCAAGTTCCACCATACCACTACCAATTCAGCCGAACCAGTAGGAACCCACCTCTGATGAAAACAAGCCTTGATGCTTATATAGGATGATTTCCTGTTTGAAAGCAGCTCTGAACTTCAGCATGCTTATAACATGTGCAAAATTGGAGAGTTGAGCTCAATTTTCTGATGGAGCTCTAGTATAATTAAGGAGGCTGCAAATTTAGGGCTTTTTTTTAAAGTTAAGAGAAAGCTTCTTTAAATTTTTGCTTCATTCCTTCTGTCAATTTCCCTCTCTGGTCAACCTGCAAGTCACCAAGTAACTTTTCTCTCCTTTCCTTATCTTCTTGGTAGGACAATGAGTCTTGGATTTTTTTGTTTTTGGTATTTCAAGTGTGCAGAATTGATAACAACCATTGGATCACCATCAAACTGCTTTTAGGGAGATCTGGAGTGAAAATTATTGTGATGTGGAGGTTCTTTAAGACAACAATTTAGTGCTGGAAAATGTTTCCCCAGGCAAGAAGGAATAGCAAAATGAATCTGCAGTGTTTCATATCTCCCTGGTGAATTTTCAAATCAGGGAAGAAAACTGTTAGTTTCATTACTTCAGTAATTCTTTTGTTTTATTTTCCTTTTGCCCCATTTAGGAAGGAAATGGATGAATTTGTATGTCTTGCACTTTATACATATTCACAGAACGGCATTTTCATTCACTCATACCCACTAAATTCAATAAGGCACATATATCCCCAGCAAGAGCAATGTCCACTAAAGGCTGGAAAAAATGAGAAGCTTGCCTGAATAAAGAGATGGTAACCCTAATTCATCATGACAAATACAACTGAACTCACAAAGTTTAATATTCAGAGTTTAAAAAAACATTTTAAATTACATACTCTCCCATATTTTATTTCTAAAATATCATTTCTTTCCATTCCATTGATGAAGAAATTAGTACATTTTTTGACTTTTCAATTTAACCAAACAATACTTTTACTTTTTCCTATTTTTATGTATGTATGTATGTATGTATGTATGTATGTATGTATGTATGTATGTATGTGTACATGTATGTGTACATGTATGTGTATATGTATGTTGTCATTCTTCCTGCCTTTCTGTCCTCTGAGACAAACATCCACACAAATCAATTGTATTTTTGATTCTTCTCTGGCTTTCTAGGTTTAAGACAAGAATCCTACTAGTTACATGTGTCATAACATCATAGCACAAACTTTTCCATTTACATACTTGCATCTGATGTCAAGATGTAATTATGATGTC
Source organism: Rhabdophis nuchalis (assembly GCA_039707465.1). Lineage (NCBI taxonomy): Eukaryota > Metazoa > Chordata > Lepidosauria > Squamata > Natricidae > Rhabdophis > Rhabdophis nuchalis. The sequence continues at coordinate 327,750,749 of CM077643.1, forward strand.
AGGGCAGGATTTCCAGTATCATGATGGTGCAATCTTGTTTCATAATTTTGGGGATTAATCTTGGTTTACAGTAGACATTCATGTCGGTCGGGCAATGCCGACTGGCGACGCCCAGGGGGAGAGCCTTCTCTGTGGCAGGACCAGCCCTTTGGAACGACCTGCCCCTGAACTCCGTACCATTTCTGACCTCCGCCTCTTCCGCAAGTGTCTGAAGACACATCTTTTTCAACTAGCCGGCCTTGCGCAGCCTCCAACACCGCCAGTTTAAAATGGGGATTTTAATTCGGTTTTAACACAGGCCCTTAGTGGAATAAGTTAAAAAAAAAATGTTTATATGTTCTGTATGTTTTGATTTTCCTGTCCACCGCCCTGAGTCCATTTGGAGAAGGGCAGGGTATAAATTCAATAAATAAATAAATAAATAAATAATGTGTTTTTTCAGTCTATGTCACTCTACCTCTCTGCAAGTTCATCATCCTTGTCTTCCTCTGATAGTTCAGCTCTTGTTCTGGATCAAACTAGTATAATGGAAAATGGTTTAACAATTGCTATCCCATGGATGTTAATATTCGTTTTTTCATTACCCCTGAAAATGTGTATCATTGCCTTACTTTCTTCTGAGCGTTTACTGCTAATTGATAATATCTTGCATCAAGTGTTTGATTCCCCATGGCAAACTGGCTTTAGATTTAAGAACTATTGATTGACTTCTGAATGCCTTTTAATATTTGATAACTATTAAAACTTTATATATTTCAATAATTTAGTATAATAAATATTACAAATGAAATTATTTATGTTAGGGTTGTAGAAACATCATGAAACAGAAAGAATGCTTGCCATACATGGTGGGCATATACAAAAAATGTGAAAAGACATACTCAATGCCATTCAGAATAATTTAGGGGTCAAACCTGAAATGAAATCACTTTCTTACTAGCTATAATTTCAGAACCCTTAAACAAAAATGCCATCATTTAGAAAAATGTATGCTGACAATTGGAAGCAGGACATTTGTACTATATTATAGTATCAATAATTTTTGATTGGGAATGGAGTCTTGGAGAATATGATGCAATGGCAAAACTACTAACACACATATAAAAACAGAGGTTTAATTAAATTCTAGTAAGAATATTTTCTATATCTTCATGCAATATGGAGCAAGGTAAATGCAAACATTTATAGTATGTTTTAAAAGGGGGTCGAAGTGTTAATTATTCTATATTGTATTTACTTTTTCTAGCAGCTTCTTTTTATTTTTACCTTTAATAAATAACCAAAAAGAATAATAAAATGGTGACATCCTGAACATGTAGTGTTGGATGGTCAATAGGTAGTGTATTAGGGATTCAAGGGAATGCAGTATGCATGGATCTGAGCATGCATCAACTAATCACAGTGCAATAAGCTAGGAAGACTCTGTTAGAAAATATTATATTTATACTGGCCTATTTTAAAATATCCCCCATAAAATAAAATCTCCAGGTCTAGAAAGCAAAGATAAAATACTTTTACTATCTTTGCTTTCCCACCAGGTGTAGACTTGGTCTTCCATAAGAAATGCTATAATTTTCCCATTGAAACTTTATAGGGAAATTGTAGGTTGATCAAGAAGGAATAACTGGTGGAGATTAGTCTACAAAACGTTACTGTCTCACCAGGAAAAAAAGAAAGTATACAGTACAATAAAACTTAATTTACATAAATAATTTGGATTTGGGGCAGAGGTTAATATGGCCTCTCACTCAATGTAGCAATCTATTTAAAGAAATTGTTTCTTTCCCACTAATCCTATACATCCCTTTGGAGTTTTGCACAAGTATTGGACAAAGCACCAGTAAAAAAAAATCATCTGGTATTGGCTTTCTTCAGCCAGCCAAAGTTAGCAATTGTTATTCACACCCAGATTACAGTCTTTCCTAGCTATTGCAATGGACTCTATGTAAATCTACTCTTGAAAAGTGTCCAGAAGTTGGAGCTAGGCTGTTAACTATGGAAACACATGATTCATGTACTAAAGGATCTTACAAGATAGAATTTAAGATGCTGCGATTGATTTTTATAAAGGGTTAGGGCTATACAATGGATTGCTTCTCTTCAAAGAAACCCACCCACCTATTCAACTGTCAAGAGTGGCCCTCCTGAAGATGCACCCATTTTCAGAGTCTTGTCCTTCTAGCACATGGTAGTGGGCCTTCTCTGCTCTGCTCCAGTGGACACCTGTAAAGATGCATGTCTTTTGACAGGTTTGTAATTTTAGATGATTTTATTTATTTTTTATTTTTCATATTCAAAGTTGAGACTGAATCAACCAAGCAAATACATATGGCTTTTAGAGAAAAGACAGGTCTTCTTAAAAAAGTGTGCTGATTGGTTGGATTTTCATTGGAATACAAGGAGCAATTACCGCAACATACCCTGTTGTTGGTTAAAAATAGTCCCCAGGTTAGACTTGACCTCTGGTAACATAACTGAATTAGTTCATCACTGTCTTTTTTCAGAGTGAGGGGTGGGGAGGGGGGAGACAGACAGACAGATGGCTGGACAGACACTTGTGCTGTTTCTGTTTGCTAGTTGTTCATGAAAATTTTTTTGACTGAGAAATGGAGATTAGCATATATGCAACTTTTAAATCTAGGACTTTAAAAATTCTATTTGGATGCTGTTTCTTGAGATAGTAATGAGCTAAAGTTGAGTCACTAGCCGATGTGAAGGCATCAGCTCTTCTTTGTGGTGATATACAGAATTTTAGTGATCCATCTTGAGTGGCAGGGAAACCTTTTTTTTTTTAAATGGAAATGTAACAGCAGCTAAATAAATCAGTCATATATTTACAAGAAGTTTCATGTGCAATAATTCATAAGCTTTTGTGAAGAGTAAGCACCAAGAGACTAATTACCATATAATTAGGATTTTGAAATCTGTGATGTGGTTCCCCATTTTGCTCAGGCTAACTAAGCATTAAGTCCATGTTGATAGAAGACCCATTGTGGGAAAGGAATTCAGAATTAAACAAAGGTTAAATAGGTGTGTGAAGGGATTAATGCTCCGTTGGTTGCTATTTTAGTGAGAGAATTGTTTGTTTTCTGTTTGTGACTAAAAGTGACTACACTGCAGATGCCTGAGGACCTCAAAGATAAAGTTGTTTAGTCTAGCCATTGTAATTCAGCATAGGGATGAATTTTTGAATGTGATTTCCCTAGATGCTGAGAGGTATTGGCAAAAGTCATTTGCAATTACTTTTCCCATTATACCCAGTAAACCTAGATTATGTGCCAATTTTTACAGATGGGTTATATTGTACACCCAAACAGAAGCAGCTGTATTATCTCAAATTTATTTATTTAAATTTATACCCCGCCCTTCTCCACAGAGGACCCAGGACCCAAATAATCATTTCAGATAATTTTCCTGTGAAAAGAAGCACAAGAGAACAAAGCTTCAGATCCTTCTGCAGCTCCTCCTGATTTAGTCTATATCTATTATGTAAACATACATTATACAGCACGCCTAAATACAGATAACATAAATTAGATGTAGAATAAATACATTAGGAGCTGCAATGAAGTAATGTGACCATTGTTTAATCTAGAAGAAAGAAGATTGTTAAGATCCACAAACACACTGGTTGCTGTTTAATTTTAGCCCTAGAGGTTTTCACCATTAATTCAGAGACACCTATTCTGCTCTGAAAGAGCATCTTGATTTACTTTAATTGAAACTGTTGATCATTATGAATTAAGTTCAGCACAACAGCATGGAGGTATACATCAAATGATGTCCTGCTAAAATTTGATGTATATCTCAATGCAGATGAGACACGTACATGTGTGGGTGAATTTACAACTGGCACAAAGCAGTTGAGTACAATTAGAGCTGGTCTAGAATCTATTGTGAATTTATAAAAGCATAGCTGTGCTTCCCACACATTCCTTTAGACAGATATTTCAACACCTGTGGATGCATGACTGACCCAATTATTATGCTCTTTGATTGGCTAGTAGAGTAAAACTTGGATAAAACTTATTTCTAGGAATAACCTTGTGAATCAAGTGGGACCTATGAGGAACTTTATGATAAATGCAGGATCGTAGAGTTGGGAGAAGTCATTTAGGACAAGTGTCTATGTAGCTTCTCAATCATCCAGGTCATGGTTGTCCCAAAAATACTTTTCCAAAAGGCATCTGAACTTTCTTCCCCCTTCCCCTTAAAAAAGTTTATCTTCTCATCCAGAAATGTCTTCAGTTCATTTAGGACATCAAGTTTAACTAGGGGCTGAAAGCATATTTGAAATATGCTGTTTAGTTTCCATTACTCTGGGTGAAATGGGTACATCCTGATGGGTCCACAGGGTATAGTCACAAATGTTGAAGTTATGGTTTGATTAAAGCAGTTAAATTTTTTAGAACCTCTTCTGTGAGTGTGACCTGCTTTGTGGGAGTGACTTGCTGGCCATATGACCACATGGGAGTGGCTTGGCAGTCATGTGACTGGGTGGGTGTGGCCAACTTGTAAAATGTGGTGAAAATCACTTAACAATGCTCTTGCTTAGCATGTTGGCTCAGAAACTCTGGCATTTGAAGCATGCAAGTCTTAAAGCTGTCAAGTTACAAGACCCTTGCACCCCTAACCCTTTAGAAAAAAAAACCCAGGGGTGTTTAAACTTGACAGCTTTAAGACTTGTGGACTTGAACTCCCAGAATTCCTCCTCCAGTCATGTTGGCTCAGGAACTCTGGCATTGAAGCATGCAAGTCTTAAAGCTGTCAAGTTATAAGACCCTTGCACCCCTAATGCTTAGGGGGAAAAAAGCCCAGGAGTGTTCAAACTTGACAGCTTTAAGACTTGTGGACTTCAACTCCCAGAATTCCTCCTCTCGCTCTTCATCTTGATGATGGGCGGATGGGCGGGGTGAGGGAGCTGGAACCGGTTCTAAATGCCACTGTAGATTTGTGGAACCTCTTCTATAGAAGAGCTTAGAACTGGCAGGAATCCACCCCTTGATTAAAGCCATGCCTGTTTTTTCTGCATACTCTACATGTAAATAGAAGTGGAATTTTGATCACACCATTGTGACTATTCTCTTGAGCTTTCTGACCATACCAACCCTATACACATACTTATCAGATTGTATTTTTTCAAACAGTTCCTTTCTGTATATGTTACTGGCCAGCCCTATTTGTAACATTTAAAAAAGGTTTAACTGTGAGCAATGATTAAACTCAATGCTGTAACTCCATTAAGGTTTGAAATAACAGTGCAGGATTATATAAAATACATATTTTTGATAAAAGAATATGAAACACTCTCCATGACTACCGTCTATGCATTTTCATAGATTTGATTTGCGGTCCAGGTATTTTCCTATGATTATTTTGCATGGCTCCTTTCAGATTTTTCTTCTTTATTGAAATATATAATTTGATTATTAAAATAACAGCAATTCAAAAAATGCTTGATTTAGGTGCATTTCAGCTAATAATCTTGTTTGGATGAATTCCAAAGAAAGCTTTTTCAGTCATTTTCAGTCCTTTAAAATCATTGTAATATTTGCTGAAATACTTTTCTGACATTTCTTGGTAAACAGTATCCTGGTACAAAAGTGACCTTTACTCTTTGAAGTTTTGCAATGATGCGTCTATAATAAATTATTTCTAGGAAGATGCAACAAGCGAGAGTTTATTAATCCCACTTCCACAAACAATTTAGAGAAGAGAGAAAACAAGGCAGCCTGAAGCACATAGGCAAACCTAGCAAACTCTAACTCCAATTAATTCTCATTCTGTTCTTTCTGAAGTCCTCGGTACATATACTTTTGTTGTGGTATCGTTGACTGCAGTATATCTAAACACTTATTTTCAGGCTTGAAAATATAGCTGTGGGAGCCTGCCATGCACATCTTCAACCAAAGAACTAAAGTGCTGATACTTATTTGTTCCCCCATATAATTGTCTTCCATTTCCAGGAAAGGAAAGAGGAAAAATATTTCTTTTTTTAAAAACTCAGTGCAAGGTTGAGAATAGGAATTCATAAGGCCCAGAGTTTTATGGGGCCTTATTCCAACTCGGGTGCAACCCTCAGATCTTTCTCATCAATTGTAATTAATTGAATATGATATTCACTTAAAGTAAATTAATTATGTCACTTTTTTCTGACTTTGTTTTATTTTGTTCTGGCTTCATCTGCTTTGGGGAAAGTGGTGGAAAGTCTAGCATAGAGGTTCCCAAACTTGGCAACTTTAAGACTTGTGGACTTCAACTCCCAGAATTCTCCAGCCAGCTCTGCTGGCTGGAGAATTCTGGGAGTTGAAGTCCACAAGCCTTAAAGTTGCCAAGTTTGGGAACCTCTGGTCTAGCAGACCACTGAGAATCCCAACATGGTCCTTGGCCTACTAAAGGCGATGTAGTCATTGCTTCCAGATCTCTCTTTCCATCCATCTTTTCAATCTGCCTTCAGCTCAAGATTATTTCCCTGGTTTTTTTCAGCCAAAAGAGAAGGATCAAGAAGGATGTATAGTTTAAAAGAGATTTCAAAGTTGCTTGTATGCCAAGATAAATAAGGTTATTCTTTCTATCATTTTTCCTTTGGATTGTTACAGCATGAACATGCACTGTGTGTCATTCAATGGAGCTGAGCTATGAATGGGATAACAAACATGATCCATGTGCTTAATTGTGAGATTTCATTACTATTTATGTGTTTCACTTGTCTTTTTATGAGGAGTGATAGAAATCCGTTCCTTTAAGATCAGAATAATGGGAACCTAGAATAGAAATGTGATTAGTATTCAGTGTTTGATCATAGCAATATGGACTATTCGAATGAAATCCTGCACTTTAAAACCTACCATTGTTCTGTAGAAAGTCAGCCCCCACTCCTCAAAGAATGAAATATTTTGAGAAATATTTAAAAAGAAGAATATTACATTTCCATAAATGAGAAATGGAAAAATATGTTTTGTTAGAGGCAGGAAGCAGCCCCAGTCTCTCTGCCCCCAAGCAGAAACTGAGGAGGCGCCTTTTAGAAATGCAGATTTGGTAATCGATTCAAGACAAGATATTTTGAAACTCCCTGCAGAAAAGTCTAAACAAAGCCAGAATGGTAGGATTAGCCCCTCACTCAAGATAAAAAACCAGGACAAAGTCATTAAGCCACAATAGAAAGTGTCCAACACCCTCTCAGAACACAAGCCCCTTCATTGCATTACCCCAGAGCAGTCCAAACTTCAACCAAATTAGCTCAGACAAACACCTAGGATTTGCATTTCCTCTTTTCCTCTAGAGCCAGCTAGAGCCCTACCTAACTCCTACATGACCCCATAGGAATCTGACATCAGACAATATAATACATGTTCTGGCACAGGAACAGGAAGCTCAAGTGCAAAGCCCAAAGAAGAAATAAAAACCATCCACTCCCAACTCCATTTTGTCAGTTACCCAGAACCACAAACCCATGTGGTTCTGCTTCATCAATAAACCATCTTTCTAAATAGCTTCCATGTTTCCAGTGTCTTTCTTCCAGTTTTACACTGAATCAGATTGATTTTTCTTCCCACACTTCTGAAGTAGAGAAAGTAGTCTCTACCCAAATCAATGTTTTCTTGCTGACCATTCAAGTGAAAAAACTGGTCTTCTATAACCAAGTGACAGGTCAGTCACTTGCATTTAAGTGGAGCTAGCATCTGCCAAGGTATCTGGGCTCCAGGCAAAATACTAGCAAACATATTAATTGGCAGGTATGGAACACAACTGAATTTGTGCTTCAGGACACTGCTCTGCTCTTATGTCTTTGTTATTAGATTTGCCATTGGCTAGAAAAGATCCTGTATTAGAAAGGACAGATGCTGTCCAGTCCCATATTGCTTGGTCACAACATCTTTAGTTGACATCCTGTAATAATGTGGAATTATTTTCAATTTATGACAATCCTCCCCTATTTTTTTAAATGATTAAGAAATTCAGAAATAATGCAGATGACAATTATTGGCAACCAGAGCAAAAGCTTTTGCTATGTTCTGTGAATAATTCTGTTTGTGTAAAAGAATGCATTTGATGTCCAACATTTAATATGCCAGCCATTTTGATCCAAATTGTTCCAATATATACTAGATCATCTTGAAATAATTACTACAATGCCCCTAAAATGAACCAGTTTATTGCATTCCTGTATCTTTGCACTGGATGAGTTACAAACAAAATGAGAGAAAAATCGGCTCTCTGTGGAATAAGCATTTTCAAGCAGACTTACCCCTTAGTTACACTTAAGGACTGTCATATGGTAACGGAGAATAGGAATTCAAACAGCATCTCTCAAAATTGGCAACTTTTTAACATGTGTGGACTTTAGATCTCAGATCTGACTATTGGCAACCTTAAGATGCTGGTGGGGGAATTCTGGGAGTTGAAGTCCCCATGTGTTAAAGTTCCCAAGTTTGAGAAACACTGGATTGAAGGAAATGAGTCTCAGCTCCACTCTATCCCTGAAGCCTTAGAGATTGGCTTAAACTCAGATATTTTATTGCTAAACATTGAAGATCCTCTATGGGGACTAGCAAACTATGTACTATGTATTTTGCTTTTTCCCCCTAGTCCCAGTTTGAATCTGAAGTCTTCTCAAATGCAGGAAGGAAAATTTTGTAAGGGCTTCTTCCTAAATCTACTCTGTTCAAAATTATAACCTTCCAAAAATTATATGGATATTTGAAAGAAGGGCATTCAAAACAAGTGCTTCTTTCATGCATGGTGGTTATGCCTGAAAGCTAAAAAATATTTCACTAAAATGAAAAAATGGTTACAGGAAATTCAAACACCCAAATAGAGCTCAAAGCAGAATTGTTCCTTCTGGGGATTATTAAGGGAAAGTATACGAAAGAGATAAAATACTTAATTTTTCACATGATTACAGCAGCAAGAATAGCACTCGCACAATGTTGGAAAAGTGATACCATGCCGGCATGGTTTGATAATCCAAAAGATTCTTGATTGCGCAGAGATGGATAAGCTCACTTTGGAATTAAGGGATAAGGAATAATATTATATAGTTTGGGAAAACTGATATCTATGGATAAATAATAGGAACATGAAATGTTCAACTTAGAAACATAGATATATAGATATATGAATAATTAGGAATATAAAAATGTATTTGAATAACTAATAGTTATGTTAGCACTGTCAAAAAGGATTGAAACTTATACAAACTTATTTTTAAAGGTACTTGTATTTTAATGTTTTAAATTTTCAATAAAGGTTTTTCTTTAAAAATAAAATGAAAGAAGGGCTTTCCTATTTTATACATTTGAAAGTGGTGTCAGCATGCTGACAGAAAATAATTTATTCTTTTAAGAGTTCTTACTGTAGAAGGAAACAAATGTGTATGGATTACTGAGTTGGTCCAATGATAGCCTTCAGTGTCTCCATTCTTGGTTTCTTTGAAGCAAATAACATTTCAGATTGATACATGGCCAGCAGGTAATAACTGAAAAAAATCACCAGACAACCCTGGACTGCTAATAGTTTCAACTATATGCATGCCAGGTTCTGGCATCCAATGACAGATGAATATGTCATGCTTGCCCTGCAGAATCACAAGCACCTTATGGTTGATCATTTATTAAATCTTTATTTTATCATTGTTTCTTTTGTTCTGCAACAGCTGAGGTTGCTTTGCTTTCTGTTGTGTGATGGATAGCAGTACATCTTTTCAGCTCATTCAGATTTTAGCACCATAATGCTATCATCCTACTTAGTATTACAGAAGAGAGACTTATGGAACTTGCATATGATCAGCTTGACACTTTTGCCGTGACCCAAGAGCTTCTTCTATTTTTGCCACCAATCCACAGTGTCATTTATTTTCCTGTGTCAAATCTGAGTGGAAAATTTCCTCCTCCTCCTTGTCCCCCCATTTCCCAACTTTTATTATGCCAGGCTGAGTGCAGAAACCTGAAGCCTTCAGTTCAAAGAAATGTGCCCTCCCACAGAAACATATGTTGGAATCCAAGTTATGGAAGATGCTCTTGTTACCAAAGTCCTCTCCATAGTTTTTAAGTCTGCTGTGGGTTTTCTTTAAGCCAAATGTCATAATTCTTGTCAAATTGAACAGAGCATAGATAGAAACTGCATGTATCCCTTTCCACTCAAGACAGTACTAGAATACATTGAAAATATACCACAAACCAGGTGGGCATTCCTTTTTATATGTCTTCTTGTTTGCCAAAGAAGGCTTGTTTTGTACAGTTTATAGTATATGTCATAACGTTCTTTGGGTGACTGGGTCTTGGACAATTTGAGACTGGCAGGCTACAATTTATTTCAAAGGAAATTTCTTTTTGACAGGAACAGGCATTGACTTTATGTCCAAAGGGTTTATACTGCAGTAAAATTGACCTTTGCAGGCCTGTAGTCTTGTGGGTAAAATAAGTGGTAACTCAACAATAAAAGAAAAATTACTCTGAAAAAGCTATAAATTGTAATCCCAGTAGCACTTTTTTCTCTGCCCTCAAATATCAATGCAGGTTGCTGGAGGAAAGGTGTCTTCCCTTGTCTATCTATGATGAGATGGATCACAATAACAATAATTTCTATTTGAAATCCTTGGGGACAGTTTTGGCCATTCTGGGAGGCATGAATATATTCTTAAATCTGTCTCCTCCCTTTTAGTATTGTCCTGAACTATACAGTACAAAACTACTCCTTCCTCATCAGATCCTGCACTTCTGAATTGGGTAGACTCATGTATGGCTTCTGTCACATTTATTTCAGCCCCAGGAAACATCAAATGGAGTACATTTTATGTACAGAGTCCTAAACTAGATACAAACAGACAGGGAACATAATACTGACAGAAATCTGTTTGTATTTCAGATGAAAGGGTCTTACAATTATTTTTAAATGTTGTCATGATTTATATCTGCCGTCACATTGAAGATATGTCCACGTAAATTTGCAGAATAATATCAATTCTCCAAGTGGCCTATGTTCTATTTTGTTTTCAGAGCTTGCTCATTGATCTTCTGTGTGACAGATTATCCTTTAGTGAGCCCCATGCTGCCTTTCAGGGTGATGCTAATTGAAAGAAATTTTTGAATTTAAAACAGTGTGCTTCTATCAGAAGTTCCAAGGTGTGGGAATGGAATGAATGGATACTGAAACAGTTGCTTTGCCGTAAGCAAATTAAAAAAAAATTTAGACAGAGTATATCAAGCTGCATACATAGCAATGTGCCTTAGGTCATGCCATTCACACAAGCCAGCAAACGAGGCAAGCAAAGTGTAGTGGGCAGGCAGGCAAGTGGACATGAATTGGATGGGGATATTTAAGGGGGAAATATCTCACCAATTAATTTTCCCAGAAAGCCAGTGAGCAGGAACAGTTAATCAGGTGTTTATTCTGGGTATTTTGAAGAGAAGGGTGAGGTGCATTCCACAAAACCAAAGGTTTTTCACCCTTCTCCCCTTCTTTTTCTCTTTTTTCTTGTTTTGGTTATTGGGGAGGGGTGCCTCCATGACCTACAAAAGGCATGATGTGCTTGTTTTCCTCCCTAAAAATAATAAGAAAAAAATCAAAGCTGCATGTGCAGGCTCACTGTCCTCTTTAAAGAGAAAGCAAAGACTAGAGGAAAACCCCTCCATTCTCCGGGTTAATTAGAGAAAATGAGGACTACATGAATTGGACAGAAGTAGCACTCTTGGAGAGAAAATGCAGCCATGAAACCTCATAGAAGATAGAAGAAATCTAGGGACGGGGGCAGAGAGATTAAGAAAAATGGCAAGCTCTCAAAAAGAGCATTTCTTCTTTTAGAAGAGATTACATAGCTTTCCCATTAAAGATAGTTCTTCATCATGAATGAAGATCAGGTGCCACAAGTTTCAGGGAGTGAAGATGAAAATTCTATCCAGAGGAGGATTCCTACCCCTGTCATAAAATTTGGAGAAGAAACAAGATATTATATTCCTTATATATAGTAAAATTATAGCTGTGATTCTAATAGGAAAGACTTGGTTAAATAGGTAAAATGGCAACGGGAACCTTGGGAAGGACTGCTGACTTTAAGATTTTCTAAAAAGTCTTTAAAAATCTACAGAGAGAAATCACCATTCAGTCAGGTTTTATGGTAGTTGAATAATGCCTCTAACATTTTCTTAGGATATTTAAGCAAAAGGTAGATTTTTGAACCGATTTGTAATCTATGAAGGAAATAGAAAGCATGTAGTTATACTCAAAGGAGGTGTGTGTGTGAGGTGTGTGTGTGTGTGTGTTCGTACCGGTTCAGACAAACCAGTAGTGGTTTGGCAGCCTGGGTTTCTGGAACCAGCAGTGACCCAGGCCTGCCGAACAGGTTCTCTGGGTGGCGCCATAGGTGCCACCATCTTGTTTTTTTGCTTCTGCACATGCACAGAGCAATTTTTATTGCATGTGCGGAGGGCAACCATGAGCGAACCAGTAGTAGTGACTGATGGAACCCACCCCTGGTGTGTGTATGTACACATGTATGTGTGTATGTTTATCCACTCTTTATTTAGGAATAAGGGCAGGCATATTGAATTGCTCACATAAAATGTCTCCCAGTTTCTTACAGAGGCATAATATGATGGTTAAAAAATGAAAGCAGTAATTAGGACAAATATTTAAATCACAATTTACCATTCTCAGCATATTGACATGACAATCCTTCCTTTAGTACAGGGGTCCCCAACCTTTTTGGCATCAGGGACCGGTGTCATGTTAAAAAAATTCTGCGGACCGGTGGCCATGGTTCAGCGGCGTAGAGGAGAAGCAAGGGGGAGGGGGAACAGGCAGCGCATGCGCACACGAGGGTGTGTGAGTTGGCTCACTCGCCCCTCTTGGCCCCACAACGGCGCAAGCGACCGCCCAGGGGGCTGCCCCCTCCTCCCTCCTCCTCCTCTCCAGCCCTTTCTAAGAGTTGCGCCACTCACTGCGGCCCGGTTCCTATCAAGCCACGGACCGGCACCAGTCCGCAGCCCGGGGGTTGGGGACCCCTGCTTTAGTAGACAGTACTAGCTATCTGTCTGCTTCTAAAATTGCTATGAGCTGGATCTTTATTGCTCTAACCCATCAGAATATAAATAACAAAATATATTTCACAGAGGGTTCTTTTTTTGCTAGAAATGCTGTATAAGTGGCAAGGTAGGATGTAGATAAACTGTAGATAGTTATTTTAAAGGTTTACATGGTAGCCATGCATCAAAAGGACACAACAAATTGTGGGTAAAATGAGCAGACAAAAAACGTTTAGCTGAAACACTGTTGGAAAAGGAGTTTGAATCTACAGAAACCCAGGTTTAGCTGCAGAGAGAAATGGAAACCCACCTATTTTCAACTTGTCTGGCAAATAACCTTTTCTCGTAGACTTGAAGGGTGTTGAGCTTTATGTACTACTATATGATGAATCTTTATATACGGTCTATCTAATGTGCAGGTGGGATAGAAACACAACTGCATGCTAGTGTGGACTAAAACAGTAATGTGTGAAAGACCAAGAGAAGATCAAAGTAGGACTAATGGATAGAAGTAATAAGAAACATACAGCATGTGAACATCCATGGACACAATTTACCCAGCTTGTAATAATATCCCAAGTCAAAACTTTTAATTTATAAAATAAGAGATGGAAAAGAATTCTGCTTTCCCCTCTGATTTTCTCTGTGGAAGAATATGTTTGTGTGTATGTATGTGTTTGGTTTAGTTTTTGGTTTATTGGATTTATATGCCGCCCTTCTCCCAAAGGACTCATAAAACACACATATTACAAAAGTTAAAAGGGAGATTAAATAAATATCCAAAAAACCCAATTGACATTTACAATAAAATTTTAAAAATTAAATTAAAATTAACAATTAAATTAATCATTTATTTTATTCAGGCCAGGCCGGCTTGCTGGAAAAGGCAACTTTTTAGGGCGCATCGGAATGACCGGAGGTCGGGAATTATGCGAAGCTCTGGGGACAGGTTATTCCAGAGGGACGGTACTCCCATAGAGAAGACTCTCCCCCTGGGGGGTCGCTAGCTGACTCTGTCTGGCCGACGACACCCTGAGGAGGCCAACTCTGTGGGATCACACTGGACAGTGGGAGGCTACTGGTGGTGGTAGGTGGTCTCACAAGTACCCTGGGCCTAAGCCATGGAGCGCTTTAAAGGTCATAATTAATACCTTGAATTGAACATGGAAAACAACCGGCAACCAGTGCAAGCCGCCTAAAAGGGGTGTAACATGGGAGCACCTAGGTACCCCCATGATAACCTGCGCGGCCGCATTCTGAACCAGCTGAAGCATCTGGGGGCTCTTCAAGGACTGCCCCATGTAGAGAGTGTTACAGTAGTCCAGGCAAGAAAGGATGAGGACATGTACAGTATAAATGTTTCCCTATTCTATAGCTTGCCATATAATTTTCTGCTTTTGGCCTGCCACTTCTCTTTCTCTGTTTTATACATTGGAAAACTTTTTTTTGGGGGGGGGGGGGATAAAGGAGTTACAAGAGTGTGGATCCCTATCTGATTACTAATTTAAGAAACCCCCTTGCTTAAATAAGTTGGAAAACGTTGATCAATGATGTATACTTCTAATTAGTTGTGTAAGAACTGAGAAATACACTAAAGGGACAACTGTATTGAAATTGGAATTCAATAAACCAATGCAATTGTTGTAGTGAGTATTTTTGCTTTCTTCTGGTGGTTGTGCCCGTTGGGGACAAAAGTCCTGGGAAAGAGAGCAAAGGTTCTTGTTCCATTCCCCTTTTCAATATCCTTGATGAAATGTGTGTTTAATACAAGTGGATCAATACGTTCTGGTCCATGTTAGTTTTACATTGGTTAATTCACACCTTCTTTACAAAATATTTCTGCATTAATCTGCATCTTTTAGAAGCGCACATAAAAACTAGGTCTGAGATGCATTTGAAAATGCTTTCTTAACAAAATATGTTTCTAAGTTTTGTTTGATTTTGAAGATGCTTAATTGGATCAGGTATTTTTAGGTGGCTCAGTTTTTCTTATTTTGTGTAAGTTTTACTTCTTTTCAATATAGATTTATTTTATTAGTAATTATTCGTTATTGTTGTTATATGGTCCATTCTGTTTATACTCACTGCAATTGGAATCTTTGAAAAAGTATAGAGACTGAGTGGCTCTGGGTTTGGGGTTTGTGGGCTCAGGGAGAATTGCCATCTTTGGTCTTGGTTGGGGTGGCACTACTCCTAGCAGACCCGGGGTGGTTCTCCTGACTCCTGCTTAAAGAGCAGGTGGTGGTCGTGGCCAGGAGGGCCTTTGCGCAACTGCGGGTTGTGGGTCAGTTACACCCTTTACTGGACAAACAATCCCTACTCACAGTCACTCATGCCCTAGTTACTTCCTCTCTTGACTATTGCAATGCACTCTACATGGGGCTGCCATTGAAGGGCATCTGAAAGGTCCAGTTGGTGCAAAATGCAGTGGCTCACATGGTTTTGTGCAGATCCCGGTATGCACATATATGACCTCTCTTGCGGGAGCTGCATTGGCTGCCAATTTGCTTCTGGGTGCAATTCAAGGTGCTCGTTGTCACCTTTAAAGCTCTTCGTGGCCATCAGGTTATCTGAGGGACCGTCTCTTGCTGGTCACATCTACCCAATCCATCAGAATGGGGATGTAGGGAATGTTGCGGGTCTCATCCCCAAGGGAGATACACCTGGCAGGATCCAGAAGAAGGGCCTTCTCTGTGGTGGCTCCCTCTCTCTGGAACATCATTCCCCCACAGATTAGAATGTCCCCCACTCTAATACTCATCTGGAAGGCACTGAAGACTTGGTTTGCCAGCAGGCCTGGGGAACCCAGATTGGGATGGAGCCCATTAAATGGCTCGTGTGATCTGCTGTCACCAGAGCAGGGGGGTGGGGGTAATTTTATTATATTATACTATATTAGTTTATTGGATTCTTTTTATTAGTTTTATTGTTTTAAATGTGGTTTTATCATCTGTAAGCCATCTTGAGTCACCATGGGCAAATAGGCAGCAATACAAATTCAATAAATAAATATATATTTTTATAAAAAATATATATATGTATATATACATATAGTATATAGTACATATTCATATAGTATATTCATATATACATATATGTGTGTACGTGTGTACAGACAAACACACAGAGTTTTTGAATCATAGATTAGATCATGAAACCTGAAAACACCAAAGAATAACTTCCTTGATCAGCCAAGATGGTGCTGTCCAGATCAGTCAGTTTTCTTTGAAATACAGTAATAAATCTTGAAATGTTTATTTTGAGTGTACATGGATCTAGATACTTTAAAAACAGATCTGAATTCTCAAGCAGTTGATCATTGTAACATTTAACAGTACTTTCTAATGCATGTGATATATTTATTTCTAATATTCTTGCTTGATAATTTCATGCCCAAACTCAGTTGAGTTCAAGTGGTATTTACCCTATTTGAAGCTACTTAGGATTAAAATCTTTAGAATCTCTACTTCCATTGATTTTAGCCAGGTAATGATTTCTAGTTGCAGGCTTTGTACTTTTGTCTACAAAAATCTTTGTAGAGAGAATACCTTTATTAATTCTTTATACTGAATGCTCATATTCCATGTGTACAACAAGAAGAAAATATCACAGAAGTAATCCAAAAAGTGCAACTTTTGTACCGCTTATTTTAGGTTTCTCTTTAATCTAATTTCACTCATTCGTACTTTCCACATGTGGTATTGAAGGGACTTTACTTTTAAGGTTTGAGGTCTTTGGACCTGAAATTGTTCTTCTCTTCTTTCAAAAGAGCCAAAAGCAATAGATACCATTCCATGGCTGAGTCCTGGTAACTAGTGTTTTAATACGCAAGTCAGCAAGGCTGCTGCCGTGTTCTTTGGAAACTGCAGATGTGGCTGTGAGTGTTAAACTGGGTCCTTTTAAAGTTTCCTCAGACATTGCAGCTGCCACTACTGCATCCCTCTCCTATTAGGTTAAGCCAGGGGTCTGCAAAGTTGGCTCTTTTAAGACGGGTGGACTTCAACTCCCAGAATTCCCCAGCCAGCTATGCTGGCTGGGGAATTCTGGGAGTTGAAGTCCACCCGTCTTAAAAGAGCCAACTTTGCAGACCCCTGGGTTAAGCAGTGGTGGGTTCCTACTGGCTCAGACTGGCGTGGCTGAACCAGTAGTGATTTGGCGGCCTGGGTCACTGGAAGTGGCAGCAACCTAGGCCTGCCATGCCCCTGAACTGGTTCTTCCAGTGGCACATTTAGCTGCTGCCATCTTGTTTTTTGCTTCTGCGCATGTGCAGAACAATTTTTATTGCAAAGCGCACTCATGGGCGAACTGGCAGTAGTGCCTACCGGAACCCACACCTGAGACCAAAGGAAATCTGGACAGCAATGTCTCCCGTATCCTTGACTGGCTACAGTAAACATTCTAATCCCAATGCTAATCTAATTTTTAGATTTTCAGACAAAATCCTCCCAAAGGTTTTGAAATGGATGATGTTATTATAGGAATTTCATATTTTTATTCAGTCTTTTTTTAATCAATTAAAAATATATATTATACACTAATGAAAATACAGGTGAAAGGAAATCAAGTTCTAAGAGCTTTTTGGAAATAAAGCATAATCTATGTCCTGAGAAAGAAATGAAGCCAAAATCCAGGTTTCTTCCAATTTGGAATATTATTTGCATTAGTTCCCCTTCTTTCATCTTTTTTTTACATTATAATTATTTGTGGTATGGTGAATTTTGTAAGTGAAAAGATTGACAGATTATTAGTACTAAGCTGCACAGCAAAATTATTATGAAAAGATTATATACTTCATTATAATAATATTAGCCTTGCTGAGTAGGAAGCTGAGACTTTCGTCAATAATCTGACAATCATGCAACAAAGTAAAATTAACTAGGAGGCTTGCAGCATCTTAAAGGCATATTCATGAAAGCATAAACTTCATACATGTGCAAATCTTTAAAAGTGAATTTTCTAGGAGGTTTTTATTTTCCCCTCCAATAGACTGATGACACTCTTATTTTAATGAAACGGCCACTGTTTTAAATGTATAAAACAATCTTATGTAAGTTGTTCAATGTTTTCATTGAAAGCTGCGCTTTTAAATAACAGTGTCATTTATGCACATTTATTTTATTTTATTAAATTTATACCCCGGCCTTCTCCAAAAGGACCCAGGGCGGCGCACAGGAATTAAAAAATACATACAAAATCAAGTAAAAATTTAAAAAACTTATTTAATAACCGTCCTGCACTAAAACCAAATTAAAATCCCCAAAATTTAAAACTGTCTAAAATAGTCATTGTGGAGGTTACGCTAGGCTGGCTAGATGAAACAAATGTGTCTTTAGATAAAATAAAATAAAATAAAATAAATGCACATGATGTAGCACTGGTAATAATTGGGATTTAATCTGATTCTTTTCCTCTCCTGAACTCATGCCAAGGTTCTCACTGTAAATCATTCTAAATACCCAAATGGGGGTGAGTGTCTTCCGTAGTTTCTCCCACAAGATTTGCGAGCATATCTGGGCATGCCTATTAGAAGAGCCATGGTGGCGCAATGTTAGAATGCAATACTGCAGGCTACTTCTGCTGACTGCCAGCTGCCAGTTCAGCAGTTCGATTCTCACCAGCTCAAGGTTGACTCAGCGTTCCATCCTTCCGAGGTTGCTAAAATGAAGACCCAGATTATTGGGGGCAATATGCTGACTCTGTAAACCACTTAGAAAGGGCTTTAAAGCACTGTAAAGCGGTATATGTCTAAGAGCTATTGGTATTTTGGCAGCATTGATGCCTATAATTCCATAATATACAAAATAATACCTAATCTTTCCTTTTTTTTTTTCTTTCTTACATTTTCATTTCAAAATTTTTGAAGCTCTTAAAATTTTTCTTATGCTTTAAAATGAAAGGAGGGTGGTTTAATCTGTTCCAGTGAATTTATACTAGAAGAAATCAGAAAGTCCAACAATTGGATACTGAAATGATCCAGTGAATGTTGCTTCTCCCATCATGTTAAAACTCAGTTCCAACTTCTTGTGAGCCCTTAAGGAAAATGGAACATTCATTTCTGCACTTTTTTTTGTAGATAGTCAAATTTAAACTAATTTAACTCCCCTTTCCCTACCTCAGTGATGTACCTCAGGGATGTAACTGATCATCTGCAAACCCTCTTCATTTCCTCTATGTGACTCCAATTTGCCTCCTCTTCAGTCTTTTTATTTCAAATATAAAAAAGAATCTGTTTTAACTGCACTAAACACAAAGTACAATGTGGCATTGTGTGACACATCCTCTCCTTAAAAATAACAATATCCCAAAGAATACCTGACTGTAATGTTTATAGTTTAAGGTTATGAATGTGTCCTTGGAAATCTTTGGCTTGATTATTTCCGCCCATACTCTGTTGATTCTTCTCGAAGGTAAGGAAAATATGACTGGATGTCACAATCCAGTGTTCTCCTTTATTAGGAAAAAACAGTCTTATTATTTAGAAGATTAAACATGAATGGAGATGACTCATCATTTATTTAATAAATAGGAATCTGATTCATAGCCTCCTTTTGTTCCTGAACCATCCTTGGACCTTTGTAAAATCGTAGTATGGTTTGGCTTTTGAAGGTTCCCTCATTTTTTTTCAAGTGTTACATAATGTATTTGTTTGAATCAGAGATGGTACTTATTACATGTTACCAGAAGGTTACTCCAATTTTTTTTCAGGAGAAGCCAGAGAAAAGGAACCACTGTTATATTCCTATACAATTCAACACGGAAGAATACAACAAATGAAAATTGATTATGTGCCATCAAATTGGTGCTATCTTAGTAATTACATAGATTGTCTCCAGGAGAATTTGGCACCTAACTTGATCCTTGGGGTCTTCCAACAGTGTATCCCTCACTACTGTAATTGACTCCATCTATCTTGTTGCTGGTTATCTTCTTTCCTTTCACTTTTTCCAGAATTATAGCCTTCTCCAGAGAGCTTGGTCTTCACACAATGTGACCAAAATTCACCATACAACACCCAATAAAACAATCTTCTCAGTTTATAGAATGGTGGTGTAAAGGTGTTGCAGTAATAATCCATGCTTGTATTAGCTTCAGCTGAATCTTCCCTCTGAGTAAATGTTTGCTGAGCTTATTTGCAAGTGAAGAACGAGGCAAGTAAAATGTTTAGCGAACATAGCATATTTTGTAGTTTCACTGGTACATATACATTAGTCCAGGGGTCCCCAACCTTTGCAACTTTAAGTCTGAAGGACTTCAGCTTCCAGAATTCTCCAGCCAGCAAAACTGCAAATATGCAGTTTGTTTCATTTGGCCAATGCTTTTTCATAAAGACTTAAAAATATCTAATAGGAAGGAGAAGGAGACATGGCATTTGCCTTTGCAACAAGCAGTAAGAATTAAATGCAAATGTGAAGTAATTTTTAGATTAGGTCAACAATTCTGTTTTTTCAGAAGTGTTTCTCAGTGCCAAGGTCTATTTCTGTTTAGGGTGATGAACATCTTCTTCCTTGTTAACTTCCTGGTTAGACTCTGGCTGAGATGGCAGATGAGGCACATTCTCACATTAGCAATGGGACAGCTCCTTTCACACTCAAGAGCAGCAAGCCAATTTAGGATACAGAGCAGGTCAAATCTTCCAATACTTTGCAATTTCTCTCCACTTTTCAGCTTCTGCTGCCTGGGGCCATTGTCTTTCACCTATCAGAAGAGTCACCCCTAACAATCAAGAAAGCCACTGAGTTAATTAAAAGAGTATTTAATTCAGCTAACCATAGTATTTCTTTCAAATTGTAATTAGGATTCTTTGACTAGAGGATAATTTCATCTGTACTTCCTCTTTGTCATATTACCTGTCTAGTTTTTCATAGTCAAAACTACCTTTTTAATGTTATGTGAAGTTTTCACTTTCTTTGCTCTTTCTATTCTTCATCTCAATCATCCAGTGTGCATGTCCTAGCATGCAAGCCTTTGTAGTTACTTGTCTCAGTTTGCAGACTATTAAATTAATGGCTGTTGCACTGAATTGCAAACTGCAATACTAATGGAACATTGGTTTTAATTTCAGATCGGTATCTGTTGAATACTGAAGTACAAATGGGTTTCTAGAACACAAGGCATGGGCTCCAGCTTTTATGTCTCTCAAAGCTTTAATTCCCCTGATTTTATCATCTAGATAATAATAATTGTCAAACAAGATTTATATCAAATGCTTTCTCCCTATCAGGTACTGAACAATGCAATACAGAACCAGAAGAGCAATTCAGGTTGAATGTCAAGACCTGTTAAACTTATAGTTATGCTTCGTTGTGTTCCCTGTACTGCACTGGGGAAGGTAATATGCTCTGGCATTAAGGCAGACTTTAATTTCACTTTGTCTGTGGTACTCTGCCATAGGAACTTACAATTAAAAATAAATGAAAGGGATCAACACTCCCTGACTTCATTTTAAGGGAAGTGCTCTGTAAATGTTTCTGGAAAACATAGCATCATCATGGGAATTCAGGTCCTGCTTTATAGTGCAATGCTGTGATAGCTGACAACCAGTGGAAAGTTTGAAGTCAGTTATCTTGCAATCTTGACTGTTTATTAGCTAATTAATTAAAAATATCTATTCACAGTTAGTATTCCTGGTGCAACTTATAAACGTTTAGAGCTGAGCCTATTTAATTTGCTCAACACTTAATTTTCATCCTCCTGTAGAAAAGGGCCATTCGGAAGAATTGGGGGCCAGTTTTTTTGGTATATGATTTTTAAAAATCCTGTGGGGGTCCTAGAATTACATTGAGTCCAGGAGGCAAAATCTACCTACGTGATCAATACATTTTTGCAGTGAAAAAAAATTAATTTTAGGAAAAAGCTGTGGGTTCAACTCTTAAGAAAATGTCAAAGAACCTGTCCTACATAAGGGAAATGTGGATGAATTTCTCTGCTCATAAATTTGAATAACAATTTCTCCAATAGAAGCAGATGCCTACATGATCAAAATCAAATGTAGCTCAGTAGGAATGATCCTATAAATTCACTGCCTTGCAGTAAAAAAGAATGGTGAGAAAGAGGTTTTATGTTTTCTTTTTAAAAATCCATCATATTGTGATTAAAGAGAAAAAATCCATTTGAATTGTTTTAAAACAGCTCCCCGTCAGGAATATG
The DNA here is from genome assembly GCA_039707465.1 of Rhabdophis nuchalis. Classification (NCBI taxonomy): domain Eukaryota; kingdom Metazoa; phylum Chordata; class Lepidosauria; order Squamata; family Natricidae; genus Rhabdophis; species Rhabdophis nuchalis. Next base: position 327,772,918 of record CM077643.1, read on the forward strand.
ACTCATTGTTCCCAAATCCCTTGTGATTTCTTTATTAGCTTCAGTCTTTTAAACATAAGGGTTTCTAACCTCAGGAAGATCTAGTCTTGGAAGAGAAATCTGGGTTTGGATCTTCCTGAATTTGGAGCTAGCTTAGAGGTATGTCTAATGCATCCTAAATTGCTATCTTGGAGATCAAAGAATTCTGGATTGACTCCACTCGAATTAAAATAATTGATTTTATTCATTGTTAATTCTATCTAATACAACTATTTAATGTGGAAAACTGAATTTTAATAATCTGTGTTCATGTTCTGACATAACTGTGCCACGTGGTCTCCCATTCCAGTAAAAGAGGAACATTTTGGCTCCATCTATCTCACAGATGTTCTTACAGCATCTGAGTATCCTGCTAGATCTTCTGATGAGGCTAATTGCTAGTTTCTATTTAGGCAGCTGCAAGATATGAGGAACGATCAATTCCACTTCTTTTATGATGAATAGAAAGTAGTATAATTGGACTGTCAGGCCTGCAGCCATTTTTTCGTTTGGATCTTTGGCCTACCACACTTCTTGTTATTCTACTATGTATTTTCTATTGTGGGAAAATTGGAGGGGAAATTATAGGAGTGAGATGTGATGTAGCCATAACAAAATTATTTCTAGAAAGCCAGGGTCATTCTTTGTCTTTGTACCTTTGCACCTGACTGGAACTGGATGGGTGGAACTGTCAGCATGGCAATGGAAGATTGGACCATGCCATGGACTTGTGGGTATGGGGGCAAGATTTTGAACTTTCAACTGGGTGGGGAAAACCAGGAAGCTTTCAGATCCAGGTTTTCCCAGATGTGCCAACATGGCTCTCTTAATAAATTGGAACTTTGAGCAATACTTTGCTTTGGACTCTGATTTACTTTTGGATGTTATTTGGAACCCTGACATGGACATTTCTTAACAATAAGCAATGGCTAATGTGTTCTTTCATAGAAAAATGCTTCCAAATCAGTCTTCCTACAGTATTGCAAAGACAAATGAACAGACTATGCTACTTCATTTCCAAGTAGGGACCATTTTTGTCTCCTAGACCACATTTCAATCTGACATGTACAGTTTTTTACTAGTTTTATGTCTCATTTTTAACAGCCTTGTATGTTTTTGCTATGTGGTAGAGGAAACAAGGAATTTATAATGCTATACTAACATTTCATTTGGAGATACAATTCAAAGGCAATTCAATCAAGGCTCTGAATCAAATCTCCTTGAACACAACTGACAATTTGGATTGAATCATCAAACCAAATTGGATGCTTTGAAATCAGTTCAACCATAGTGTCTGCCTATACGCAAACCCACTTTTGAAAATCAAACGAAGTTACATAGGGAAGTGGGGGATAAAGATACAGTTTCCATGATTGTAACTAATAGAACCTGCACAAAGTTATAGTTATTTTTTTCCTGATTATACAGCCTGGAATTGTGAAGCACTTTTGTACACTTAGTTTACTTTAAACTCAGAGAAGATTGATTTTCCTGTATTTTATTTTCAATGAAGCTCTCACTTTGATTCCAGCAGAAGGAAAATGAGAAGGATCTATAACTAGAATTGGTACCAATCCTTGTCATGAAAGCTGAATCTCTACTTCCATGAGCTGATAACTGAACCTGTTTGCACAAACACCTGTAGATTTGGCTGCCCATATTCCTGCAAAAAAGGATCAAAGTTTGTATTTTTTCCTTCAGATTCTTGAAAGAGGAACATGAACTTTATTTTGCTGTTTTCTTTCCTTTTCCCTTTCTTTTTCCCACCCTCTCTTCTTTTTCTTCCCTATTCCCCTTTGTTTTTGCTGCTTGTCTAGGATTTATTATAAGCACACTCTTGAGCTGACTGAACAGTAGTGCTTAAGACTTTCAACATCTCAAAGGCTTTGTTTTATTCTGCTAAGCTGAAGTTGCATCTGTACGTATTATTCGCCCTATGTGTTTCATAGTTATTTATAGAGTTGAAAAGATTATAAGGCCACACTTTTTCTGTTTGTTTCTGTTTATTCCATCCATCCATCCATCCATCCATCCATTTTCTTTCCTATACATTAATTGATAGTGTTATATTACTGTGATAATATTCTTACATTACAGAACAAACAGGTATAAATATTTAAAACATGCTTGCCATCACAAAAGATTATTATGAACCAGTGGTGGGATTCATTTTTTTTTTACTACCAGTTCTGTGGCCATGGCTTGGTGGGCGTGGCAGGGGAAGAATACTGTAATATCTCTATTCCTTCCCCACTCCAGGGGAATGTTAATGCAAAATCCCCATTTCCTCCAGATCAGCTGGGACTCGGGAGGCAGAGAATAGATGGGGGCAGAGTGGTTCTCTGAACTACTCAAAATTTCCAGGGCTGGTTCTCCAGAACTGGTCAGAATCTGCTGAATACCACCTCTGTTATGAAGCACAGTGAGCCAGAAAATCCAATATCCTATTGAGAAAACACTTCTGGAAAAAGAACCAAATCACTGTTTTGTGACAGAACTTTCACATTTATCTGGGTGGAAAATGAGCAGTTGGACTTTGACTATTAGCAACGCTCTCCATTTCATTGTACAAAAAGGATTCAGAAGGAACCCCCCCCCCCCAGCTCAGTATCATCTATGGAAAACCATTGAATTAGAGCAGTGAGAGAGACAATGATAGTTCTGGAGATTGATTGATTTGATTTATTGGATTTATATGCCGCCCTTCTCCCAAAGGACTCAGGGCAGCGTACAACATAAGAAACACATAATACAAAAGTTAAAAAGAGATTAAGTAAAGAATCCAATAACCAATAAGCAATAAATTAATTAACAATTTACACATTATGGTATAAAATAAATTAAATTTGGAATTAAAATTAATAAGTTATTTTGTTCCGGCCAGGCCGGCTTGCTGAAAAAGCCAGCTTTTTAGGGCACACTGGAAGGACAGGACATCGGGAATTATGCGAAGCTCTAGGGGTAGTCATTCCAAAGGGAAGGCGCTCTCACAGAGAAGGCTCTCCCTCTGGGGGTCTCCAGCTGACACTGTCTGGCTGACAGCACCCTGAGGAGGCCAACTCTGTGGGATCGTATTGGACGATGGGAGGCTACCGGTGGCAGTAGGTGGTCTCGCAAGTACCCTGGGCCTAAGCCAGGGAGCGCTTTAAAGGTCATAATTAGTACCTTGAATCGCACCCGGAAAACAACCGGCAATCAGTGCAGGCCGCCTGGAGTTATTATGGTATTATGAATGGATAGCTCCAAGACATTCAACAGTCTCAAAGAATTACATTGTTAGTTTGGTAGTTTTACATTGAACTATCTGAATTGAACTGTCATGGAATCCTAGGTAAGAAGGATTAATTTATTTATATAATTTATATACCACTCGTCTCTCTATCCTTTTCATTTTAATGAAACTTCCTGACCTTAAGAATGACTAATATACAAGTATAATTCACTGCTTGCCCTTTTCCCATTTTTGAAGGCAGTTTTCCTATTAAAGAATACAAAATGCAAATTGTGAGAAATGGTTTATCGGAAGGTATGTACAGAAGGTGATTGTACATACTTTTTTGTGTGGCCAAAGAAGTAATATAGAGATAAAAGGTAAAGGTTCCCTTCACACATATGGGCTAGCCGTTCCTGACTCTAGGGAGCGGTGCTCATCTCCATTACAAAGCCGAAGAGCCCCTGCTGTCCGAAGACGTCCCCATTGTCATGTGGCCGGCATGACGAAACACCAAAGGCGCACGGAACGCTGTTACCTTCCCACCAAAGGTGGTCCCTATTTTTGTACTTGCAATTTTACATGGTTTCGAACTGCTAGGTTGGCAGAAGCTGGGACAAGTAATGGGAGCTCACACCGTTACGCAGTGCTAGGGATTCAAACCGCCAAACTGCCAACCTTTCTGATTGACAAGGTCAACATCTTAGCCACTGAGCCACTGCATCCCCCAAATATACAGATAGTTTGAAACAAATTAGAGATTTGAAAAAGAAAAAAAATGTGTGAAATTGAATTTAATGGGCTCATGTATGCAAAATTCCACAAAGAATACCGTACCGGATTCTGTACATATACAGGGATCCCACGGCATAGTTTGTCAGAGGTACTGGCACATAAAACCCAGGTTCTCTTTTTCATTTCAGACCCACAGAAAGCAGATATTACTTTATTTACAGCTATTTAACTTACGGCCCTCTCAAATGTGTATTAACTATACTGTAACCTGTCCAGACTGATTCAATGACCCTCTTGTGGCATTTAACAAAACAAATATATATTTAAAGTCAAGGGAAGCCTGTTTCCCCTCTGCTGAGAATGTGAGAGTAAATCTCAAGCAATGTGCCTAAGGCCAAATGAAATTGCAACCAAGGTCTTCCAGGTTTACAACCCACTCACTTAACCACTATATTCTTTATAACTACATTGTGAAATAGAGATCAAGTAGGAATATAGTAACTTTCCATTTTAATGAAAGTTTATTTCAGATTTTTCAGACTGACTCATGGTCCAATCCTTTGAAAGAACCACCTCTCCAATAGTTCTTTAATCAAATCGTAAGCATATAAATGCATTGTTATAAGCATAGAAGTACATTAAAAGTGCAGACAGAAAGATATATGCAAGGGGAAGCAATGAGAAAGCAGTTTTTTTTTTTTACTGATTTAACAATACAACATGCATTACTTATATTTCAGAGGATAAAATGCTGCTATTACTCATAAACAAACAATTTGCAGAGCAAACATATACATGTTTACTCAGAAATAAGTCCCACTCTGTTTCATGATTCTGGCATTTTGGGAATTGGAGTTCCAAATTTAAATACCTTAGTTTGTATAGGCAAAACTGTGACCAGTAACACAAAGAAAAGGGGAAATGATTTGCTAGGTGACCAGATATGCCTCTGAACTCTTGCTATAAGAGAAGTAGGTATAAATAAAAGCTGAAAATATGATGCTATTTAAAATGGTATTATTTCTCAGAAACAGCTCAGATAATTTTAATATTGTGTGGAGCATGAGTCATTTCCTCCTAATAGTGAAGTTTTTCTTAATAAAAACTTTTGGCATAGTTTTCTGAGAGGGAAAATGGTTAATGTGGTGGTAGAGAGTAATGACTTGTTCATCTCAATGAAGTTCACTGGGGATGAGAATCCCAGATGGATTCTAAACTTCAAAGAGGAGGTTAGGTTTTCTTCTTCATCAGCTGTCATCATGTAGGCCCAAATGAGGATTCACATTTTAATTTGTTCTTCTCCTGAAAAGAGATGAGACGTCACCTCACCATCATTTATAGCTGAAATGTGACAGTGCAGTTTTTGTTGATGTTGAAGACTATAATAGGCATGCTTGGGTTCACTTCCAACACTTACACTTTCTGGAAGTAGGTTCTACCAGCTCTGGACGACCCTGTTGTTAAATTTTCTGAAATTTTGTGAGCTGCTAAAGAGCAGAGCTGACCTGCAATAGCTAGCATGCCAATCAGCTGTTCAACAGCTACTGGTGTGATGCAGAGGCCGTTGTTATCCATTTACTAGCACACTACTGTTTCCAGTCCATCAATACTTTGGCATAAAATCCTTCTCTTTCTCAATTTTTATTAAAGATTTAATTGCATTTAGGGAAAGCTAATGCAAACTAAGCTCCGAAAAGAAGTAGAAATTATTAAATTATTAAAAGTACAAAAGAAATGGTATATAATGGTATATCCCAAAACAGCCCCCAAAACAACCAAAATGAGACAAAAAAAAACCAAGCATGCACGTGCTGGCCAGCTGGTCTTCGGGTTGCTGGTGCTCCACACATTACAATTTGGGCACGACGCCAAAAAGCTTCGCCTTCACTGCTCTGTATTGTCTCTCTGTGTGCCAGGTATATATAATATCAACATTCAGCAAATGGATATTGGACTGCAGCTCCCTCTTAAGTTAGAGCTTAGCTGTGATGAAAAACTACTTAATTTCTATAAAGAGCCAGAGTTGAAAAGGTGGAGCAAGCTTATTAAAATTAAATTTATTTTAATTATGAATGTATTGATTAGAACATACAGTGCACTGTAGTTCAAACTGAGATTTTCAGTCCTCCTAATTTATTCTTTCTGATTTGTCATTTTAAATTCTTTTTTATTACTTTTGTATTTCAGTTTTAAAACTATACAAGGTGTGTGTGTGTGTGTGTGTTTGTGTGTTAACCATAGCAACAACTGAAAAGATTTCTGTTCCTTCCAATCAGGATGCTGCAATAAAGACAATTTGGAGCTGAGTTATCAAACATAGATGTCTGTACGAAAATCCTGTAACTGAGTTCTCAGAACTAGTAATGAAAGCCAAAGTCGGATCTAAGAATAAATTCTATACCAATATCCTTTATTATTTATTATGGCAAAATTTTAAGAATGTGAGTACACCATTGAATCATTGTACAAATGCTTGGCTCCAGCTAATAATTCTCAGAGATTTCCCCTCTTTATTTAGATATATGAAATTAATGGACCTGATCCTTTTTGTATTCTTTAATTGAATGAAGTTAGACCATTTTAATCACATATTTGAAATTATGGCTTCCACAATCCCCTTATCATTATCCATGCTGATTAAGGCTGATTGGATTTGAAATCCAAACATCTGCAAGTCATTTCTTTTTCCTTCCCTTTGCATCTGTAGAGAAATTAGTCTTTTACAGTAATGAGTGTTAACATCCAATTAATCTCTCATTATCATACAGGTAGGTAGCAAAATCATAACCGAGAACAAAGGTAGCAAGATTCAAAGCAGCCATTACCATCTATTATACCTGTCTCCTATGAAAGTGATTGAAGAAAAACCAATGGTTTTTTTCCCCTTGTGACAAGAAATGTTGACTCGATTACAACGCAGTAAATCTAAGGCAGTATTTATAATGCCCAGTGTCATTGCGCACAAGATAGCCTACATTGAAACAATCCATATCATGGTTTAAAATGATATAACCAACACATTAGGCTAAGATAAATGTAGGTTTTCCCATACATTTATCTGAAACTGCAACAAATACCCACTCTACTATACACGTGTATTTTATCTATTCTAGTAGATTGTTCAAAACAGCTGGTTTGGTTTAGTGATTAAGGCATCAGGCTACAAATTATAAGTTCTAGTCATGCCTTAGGCACAGTCCTGGGGCAGCCATTTTCTGTCATCCCTATGAGGAATGCCAAACCACTTCTGAAAAAAACCTTGTCAAGAAAGCTGGAATTCACCCAAGCAATGACCAATAGTAAAAAACTGACTAGAAGGAGATCTCTCTCTCTCCTTTCCCCACCTGCCTGCCTGCCTGCCTGCCTGTCTGCCTGCCTGCCTCTCTCTCCCTCTCTCTCTCTCCTCTCTCTCTCTCAAATACAAGCAGCATGAAGCGAGTCCTCGCCTGATAAACCTTTTTTATTTAATTTACAGGGAATTCCTCTCTAGCAACGTCCCTGCCTTTCAAGTTAGTTCACAATTGCTGACGTCTATCAGGCTTGGAGAGTGGCCAGGCTGATGTCTTTCAGACCCTGCAATACTTGGCAAGAATATAGGAATGAACTAATTGTCTCCTGCAAACACCCCTATCCTCTCACTCCTCTTTTATTCCCTATGGGAGAGGCCATCCATTGGCCACCTGTGGATTTACTCCCAAGTTGACCCTTATTCCTTAGCTATTCCCTTCATCTGGCAACTCTGGGAACAGGCTCCAGCTGTTTGTCTGCCTCACTGATGTCTGACTCCAAAGCCAGGTAATAACTGTCAGACGGCCCTGGCCCCATCTCTGCCTCTGACCCAGAGCACTCTTCAGAGCCTTTCCCAGACTCCAGGGTTGACCCATGTTCCTCCCCAACCTCTCACTGTCCGAATCTGCTGCCAGCTCTGCTCCACTGGTGGGCCACAACATTTCTGTGACCACATAAATTTGAGAAAGGCAGTGTTTAACGAAGAGAAGATAATTCAAATTCTCATTGTTTAATGAATAATGTTTTGAACAATGGGGAATATAATCCTAAATTAGATCAGCAAATTGGAATTTATCATAATTTACATCTTTCAGATATTATTCTTCTAATTGAATTTAAAAGTGTTTTAACATGAGCTTTAATTTTGGAGACGATACAAGGGTGTCAAACTGGTGGCCCATGGGCTGGATGTGTCACACTCAAACCACACCTACCCCAGCTCTGCAAAGGGGAAAAACATTGTGAAATATCACATGACATCAACCTGATGCTGTGAGTTTGACACCCGTGATCTACAACATGACTAAGGATCTCAAAGTTGCTCTAATTGGACTCTGGTTGCTTTATGACTATTTTGCATCCTTCAGAGTTTTCAAGCTTGCATTGCTGAAATTCAGCATTATTTAATTGGCTGTTCCCCACCCATGAACATGCATTTAAAGAATTCATCCTTTCTGCCTCCAGTAAAATCATTGTGTCGCCACAAAGCCCTTAGAGGCCTCAAGAACATTTTTTTAAATGTTCTATAGCTACAGAAATGTTGCTTATCCCTAGTTAAACATGGATCTTATTTGAAGGGTAAGCTATTTCATTTTTTATTAATGTTATATAGATGAAAATGGGTTACAAATTGTTTATCAAAGAAATCCATTTAATAAAATACCTTAACATTTATTGCTGAAATCATACCTCAGAGTTCAAATTTGCTTAGAAAGTTTTCTTAATGCATTAAATTTCCACAGCATTCAGAGTAACAGCTCATGGTAGAGGCAATTTATATTCAACTGGCATGTAAATAAGCTTATATATGTTTGATTAGGCAATTTAAGCATTGTTTAAAATGAGCTGCAATGAGATAACCTTCACTCACTTAATAAATCATCATTAATTTTAATCAGCCATATTTGTTGGGAGTTTTTGTGCCGCTATCGCAAAAGGCTTAATTAGAATCTAATGTAGCATTTACATCTGTGTCTTCTAGCAAAAAGGCTGCCTTAATGAAAATGTGTGTCTTTTTCTCTTGAAAATGAAATGACCCAAGTTGACTTTTCAGTCCATGTACTCTTTAGCTGGAATAGGTGGCATTCCGCTAATCATATACTGTGTTTCACATTTCAGTCATGTACTGGCAAGGAAAACATTATCAAATTGCTGCTTTGCATATTGAAATGCTGAAATGTACCATACATTTGAAAAAAATAATAATGATATTTATCTCAGCTCTTCTTGGCACAATCGGTTCTCCCAGCCTTTCTCAAGAGCATGAGAACTGTAATGGATAAAGTCAGGGATCACATTTGAATTTGTGGACTGGAAGCAATATTCCTAGATCTAAAGATTCTCAAATTGGTAGTTGTAAAAATTTGGAGGACATCAGTTTGGGAAAGATATTCCTCCCCCCCCCCCCAATAAATTGTAGACTTGGAAGATGAAAATGGTTAATTTATTCTGATCTTCTTCATTCCAGAAAAATAAGACAGCATATACCATATGTGTTATGATTTAGCTTAATGAGTAATGGTTTTGTCTTACCTTCACTACCGGTTCGGAACTGGGTGCGCGTGTGGTGCTTATGTGCATGCACAAAAACTTCTGCACATGTGCAGAGCATCCATGATGACATCTGGACGGGGGAGCGGAGCCTCCCACCACCGCCACTACTGATTCGCCCAAAGCGGGGCAAACCAGCAGAATAACATCTCTGAGCTTAATGTCAGTTAATGGCAAAGATGCTTTTTCAAAAGGCAACTAGACTTTGTTTTTCCTTGAAGATGTTTCATTTCTCATCCCCGAAGCTTGAGTCAGAACTGAAGAAGCTACTTGGATGAGAAGCAAAATGTTTTCAAGGAAAAACAAAGTCGAGTTGCCTTTTATAAAAAACACCTTTGGGACAACCATGACCTGGATGACTGAGACAATGTCAGTTAATGTGTCTATAAACATTTATGAGTGGTTATAGAAAAATATGTATATGTGAGAAGAAGACAAGGAACAAAATCAGGGCTTTAGACATAGAAAAGGTGAGTTTTAATTCTGTTGCATGATGCAACTGATGTCAGGGAAATTCAATTCACATCAGCAAAGATCCCTTTATTAATACAAAGAATTTTGGTGGAGTGATTTGTCAAGCATAAAGGTGATGGACTTCACAAGAGAGGAGTAATGTTTTCCTGCCTTATTTCTGATTTTAGAACATATTGCTAATATCTTTTAAAAGAACTACTTCCATCCAACCATTGAAAGTTTGAATTTGAAGATGATGAAGGGAAATGATAGTCCAGAACAAAGCCTTACAGTATAACCAAAAAAAATGAAATTTGGTGGCTCCATGACAGTATTTGAGAGCCCCTCCCTCAAAAAGGTTGCCAGCAAATTATACGCATAATTAAATGTGTACCTGAATGGTAATTATATTAATTGTATTGAATTAAGGAAGCTTAATTTTAGTTAGTTTCAAATGTCAATTACGATAAATCCAATCTATTTTCTGGCTGTATCCACTTATTTTGATCCTACCTGCTTTTGTGAGAATGTACTTTCTCTCTGCTCAGCATATTATAGGCTCTCAGAAGCGCAGAATCACCTGACATAATCATCTTTCATTCTCCTCCTCTTTCTAGAAAAAATATGCTATAGCATAGGTAGTTGTAGTGGCTTCCATGTGATTTTAGGCAGTAGATGATATTTTTGTTTCTGGTTTTAATTCTGTAAAATGGTCAACACTGATTCTGAATTAAATGTAAATATTGGAAACATCTATGCTGTAAGCATGTTTAGAAATAGGCTCATGGTATCAACATCACACTAAAGATGTCCCAGACTCAAGAGCAGGGAAGAAGCTCAAATATATAAGCTTCATCTGAACTGGAACTGGATATGCCTAGTCTAACAAAGAGAAGGACTAGGAGGTGACAGGATAGCAGTCTTCCAATATTTGAGGGGCTGACACAAAGAAGAGGAGGACAATCTATTATCCAAAGCACCTGAAGCAGTGGTGATTCCTGGTATGGTGCAACGGGGCCAGGCGTCCACCACATGAATGCGCGCAGCGTGCGTGCACACACATGCAGCACACACATGCATCCTACCCTCCAGCGACGCCTCTGCGAGCCTCCACAATGCTCCAGCTGCACATGCACAGAAGCGTGAAGAGTTCAAATACAGGTAAGGACGATGGGCGGGTGGGCGGGCCCTCTGGAGCACCGTACTGGAATGGTACCCAGTGCTCTGGGCAGACACTGGTATGCCCATACCAGGGCGTACCGCCTGCAACCCACTACTGACAACAGGACAACAAGTAACAGTTGGAAACTTATCAAGGAGAGATTCAGCCTAAAACTAAGGGGATATTTCCTGACAGTGAGACAATTAATCAGTGAAACGACTTGCTTCCAGATCTTGTGGGTGCTCTTAACAGTGGAGTTTTTAAGAACAGATTAGACAACCATTTGTCTGAAATGGTAATGGCTCTCCTGCTTGAAGAGAGAGTTGGACTAGAAAACCTCCAAAGTCCCTTTCAACTCTTGTTATTCTGAATCTTATTCTGAATTTTTCTGTTGCTGATTATTGACTTGATTCTTTAGATTTTGTCAGCCCTTTGAGGCAGTTCAGACAGGATGCACAAACATTGTGCCTGTAATGCAACCTCTTGTTGTAAGTTTACAGTAATAGAATCTTGCACATCTTGAAAGTACCTCTCTTTTACTTTTTTCTCCCCTTTCACTTTTCAGAAAACTAGGAAGAGTCCTTCTGAAATGCTTCCCACACTCCTGTGACCTAAGATACTTTTTTTTTTGGCTTAGTTTTCTAAGCTGTGGCATTTCATCCTTTCTCCCAAGATCATTCCCATATACCCGTGATGGCAAACCTATGGCACGCGTGCCACAGGTGGCACGCAGAGCCATTTCTGAGGGCACACAAGATATTGTCCTGTCAGCTCCAGCACTCATGCATACACTGGCCAGCTGATTTTTGGCCTTGATTTTCAGCAGTTTTTTGTCCTCTGGAGGCTTCAGGAAAGCCTCCAGAGAGCAAAAAATGAACTTACCGGGCCCACCAGAAGTTGGAAAATGGGCTGTTTCTGGCCTCCGGAGGGCCTCTGGGAGGGGGGCGTTTTGACTCTTTCCTGGCTCCCAAAAAGTTGTGTGTGTATGCGCAGGGCAGCAGAGCAGGGTGTCACACACGCATGCACAGGGGGCATGGCATGGGGGGATTATGGGGGTGGGCACCTGAGTGCATGCAATATTGCGCAAGTGCGTGCTTTTGGCACCCAAGGCAAAAAAGGTTCGCTATCACTGCCATATACTATTACATATTTATATAGCAATAGCATTTAGACTTATACACTACTCCATAGTGCTATACAGCCCTCTCTAAGTGGTTTGCAGAGTCAGCATATTGCTCCCAACAATCTGGACCTTCATTTTACCCACCTTAACTTGACTTTCAAGATTCAGTTTTTCCACCTTAACAACAATAAACGGTCATTCCTGAGGTCCCTACTGATCCGTATTGATCTTGTCCTCTCTGAAATCTGAGAACTCATTCTCAGAATCTTTTTTATGATTAAATTACTCAAGGCAGTGGGTTGTATTTACCTCCATTCAAGTTAGCAACAAGGAGGCAGTATCACATATAGAAAAATCATCACAGCACGATGATAAAAGAAACACAGTAGTTTCTTCTCAGAAACAGATCAAATGACCCACTCCCGGAGCCCTACTTTTATCACAGTCCAAACTCTTTAGTCACTGACTATCTGATGGATTTTAACCCAGCTGGTTCATTCGTTTCATGTTAGGTGAGCTTTCAGACTACTTTCTTAATGAGCATCCTTCTGGATTTTATGTATCCAGAGAAACCATGGAGGTATCTGAAATGCTCACTTACAATACTAGCATTCTTGAAACTTACCAATATTTATTTTATTTTACTTTACTTTATTGCCATTGCACATCATACAACAAAATTAAATGCCATATTCAGTGTATTTTTAGCAATACACACAGAGAGGTCTCCATCAATTAGGCTCTGAAAACTTTGATCTGCTTGTACACATTGGATCAAGTCAGTAAATAGGTAATGTAGTAAAAGGAGCTTTAGGGCAGCATAATAGAACATTGTAGGAAAGGTATCTGAGACAGAATACACTGGTCTACAAATTTTGGGAAATTATCGACCTCTGAGATAATTTAATTTTACATATTTTGATTCGATAAATAAGAAAACTGGTGATAATGGTGCAGGTTGGCTAAAGTTTTCAAGATATTTCACAATAAAGATTTAAACACAGGCAGGTATATTTGCCTACAAGGGAGGGAAAGGTCTAATGATCATGATGCCTTGTAACTTCTCGACAAAGTACAGTAGAACAATGAAAATGGTACCACATGGAAGTGTATAAATTTATCTTTTCACTTTGAGAACAGCAAGAGAGATGACTATGAAAAACAAATTTCCTTAAGTCCAACAAAACCCTTGGTGCAAACATGTCACTGAAAATTCACTTCTTACACTCATATTTACACTAATTCCCTTTGAATTGGGGGCCAATGAGTGATGAACATGGGGAGAGATTGCACCAGGATGTTGCGGGCATGAAGAAGTAATAAACTGGATGGGTAGTAACAAACTCAAACTCAACCCGTCCAAGACCGAGTGGCTGTGGTTTCCGGCACCCCGGTTTAGCCAGATAAGTCCAACACTGGCCATTGGGGGCGAACAACTTGCCCCCGTGGAGAGGGCGCGCAACTTGGGCGTCCTCCTGGATTCCCGGCTGTCTATGGAGGACCATGTGGCAGCCGTGGCCAGGGGCCGTTCTATCAGGTTTGCCTGATACGCCAGTTGCGCCCCTTACTAGACCGGGGGGCCCTTTGCACAGTCACTCAAGCGCTCGTGACATCTCGGCTGGATTACTGTAACGCTCTCTACATGGGGCTCCCCTTGAGGTGCACTCGAAAGCTACAGTTAGTGCAGAATGCGGCCGCACGGGTGGTTATGGGTGCCTCAAGGCAAGCCCACGTAACACCTCTCCTGCGCGAGCTGCACTGGCTGCCTGTGGTCTTTCGAGTGCGCTTCAAGGTGTTGACTACCATCTCTAAATCGCTCCATGGCTCGGGGCCTAGCTATATACGAGACCGCCTCCTGCCCCATACATCCCTTCGTCCGGTCCGCTCCCACAGAGCGGGCCTTCACCGGGTGCCGTCGGCTGGGCAATGCCGGCTGGCGACACCCAGGGGAAGAGCCTTCTCTGTGGCGGGCCCGGGCCTCTGGAACGACCTACCCCCCGACCTTCGCACTACCTCGGACCTCCGCCTCTTCCGCAAACGTCTTAAGACGTACTTATTCCAACAAGCCGGCCTAGGATAGCCCCCCGCTTCTGACTTTTTAAATATAAATTATAATTTGGTTACGGTTTTAATAATGGGTTTTAACACAGGTTAATTAATTTAATATATTTTTTATTGATGTATATTGTATTTATGGTTTTATATGGTGCCTGTGCGCCGCCCTGGGTCCTAACAAGGAGAAGGGTGGGGTATAAATTTGATAAAATCTAAATATAAATATAGAAAAGATATCAAAGGAAAGTCCGTCCATGCTTGCTGATTATTGCTGGAATTTCCACAGAGATGATCCTACTGCAGTTCACAAGAGAAAAAGCCAAAAAGTGCAGTTTAGATACTGAATAAAGATGGTTTAACCTGATGTTAGAGCTTGTCAGTTTTTCATGCAAAAAGCATGAAAATGTTACATGAAAAACCAATACATGAATGGAAAGTTATGTTATTGGTATCAATAAAAAGATAAATTAATAATGATTGGTGTGGTACCATTCTCATTGCTAGATCACATTTTGAAGAAAAGTTATGGAGCATAATCACACAACCCCTCGTAATTTTGAATTATTTTGATGCAATTTTGACCTGAAGCTATATCTTGGAAACTGGAGACAATTAATTAAGACTTAACTTTCCTTTATTAGTGACTTAACTTTTCTTTATTAGTGACTTAGTTCTGGTAAAATTAAGCTACTTTCATTTCTGAGACTTTCTCCTTGTAGACCAGTGATATTAATTTTAAACCCACCCCCATGGTAATTTCTTCTCATTGCATCCTAAATTTGATGTAGATATTTTTTCCTCATGTTTTCCCCTTTTCTTTGTTCATTTAAATCAATGACCCAGTAAGCAGGCGTAAGAAGTTCAAAATACTGAAATAATTTTAGTTGATTATGTTCCTAGCTTTGAATGAAAAGTAATATGATTATTCCATTAACTGATCCATTAACTAATCCTTGAGCCAGCTGTGTTCTGGGTTGACAGTGGAACAATTTGCCCACCTTTCCTTTCAAAATGATCTGAATAAGGAATGTCCATAAGGAGGATCAAAACATCAAAAAAAGAAGAAGCCATAATTGTATAATAGAAAGCCTGGCCCTTTTTGAATGTGTATTGATGTTACAGTACAAAGGGGTGGGACATTAATTACTAGATCATGGCCATCATTTTGACTCTTTTTGACATTCACATCCATCGCTGCTATCCTCTATGAAGCTGTTAGATGATTGATGATGTTTCTGATAATCCATGACTATGAATAGACATTGGAATTCTGAATTCTGAATATGATGTGACATGCATTGCCTCTTTCCTAGGCCCGAATGGAATTACTTGCTGTCATGAGGATTGTGGGTGGAAAGTATCTCTGGAATGACAGGATTTCAGCTCCAAACCCCTAATATACAGCTCTTTATTTGTTCTTTTGATCATCTCAAGCAGTTGTCAGTTCTGAGATTATTACAGAACTTTGTGTCTTAGGCTGAAGCAAATAGAAAATGCTTGAAACAGCTTATTTCCCCCCCCCCCAAAATAAAGTAGATTATTAGTAGATAATTCAAAATATGTATTCTGAAAATGCATATTACTATACATTTCAGATTACAACATTATACATAAATTGAAGTGTGTTTATTGTTTGGAACATAAATCTCCCTCTATATTCAATAGCAGCAATAGGTTTAACAAGAATTTAATTCGTGATTCTGCTTTTTCTCTAATAGGGAGGTGTGGATTGTCATTGCTTTTTCTGTATTTGAGATGTGAAGAGAGAATTATGTGGGCAAGTGCTTTGGAAATGTCAGATGCCAATGGGTTGAGTGAGAAATGTTTGTTGAAGAGTGAGAAAGCACCAGTGATATCGTTATGCTTTGTGACCCAAATGGATTTTCTCCAACTGGGAATGTTAATCTCAGGAATAGAGGGATAAAATATTTGTCTGGAGAAAATATCTCGCATGTTGGCAGTGAAATAAATATACATACAGTATGTATGCATGTATCTATGTATGCATGTATCTATGTACGTATGCATGCGTCCATGTTTGTGTATGTAAACAGAATGTATCATGGATTACAGTTGCCTTGCTATTAGTGTTGTTTTTCATTGGTTTGTTATCCTTTATTATGTTGATGAGCAATAGCATATTTTTCCATCTATAAGACATCCCCGTGTATCAGACACCTTCATGTTTCATGTAGTTTTTTTTATAGTGAGCACATTACAAGCCATCACTGTGAAAAAGCCATCTTGTTAAAGTGAGTTATACAAGAACAGGAAATGCATCATAGGAACAAAAGATATGAAACCTAGAGTGGCAATGTGATACAGGAAAAACTACAACATAGAGGAATGATAGAGCTGCATATAAGCTGGAGGCTCATCTGGCATGTGTGGCCTTCTCCTCTCTGCCTCTGCCTCCTTTGTATAAGACACCCCTCTATTTCAAGTAAATATTTTAAAGAAAAAGTATCATCTTGTACATGGAAAAATATGGTACATATTCTGGAATTTTATTTGAAGGCACCATACATGCAAGAATAGAGACGGGGTGAGTTGAAAACAACTCTGTCACAGGTGCATGCTAAGAGTACTATACTCTGGACTCAAACGTTGTAATTTTCAAAAGTCAATCTGCTAGACATCTACCATATGGTATTGCATAAGGTAGTCCAGATCCAGTCTATCATAAAAAGAGGGACCGGCACAGCTAGAATGTCTCCTGGTCATTGTTTTCACACCTATATAGGTAGTCCTGTGCAACAGTTTGTTTAGTGACCGTTCAGAGTTATAATGGCATTGAAAAATGTGACTTATGATCTTTTTTCATAGTTGTGACCTTTGGAGCACCCCCATGATCATGTGATCAAAATTCAGATGCTGGACAACTGGTTCATATTTATGAGCTTTGCTGTATCCCAAGATCATGTGATCATCTTTTGCAACCTTCTGACAAACAAAGTCAATGGATTCACTTAACCACCAGGTTACCAACTTATCAACTGCATTGATTCACTTAACAACTGTGGCAAGAAAAGTCAATGGGGCAAAACTCACTTAACAAATCTCTCACTTAAGAAGAGAAATGTTGGGCTCAATTGTGGCCATAGGTTGAGGACTACCTCTACTTAAAGAAGTTTGCTTCCTTACCAATAAGGTTCTCTCAAAGATCTGAATATCATAAAGCTGGAGGCTATTCCTTTGGTATCTCCAAGATGTATTCACTAATTCCATCACTCTCTGAATGGTTTTTTTCATTGTTCTTTTCTTTATAACTTCAAGAATCTTCTTCATCATCATTTCATTTTCACTCTTCCTAGACTTCATTCATTCATGTGATGCCTGTTGTCTTCTTCCATCCCATTATGAGGTTAGTAATGAAAAACCAGTCTGGGTTTTAAAACACCAGCAATATTTCAAAGGCTTCAGTGTAATTTCAGAGTTTTCCTTCAGCCACTAATAGTTCATCCCCTCAAATCCTGCTCTTAAAATTAAGGTCGGAAAGTGGGTTTCTGGATATGGCTTGGGTTTACAGGAATTGTCATTGCTCAAGAGTCTGAATTTTTAATACCCTCTTAGAATTTTTCAAGGTTGTGGTACAATGGAGATGCAGATAAATAATTGGAAATTTGATGGGAGGGGGGAATAAAAAAAATCAGTCGTGTTCTTTCTATTGCATGTTCCCCAACCAAATGGATAGTGGCAATGGTCATGTTGTTCATGTAATTCAATTGGTCTGCTATCAACCAGGTTGATGAAAAGGATAGATAACAGCTGTACCTTGATTTAAAAGGCAGCAGAGGGGATCTGTGAGAGAAGGTAGGGAATTGTGTGGTTAATCACTTTTGGACCAACCAAGATAGCTTCTTTGGGAAGCACCTGGTAATCTGAAAATACATACATTTTGCACAGACTTTACGATGATACAGTTCATTCCCAAAATTTTTCCATTTTTGTCACTGCAGTTGGGACTGATTATAGTTAGACTGATTCAAGTCGTTGCTGAAAGAAGTTGTATGTATGGGGGTTTGTTTTGCTTTACAGATGCAATGGGGCACATTTTTTTGTACATGTGAGCTCTCATTTGCAGAAATATCAACTCTGGAAGCATTAATAAGTGATAGAATTCAGAAACACATCTGCAAAGCATTTGGAAGTAGTTTAATTGAAATGGAATGAAAAACAGCATTTCATGACTGTGTAATTTGGGACTTTGGAGTTAACAAATTTCAAGTCACAAAATCTCACCACTAAACTACGGAATCTCTAGAGAAGTTACTACTAGAGAATGGGATAAATTTTGCTAATTTCAAATAGTAATTTTGCTATGTTTGCCCTTATCTCCACTGCCCCCAGCCTCCTTCTGGCAAGATAATTAGATCTCCTTAGGCTTTATTTGGGTCTATGCCTAAAAGGAACATGAGCAGCATTTTGTATGTTTTATGTATTATTTGGGTGCAGGATGGGAATACACAAGACAAACTATGTTAAGAAGGATACTTTACTTTACCCAATATCTGAAACTTTTGGGCAGCACTATGCAAAATAAGTACCCCAGGGCTCAGTATGAGGAATATAAAACTATCTGACCAATCTAATGACACTTAGATTTAATATAGACAATCATATTTTTGCAACCAAGAATCAACAAGAGTAAAATTTGCTGCTAGGAGAAAAAGCAGACTTTCCAACTTACATTCTGGGTTTCAAAAACTCAAAAAACATCTCAATGGCTAACCTAAAGTTTATATCATCATCAAGATTTAAATTCAAAATTTCAGAAAACAAGTCAGTCACTGGAAGTGTCAGACGAAGGTTGAGTTTTTTAAGCAAGTGTCATGGCAAGGACTAAATACAATAAGAACCACTGTGACATGAATCCAAAGAATTCAGAGCATATGCAGCTGAACTGTTGTGAAGTCTGATTGCAACTTGAGACTATACATGTGTGGAATTTTAAACATGAATATTAGTGGAATACAGTTGGCAGTACTTCATACTGAGTTCTCGCACCAGGCTGCGTTATAGCGGATATTTCTCTGTGTAGCCAAGCAGTCCACTATCTCCCTGCTTTCTATCTGTTTCATGAATATGGAAGCATTCCCATGGGAGGCAATGAGACTACTCAAAGTCTGAATCATATGAGCAAAGATCAGAAGCGGTAGGCTCTGATGTCATCTCATCATTATTATTAGAGCCAGGACATACTGTATCTGACTTTGTCTTACCTTGGTTCTTTCTTTCATCTGGAGATGCCTAGTCAGCCAAGGCCGTGATATTGGTAGAGGTAATTCCAGGAGAAAGGCACAGTAAAGCAATTTCATGGCCTAACAAGTAGGAAAGAGACATTGTCGGTTAATTTGCTGATGTTTCTAGGCCTGTGATGGTGAATCTATGGCATGTGTGCCACAGGTGGAACACAGAGCCATATTTGCCACCATGGCACCTTTTGGTTGGCCCATCAGGCCCTGTTTTTTGCCCTCCCCAGGCTCCAGAGGCTTTCCTGAAGCCTGGGGAGGGCAAAAACAGCTTCCCCGCCCCTCAGAGGCCTCCAGAGGGTTGGGGGAGACCATTTTCGCCTTATCCAGGCTTCAGGAAAGCCTCTGGAGCCTGGGGGGAGTGAAAATTTATCCAGCATGGGGGTCACATGTGCATGTGGGGAGGGGTCACGCACATATGTGCAGGGGTCATTCGTGTATGCATGGTGTCACTCACATATTAACAGATTAACAGAGGTGGAAGGGACCTTGCAGGTCATCTAGTCCAACCCCCTGCCCAAGCAGGAGACCCTACATTTGCCTCTACCTAGGATCAAACTTCCATCAGCCTAGGGCCCTAGGGAGGGGTGGGGGGGTGGCGATTATGGTTAGGGAAGGTCTTGAGCCAAAGGAGACCACGATCCCTCAGACGACCGGGTGCGAGTCCCTCCTTGTGAACTGGGGCCTAGGGAGGCAGTTGGGCGTGTTAGTTGTATATCTGGCTCCTCGCTATGCAACAACAGCCCTGCCCGAGCTCCTAGAGGTGATAGCCGAGGCGGCGGTTGAGACCCCCAGACTTTTAGTCATGGGGGACTTTAACCTGCCGTCGGCAGGCGAAACCTCTGGTGCAGCTCGGGAGTTCATGGCTTCCATGACAGCCATGGACCTGACCCAGGTAGTTTTAGGCCCTACTCACGAGGGCGGACACACCCTGGATCTCATCTTCGTCTCGGGACAGTGGAGTAGTGATCTGGGAATAGGGGATTTAGTCATCACACCCCTGTCATGGACAGATCACGCTTTCCTTCGGCTCAACTTTCCGATCGCTGCACCTCACTGCGGGGAGGCGGAACCGGACATTCCTATATGGTTCCGCCCCAGGCTCCTGATGGACCCGATAAGGTTCCAGAGGGAGCTTGGGCCAATTCCTGTGGACTTGCCCCGCGACTCGACTGAGGACCTAGTGGCTGCATGGTTAAGTGCGGCCACGGGGGCCTTGGACCGAGTTGCGCCCTTGCGGCCTCTCTTGCGGCGACAAACCACCTGGGCTCCTTGGTTTACCGAGGGGCTTAGGGAGATGAAGCGCCACAAGAGACGCCTAGAGAGCAGATGGAGATCTTCTCACTCCGAAGCCAACCGAACACTAGTGAGAGACCATATTAGGACTTACTTAGTGGCGATAAGAGTGGCCAAACGTGAGTATTGTGCCACTCTTATTGCATCCGCAGACAACGGCCCTGCCGCCCTGTTTGGGGTGACCCACTCCCTCCTTCAACAGAGGCCGCGGGAAGCCCCTTTACAGGGTCGAGCAGAGGAATTTGGGATTTATCTGCAGGAGAAAATCACTCGGATTCGGAACGAGCTACCCTCCATCGACAGTGCTCCAGTCGAGCAGGCCGAGGCTGTTCTTGTGACACCATCCTGGGAGGAGTTTGATTTTGTTACCACCGAGGATATGGACAAGTTGTCAAAGAGACTTAGGGCTACCACATGTTTATTGGACCCGTGTCCCTCCTGGCTTGTACTGGCATCCTGGGAGACGACACGAGGCTGGCTCCAGGGCATTGTCAACGCATCTTTGAGTGAGGGGTCCTTGCCTGCCGTCCTGAAAGAGGCAGTGGTGAGGCCCCTCCTCAAGAAGCCGTCCCTGGATCCAGCATTATTAGAGAACTATCGTCCCGTCTCCAACCTCCACTTTTTAGTGAAGGTTGTTGAGAGTGTGGTGGCTCAACAGTTTCCGCGACACTTGGAGGAAGTTGATTATCTAGACCCGCGCCAGTCCGGCTTCCGACCCGGGCACAGCACCGAGACGGCATTGGTCGCGTTGGTTGATGATCTCTGGAGGGCGCGGGATAGAGGATATTCCTCTATCCTAGTCCTATTAGACCTCTCAGTGGCTTTTGATACCATCGACCATGGTATCCTATTGCACCGACTGGGGAGGTTGGGGCTGGGAGGCACCGTTCTGCGGTGGTTCTCATCCTACCTCTCTGGTCGGTCGCAATATGTGTTGGCAGGGGGGCAGAGGTCGGCCTCGAGGTCCCTCATATGTGGGGTTCCTCAGGGGTCGGTCCTCTCGCCCTTACTGTTCAACACATATATGAAGCCGCTGGGTGAGATCATCCGTGGTTTTGGGGTGGGATATCATCTGTACGCTGATGATACTCAGTTGTACATATCCACCCCAGACCACCCCAACGATGCCGTCGAGGTTATGTCCCGGTGTTTGGAGGCCGTACGGATCTGGATGGGTGGTAACAAACTCAAGCTCAACCCGTCCAAGACTGAGTGGCTGTGGCTTCCGGCGCCCCGGTTCAGCCAGATTATTCCAACTCTGGCCATTGGGGGCGAAACACCGGCCCCCGTGGAGAGGGCGCGCAATTTGGGTGTCCTCCTGGATTCCCGGCTGTCTATGGAAGATCATGTGGCAGCCGTGGCCAGGGGGGCATTCCATCAGGTACGCCTGATGCGCCAATTGCGCCCCTTACTGGACCGGGGTGCCTTACGCACAGTCACTCAAGCACTCGTCACCTCTCGACTTGACTACTGTAATGCTCTCTACATGGGGCTCCCCTTGAGGTGCACCCGAAAGCTGCAGCTAGTCCAGAACGCAGCCGCGCGGGTGATTACGGGAGCGCCTAGACACTCCCACATAACACCTATCCTGCGCGAGCTGCACTGGCTCCCTGTGGTCTTTCGGGTGCGCTTCAAGGTTTTAACGACCATCTTTAAAGCGCTCCATGGCTCGGGGCCTAGTTATATGCGAGACCGCCTCCTGCCCCATACATCCCTCAGACCGATACGCTCCCACAGAGAGGGCCTCCTCAGGGTGCCGTCGGCTGGACAATGCCGACTGGCGACACCCAGGGGAAGAGCCTTCTCTGTGGCGGGCCCTTCCCTTTGGAACGACCTACCACCTGAACTCCGCACCATCTCTGACCTCCGCCTCTTCCGCAAGTGTCTGAAGACACACCTATTCCATCTAGCCGGCCTAGCATAACCCCCATTACTGACTCTTAGATAGTTTTAAATTTGGGTTTTTTAAATTCGGTTTTTAGCGCAGGGTCTATTAGAATAAGTTTTTTAAAATTTTATATGTTTTATATGTGTTTTAACATCCCTGTGTGCCGCCCTGGGTCCGTTTGAAGAAGGGCGGGGTATAAATTTAATAAAATAAAAAAACTAAAAAAAACTCACAACCTTCTGTTTGTGAGGCAAGAGCTCCACCACTAGGGCACAGTTGCTTGCACATGTGCTGGGGGTGGCTCGTGCATGTGCAGGGAGGTTGTTTGCACATGCACAGGTGGGTGGGCAGGTTGGTGGGCATGCACACAGTTTTGGAACACCTTTAGAATAAGGTTAGCTAACCCTGTTCTAGGGCTATCAGGTCTTGACACCCTGCCCCCAAAAGAAATCTACACAACCACAGGATGTGAGCAAAGAGTGAAAGGTTTTCTGCATCTCTTGTTGCTATCTATATAATATCTATATAACCCCCAGAGGAAGAGCCTTCTCTGTGGCAGGCCCCACCCTCTGGAATGACCTGCCTCCCGACCTCCGCACAATCACAGACCTTTGCCTCTTCCGCCGGGCATTAAAAACATATTTCTTTCGTGTGGCCAACCTGGCATAGCTGATGTAGCTATGTTACTATTTTAACTGGGTTTTTAAACCATGCTTTTAGCACAGGTTAACCTTATTTAATACTAGTTTTAATTTTTGGATTGTTGTATTTTTATATTTTATAATTTCTGTGCACTGCCCCGAGTCCCATGTTCAAGAGAAGGGGCGGTATATAAAACTAATAAATAAATAAATAAATAAATAAATAAATAAATAAATAAATAAATAAATAAATAAATAAATAAATAAATAAATAAATAAATAAATAAATAAATAAATAAATAAATAAATAAATAAATAAATAAATAAATAAATAAATAAATAAATAAATAAATAAATAAATAAATTCTTCATGCCAAGATTGGATAGATTGGACACTATTTTCATTGTGTTCCTACTACACGTTACATCTACATGATGCAATGGTATGTGGAAATGACCTTGGACAAAGGAAGACAATAGTCTGATAAAAAAAAACTTGAATCTGATGGAGGAGAGATGGTCAAAGTTCTCAGAAAGAACCCTACCTATTTTTCAGGAGAGTGAAAAATGGGGGATGGGAGAAGTACTTTCAGACTTGCAAGAGGCTGATAATGTAACTTTACAGTAAAAGATAAAGCTAACGTTCATGGGTGTGCTTTTTTCTGAACTACCTTTAATAAGCATTTATTAAAAATAAAGTCCATCAGGTGACATGGTTCTTGAATTCTGGTCTAATCAGGCTGAGTTCATAATCTAGCAAATATTTCAATAGGTATATTTATGAGCACAGCAATCATCGACAGATGATCTCTCTTCACCTGCATGGGTTTCAAATGATTGGGATTTTGCCCAGAGCCTATAAAATTGCAATTGTGTCACTGCTTAAATTTTGTTCTTCTCAACAACAGCAACAACAAAATATTCAACTAGATAGAGTTGATCTGTGTCATCATCTAGTTTGTTATAACTCTTTTTGAAAGAACAGTATGAAAAACCTAGTCTCTATGTTCAGAATGGTTTGTTGCTTATTAAATGTCATGTAACCATGGAAGTTAAAGACAGTAGAAGAATTCTTCATCATTGTGTAGAGGGCTGCTGTAATTAGTTATTGATTCACTTTGCCTTTTTTTTTTAACATTACCCACTTGGTAAAATCAGTGACAAAATAGTATTATTGATCTGAAATTCACTTAAGAAACTAGCAAAGACTGTGGATGAGACAGAAGAGGGCACATGAATTTAAATGTTTTTATTTTATATGATCTACATAAGCCTGCCATGTCTTTCTTAATTGACAATAAGTTCCGTATTAGATGTGACGTCTTTCAGAGGTGATATTCAGCAGATTCTGACCAGTTCTTTAGTTTACTTTTACTTTATTTAAATTTATATACCGCCCTATCTCCCTTGCGGGACTCAGGGCGGTGAACAGGCAATCATAAAACATAAAAACCTCGGGTACAATAAATATAACAAAAACAAATTAAACAAGAACCTGTTCTAAAAGTCCCAATAAAACCCAGTTAATAAAATAAATTTAAAAGCTACGCCAGGTCGGTCGCACGAAATAGATGAGTTTTCAGGGCCCGGCAGAAGAGGCGCAGGTCCGTGGTTGTGCGCAGGTCGGGGGGAAGGTCATTCTAGAGGGCCGGAGCTACCACAGAGAAGGTTCTCCCACTAGGGGTCACCAGCTGACATTGACTAGCTGACTGGACCCTGAGGAGACCCTCTTTGTGGGAGCGGACTGGTCGATGGGAGGTATGCGATAGGAGACGGTCTTGCAAATATTCAGGTCCATTGCCATGGAGCGCTTTGAAGGTTGTTACTAATACCTTGAAGTGCACTCGGAAAACCACAGGTATCTGGGGAACAGGTAGCAGAAATTTTGAGTAGTTCAGTAAATGCCACCTCAGACTGGCCCTGCCCCCATCTATTCTCTGCCCCCTGAGTCCCAGCTGATCAGGAGGAAATGGAGATTTTGCAGTAATCTTCGCCTGGAGTGGGGAGGGAATGGAGATTTTACAGTATCATTTCCCTGCAATGCCTACCAAGCCAAACCACCACGCTATGCCATGCCCACAAAGCCACGCCCACAGAATCGGTAGTAAAAAGTTTTGAATCCCACCACTGGTATCTTTCCTCCCCATAAGGGTTCTGGTTATACTATACTCTGGTATAGTAGAAATGCCTGTTAAGATGTTAAGTTCCCTGGCCCCTTCTTAAGTATACACTGTACACTGCAGAATATCATATTCTGCAACTATGGGGTCTTTGATGCTCTTTGAGTTGGTTGCCTATGGAGATTCTAAATCATCCAGGTCAAGATCATGTGATGTGTTAATACCACTTTATAATGCCTTGGTAAGGCCACATTTGGAATACCACATCCAGCTTTGGTCTCCATGGTGTAAAAAGATGTTGAGACTAGAAAGTGTGCAGAGAAGAGCAACAAAGATGATTAGGGGACTGGAGGCTAAAACATAGAAATAATGGTTGCTGGAATTGGGTATATCTAGTTTAATGAGAAGGACTCAGGGTAACATGATAGCAGTGTTCCAATATCTCAGGGGAAAGAAAAGGGAGTCAATCTATTCTCCAAAGCACCTGAGGTAGGACAAGAAGCAATGGGTGGAAACTAATCAAGGAGAGAAGCAACCTAGAACTAAGGAGAAATTTCCTGACAGAACAATTAATCAGTGGAACAACTTGCCTCCAGAAGTTGTGAATGCTCCAATACTGAACGTTTTTAAGAAGAGATCGTCCTCAAAATGTCTTAATAATACCTTATACCCTTTTCCTACAAAAAGTTTTTGTAAAAACCAATAAAACCTTTTTTGATCAAAAGAAGAGATGGTCTGAAATGGTATAGGGTTTCCTGCTAAGCAGGGGGGTTGGACCTGAAGACCTCCAAGACCCTTTCCAATACTATTATTCTATTCTA
The DNA here is from genome assembly GCA_039707465.1 of Rhabdophis nuchalis. NCBI lineage: Eukaryota > Metazoa > Chordata > Lepidosauria > Squamata > Natricidae > Rhabdophis > Rhabdophis nuchalis. The sequence goes on from CM077643.1 coordinate 327,799,252, forward strand.
TTCTATTGTTGTCCCAAAGTTGCTTTTTCAAGAGGCAACTAGACTTTCTCATTTTTCTTTGAAGATGTTTTGCTTCTCATCTAAGAATCTTCTTCAGCTTTTCAGAGAAGCATCTTCAAAGAAAAACCAGAAAGTCCAATTGCCTCTTTAAAAAGCACCTTTGAGATTCTGAGTTGGTTGTTTTCTGGCAGGCATCTCATTACCATACTAGGTAATATCATCAATGAAAGAAGGGAATGGGGTTTGGTAGTTTGTCATTTATCTCTATGTGTCTGTTAATGGCGGATTTGTCTGAGTGCCAAACTTCCAGGAATTCTCCAGTGTTTTTGAACTTGGCTTAGTCTAGGACGTTCTAAAATTGTCAGCAAAAAAGATAGGGAAAGTTATGAAATACTTTTGTTTAGAATCATTTTAGCTTTGATGAAGAATAAATATAGCTAAATTAAACATTTTGTAATCCATTTCCAGTGATTTCTATCAGGATGATTTTTGTGCCTTTGGTTTAATATAGTTTCTGGTTATTAATGCACTAAAGAAAACCCTTCAACCTTTATAGAGCTACACAGATTCTGAAGCAGCTGCATATGTATTCAAACTCCAAGCTCTTTTTAGTTGCACTCTGAGCAGTTGTGAGCAGGTGCAAGTTCCCAGAATTAGTCAAGTTACTTTTTCAGATGCCAGAAAATTATTGGCTTTTTGCGGTCCGGTACTTGCATCAAATCATTTGACTTCCATTCCTAGCAAAAATCTTTCTGGCATAAGCATATCTTTCTCCTAATTTTATTTTATTTTTATTTTTTTAAAAACACCCTATGAAGCCAACTTTCAGAAATACTGTTTAGCAGAATTTATTGGGGGGAAAGCAGGTCGGATGGTATTAAATAGTGAATTACAGTCAGAGTTGCAGTATTATTTTTCTTTATTCATATATGATAAGTAATGCCACACTTTCCTGCTGCTGACCTGCTCATTGTCAAGATGATTAATGGGGTCCTATAAAAGGGACTTCATAATTCTATTCCACTGGGGTTTATCTTTGAGGGGATAATAGCTTCCCTCAACAACATCTCCAGTTTTTTCTTGCAATGGACCGAGGATGCAGCTGCCCTACTATCAGAGCTTTTGCTGCCAGGCACAGTTTGGTAGAAGCTTCAAGAAAGTTTCATGTATGCAACACTGCAATATAGCACATAGTTAAATATCTAGTGAAAGGATTCCTGAAATCTCTGAGAGACTTTTCAGTTTGTAGGATTAGTGCATCTGTCAAACATTATCTTGTTCTTTGGGACATTCTACATGGCTAAGAACAACATGACCCAGGCAATTTAATTTGCATTGATACTAGTTGTATTGCAGCAAGCCAGGATAGAATGCAGATGGTGTTCTGACCTAGGTTTCCTGATCCAGTAAAAAGCACACACTTATTTCAAAGGTTGTGAATTATGATAAGCTGATAAGCACTCGCCTTTATCTTGTTGAGAGTGTGGTGGCACAACAGTTTCCCCGTCACCTGGAGGAAGTTGATTATCTAGACCCGCGCCAGTCCGGCTTTCGGCCCGGGCATAGCACCGAGACGGCATTGGTCGCGTTGGTGGATGATCTCTGGAGGGCCAGAGATGGGGGTTGTTCCTCCATCCTGGTTCCTTTAGACCTCTCGGCGGCTTTCGATACCATCGACCATGGTATCCTATTGCATCGGCTGGGGGGGTTGGGGGTGGGAGGCACCGTTTTACGATGGTTCTCCTCCTACCTCTCTGGCCGATCGCAATTTGTGTTGACAGGAGAGCAGAGGTCGACCTCGAGACCCCTCACATGTGGGGTGCCTCAGGGGTCGGTCCTCTCGCCTCTCCTGTTCAACACATATGTGAAGCCGCTGGGTGAGATCATCCGTGGTTTTGGGGTAGAGTATCATCTCTAAGCTGATGATACTCAGCTGTATATATCTACCCCAAACCATCACAACGATGCCGTAGCGGTGATGTGCCAGTGCCTGGAAGCCGTGCGGATCTGGATGGGAAGTAACGGACTCAAGCTCAACCTGACCAAGACCGAGTGGCTGTGGTTTCCTGCTGCCCGATTCAACCAGCTGATTCCATCTCTGGCCATAGGGGGCGAACATCTTGCCCCTGTGGATGGGGCATGCAACTTGGGTATCCTCCTGGATACCCGGCTGTCCATGGAAGATCAAGTGACAGCCGTGGCCAGGAGGGTGTTTTACCAGGTTTGCCTGGTACTCCAGTTGCGCCCCCTATTGGATCGGGACGCCCTTCGCACAGTCACTCATGCTCTCATGACATCCCGACTGGACTATTGCAACTCTCTCTACATGGGGCTCCCCTTGAGGTGCACCCGGAGACTTCAGTTGGTCCAGAACGCAGCCGCGCGAGCAATAATGGGAACCCCTAGGTTTACCTACGTTACACCGCTCTTGCGCGAGCTTCACTGGCTACCTGTCGTCTTTCGGGTGCGCTTCAAGGTGTTAGTTATCATCTTCAAAGCGCTCCATGGCTCGGGACATAGTTATCTGCGGGATCGGATCCTGCCCCATACATCCTCATGGCCGATTTGCTCCCACAGAGAGGGACTTCTCCGGGTGCCGTCCACTAGACTTTGTCAGCGGGCGACGCCCAGGGGAAGGGCTCTCTCTGTGGCGGGCCCTGCCCTCTGGAACGACCTTCCCCCCGACATAAGAACAACCACGGACCTCCGCTCCTTCCGCCTAAAACTAAAAACACATCTTTTTCGCTTGGCCGGCCTAGGGTAGTCTCTTTTAAGGTTAGGGGATATTATAAGGGATTTTAGCGCAGGGTTATTTGTTTAATCTATTTTTATTTAGTTTAGTCATTTATTTATATTTGTATTTTTAATTTTGTACTTTGTTGATTTTAGTTGTTTTTAATTCCCTGTGCCCCGCCTCGAGTCCCTTCGGGGAGAGAGAGCGGGTTAAATTTTTTTTTAAAAAAAATGTGTTCCTGTGAGACTGGACTATAAATCATTAGTTGTCTTATTTAATCCTCAGAAAAAAAAATATTTTCTCTCCATTGCTTGGAATGTTGTTTAGAATTATAGCCATATCCTGTATAATTATGGAAGTATACTAATGTTCAGAGTAAACCTCAAATGCATTAAGGCTTTTCCATTTGTGGGCAAAAACCTCTACCACACAGAAGTCAATGAAGTGGAATGAATTTAGTGATACTTTCCTCAACTCTTAAGGGACAGCAGCTCACAGACATAAGAAAATCATTTCTTGTATTAGCAGGGTGCTTCTTAAGGGAAAAAGAAAATTGGGATTGCACAGAAATGGAATTATTTGTGATCCTCTCCTGTAGCAATTAGAAACTACTGCAAAATGATAGCAAAGCCATAGGGATATAGTAAACCAATAAGAAAGCAAATAGGAAATAAATATATCCACTGCTTAATAGGAAGAAAAAGAAATGCATGACCATTAGTTTAGTTTTCTAAACTAAGACTTTAGAATTTAGTTTTCTAAAAGGGGAGGAGGTGGAGATGATAAAGGTATGCACTTGATTTCCTATTCTTCTCTCCCTGAAATGCATGGGAGAAGATGAATTGAATTTGCACTACAAAAAGTATTTTAATAATGTTAATACCTCTGTAAAGGAAAGATTTGTAATTATGTTAAGAAAAATTGAAGAGTCCTGTAACATCAGGGTCCATTATAGATATATCAAGGATATGCAGTAAACTAAATATTTGATTGTAAATGTTTTAACAGCAGCTAGAATTATATTTGCAAAAAACTGGAAAAACGAGAAAATACCAAGGCAGGAAGAAGTTATTCGAAAAAGAATGGAATGTACTGAAATGAGTAAATTGACATTTGAAATTAGAGAACAAGGATGAACAATTTTATAAGGTATGGGATTTGTTTTATCAATGGTTAGATAAAAAATCATAGTAAGGGAAAATGTTAGTGAACCTCTTATATTTTAAGAATAACAGAATGATACATGCAATACTATAATAGGTTTAGCATTGTTAAATAGACTAGAATGATGTAATAGAATGTATGTATGATTTAAATATCTAGAATATTTTGTATAAAATGAAGGAATAATAATTGGAGTTGAACTATTGATGTACAGTGATGCTGTATGTATGAATCCAATAAATAGAATATCTTTTTAAAAGGAAGGAATAATAATCAATAATTGAATAATTGATATATAATGATAATAATGTATCTATGTTTATCTAATGGACAATTTGTGATTTGATATATAATTGTAAGTGATGATTATGGAAAGGACACACAAAACCCTGTAACAAAATGACATTTTTTTTAAAATTAAATTTATACCTTGCCCTTCTCCTTGTTAGGACCCAGGGCAGCGCACAGGCATCTTAAAAACACAAAGTACAATAAATGTCAATTAAAATATAATTAAATTCATTAACCCGTGCTAAAAAACCCAATATTAAAAACCCTACCAAATTACAAATTTCCTTAAAAAGTCAGAAACGGGGGGCTATCCTAGGCCGGCTTGTTGGAATAAGTACGTCTTAAGACGTTGGCGGAAGAGGCGGAGGTCCAAGATTGTGTGAAGGTCGGGGGGTAGGTCGTTCCAGAGGGCCGGCCCCGCCACAGAGAAGGCCCTTCCTCTGGGTGTCGCCAACCGGCATTGCCCGGCCGACGGCACCCGAAGAAGACCCTCTCTGTGGGAGCGGATCGGGCGAAGGGATGTATGGGGCAGGAGGCGGTCTCGTATATAGCTAGGCCCCGAGCCATGGAGCGATTTAAAGATGGTCATCAGTACCTTGAAGCGCACTCGAAAGGCCACAGGCAGCCAGTGCAGCTTGCGCAGGAGAGGTGTTACGTGGGTTTGCCTTGGGGCACCCATAATCACCCACGCGGCCGCATTCTGTACTAACTGTAGCTTTCGAGTGCACCTCAAGGGAAGCCCCATGTAGAGAGCGTTACAGTAATCCAGCCGGGACGTCACAAGTGCTTGAGTGACTGTGCGAAGGGCTCCCCGGTCCAGACATACTATATGAAATGGTAGAAGGTTGTATATTTTTATGTTTTGTTTGTTTTTGTTTGTTTAAAAATAAAAAAAATTAATAAAAAAGGATATGCAGTAAACTTCAAGTCAAGATTGCCATCATTTCTTCCTAAAGGACGTCTTCTTCTTCTTCTTCTTCTTCTTCTTCTTCTTCTTCTTCTTCTTCTTCTTCTTCTTCTTCTTCTTCTTCTTCTTCTTCTTCTTTTTCCTCTTCCTCTCCTCCTCCTTCCATTTTCTTCTACTTCCTCTTCTTCTGTTATTCCTACAGAAACAGGGTCCACTTTGCAGATTGAGGAATGCCATTTTTATGATCAAATGCTGCATCCAGGTCATGGATTGTGACAAAAAACTGACTGATTGGCATGTCACCTGGGCCTGACATTGGTTTGGTCTTTTTTAATCGACCATCCTAGTGGGCAGGAGTATCCAGCAGCACCAGTAGGAGGTACCTCACTGCCAGCTAATGGACAGTTGATGGTGAAATAATGGATTACAATAAAAATTAAACTCCCTCTCAAATATACCATGGCCTCAATAAAGAATGCTACCATTTTTTGCAGGCAGGAAAAAAAGATTAATATGCTATAGGTTTCCCTTTCCCTTAGTTGTTCCTGACTCTAGGGGGCAGTTGTTCCTGACTCTAGGGGCAGTGCTATTCTGTTTCAAAGCCGAAGAGCCAGCTGGGCGGGGTGAGCAGCAACTGGGAGACCAGACAGGCAGGGCTGGGACCAGCCAGAGGTGGTATTTGCTGGTTCTCTGAACTATTCAAAATTTCCGTTCTGGTACACCAGAACTGCTCCAAACTGGCTAAATACCACCTCTGGTAAAGACCATTAGGATGGGAACACATATTTTGGGTAGGATAGTATTCTGGAAGCAGGCAATGTTACAGAAAAAGCATGTTTCCTAGGTGCCACTAGACTGCAACATTTGATTGAAGGGACCTGAAGTACATTAATTCTAGAAAAGAGTATTTATAGGTCAGGGTTCAACTGTAGCCATCCCACCAACCAGACATCTGATTTTACTGGCACCTCGTTTTGAGAGATATTTGTAATTGACTTAAGCAAGAGTTGTCCAATTCATTTTTAGACTGGTTCTCAGTCTAAAACAATTCCCAATGAACAGTGAGCAAAAACAGTGTGGTAAATGAAAGACAATGCATATACTAAATGTTTTGTATTATTTATTAGTTTATTAGTTTTGCATTCTGTATAATTTATTCAAGTGTGCAGTAAATTTAGTATGCTTTTTGACATCCATAATTTCTGTAGACTGTAAATCAGAATATGAAATATATTTGCCGAAGGCTTCACGTTGCAATATTTTCCTCACACAGATAAGGATTTATCGATCTCTTTTAGTGGCACCTATTCTGTTTTTAAACTATCTGCGGGATCGGATTCTGCCCCATATATCCCTGCGGCCGATTCGCTCCCACAGAGAGGGACTTCTCCGGGTGCCGTCCACTAGGCTATGCCAGCGGGCGACGCCCAGGGGAAGGGCCTTCTCTGTGGCGGGCCTCTGGAACAACCTACCCCCCGAAATTAGAACAACGACGGACCTCCGCTCCTTCTGTCAAAAACTGAAAACACACTTTTTCTGCCTGGCCGGCCTTGGTTAGTCCTCCGTTTATTAATTGGGTTTTTAAGGGGTTTAGCTTTTTAGTATTGTGGGTTTTTAGCGCAGGGATAAATTGTTTAATTTTCTATTTTATCTATTTATGTATTTTTATGTCTGTATTTTTAATCCCCCTGTGCACCGCTCCGAGTCCCTTTGGGGAGAGGAAGCGGTCTATAAATTAAATATTATTATTATTATTATTATTAAACTGGGTTGATTTCAAAAATAACTTGGTAATTTGATCTTGTAACATGTATGGGCAAAAGTAACAGGCTTCTGCAGTCTTCAATACACCTAATGTAGTGTAACACCTAGTGTTGAAAATTAGGGATTGCTTGTTTTTAGCAATTAAGTGTTTTACACCAGGATCAATATTAAGGCCCATCACAGTAGGTAATTACCCTTTGTGAACTTGAGTAGATCTCCGTATAGATGGCATCAAGAAAGTTGAAAATAAATTGCATTTATTTAAACTGCATTGAAATCAGGAGGCAGGGTCACTATTAGATAACTGCAAGAACAACAGATTCTCAGTACTATTTCCCCCTCAGAATGAGTTGTAGAGAAATGGGAAATCTGTTTATCTCAAATGAAATTTAATCTGCAGGCAGTCATACAATATCTAAAGAGCAACTGAAGGGAATTGGGAAAAATGTCTTTATATTTTCCTGGGTCTTCTTAAACTGATCAACTCTTTCATCTATAGTTCATTACAAGTCACCATAGTGATAACAATGAAGGTGATTAAATATGAACTTTCTTAGCATTTGCTAACAAAATAGAAAAATGCAATTACAAATAAAATATTAGTATTTTAAAGAACCATGATAAATATAAAAGTAGCAAAGTTTTAGTATATTGATACTCCTTGAGAACCTTTAAGTTTGTATGTAGTAAGTGTGACTTGTTTTCAAAGTGATTTAAATATTAGTTTCATTGATTTGGTAAAATAGAAGCTTTAATTAAAGTGATTAATTTAAACTCACGCTTTCAAGAAATCTAATTGAAAGCTCAAGAGACAAGTTCTCCCTCTTTTTTCAGTTTATATTATATTGTATTTCTGAAAATTAGGGATTGCTTGTCTTTAGCATTTAAGTGTTTTACACCAGGATCAATGTTAAGCCCCATTACAGTAGATAATTACCATTTGTGAACTTTAGTACATCTCTGTATAGATAGCAATTGAAATTCACTTATACAAGACTCAGAATTATACTGCAGTTTACATACCATGACCAGATGTCAGCAGCACTTCCTAAAAAGATGAAATAAAGGGTTAGATGATTCATTTACAGTACGTCTGCTTCCTACTCAATTGTTCTTTTTTTGTTATCTCACAGGTCACAGTTTTGTTCTTTGGATAGGCATATCTCCCAGGAACTGAACTCTGAGGTAACTATGAGGTAACTCTAAAATCAAAGTAACTCTGAGTTTTGTTGTCTGTTGCTAGAACAAAATGCGTCCCATTTGTTTTCAACCTCTGAATCTTTGTCTTGCTCTTGGTTATTGCTTAAAATAATTTCTTATAGTCTAATTTTTCAGCAGCTGACTTGAAGAACCTGGACTAGCGGACTCTAAGCCAGATTTATACTTTCCCAGAAAAATAAACATTGAAATAAGAAACTGTATGTAAGTGTGTAGTAGCATGGCAAGCTAGTTCTTCAAAACAGTTGGTCCTCCTTTATTTTTTATGTGAACCAAATGAGACTTGAAGTAGGGATTCCAATCAGGATGGCTGTAGGAAATATCAAAGTCAAGATGGTAGCAATGACCTTGTGGTTGAAATGGGTGGGGCTTTAATTTTATGGGTTTAGTGCCATATTTATTTATTTAGAAGATTTGTATATTGACTTTGAAAATCCTTTTTGACCAACCCTTCCATAGATGCCCCTGAACTCCTGCACACCTTCATCAATTAAGTTATTGTTTTTATGCTAATTTTAAAGTTGTTTTTTTTTAAAAGGTGTAATTGAAATTTTCTGGTGACTTGGAACATCAGAAAGAAACTCATACAACTAAGGTATTCAATTAGTTACTTAACCCAATTAACATGTGTATTGGAAATGAGTAGATAATATCAAAACAAGGCTTTGCATTCCCACTTTCCACTGCTAAAAGTTTCCACTGCTAAAATTTATTAGCCTCGCTTCTTTCCTTACTTCAGTTTTTAAATTCTCAAATATTTTTTCAGCCCATTTTGAAATTTACCAGGTTTTTATGATTTTACAACAGGCATATCAAGAGATGTGACTATTTCCAACATGAGAGGACTATGGTGAAGTTCTCTGTCATACATCTTAAATATGAGAAGCCACACAATTCTATAAAAGCACCAAAAAGATTGTAAAATCTACAGGATACAAATGCAGTCTTTTAACAGCTAAGTTGTCAAAGCTCTCTGCCTGGAAAAGCTAAATTTGCTGGTTCCATGTTCTTGCATAACAGGTTATTTCTTTTCTGTTCTATTAATGAAGATATTTGAGGATTTGGGTAAATTTTTATCAAGACATAAACTGAACATAATTCTAGTCCATCTATAATTGTAAAAACAAAATGAACCATAATATAACCAAAGGAAGTGAAGACCTTTGTATTTTTTTTGTACAGCATATCCCATTTTTGCAACAAAAATAACATTCCATGCAGCTATTGTAACTATAAATAATAATAATTGTGTTACTGTCATCAGAATAGAAATGTATATATATTCTTTTTTATTTACTTCATATTTTTGTTTTGTGTTGTTTTGCTAATATTATTGCAAAGTCTTTAAAGCATAGTATTTCTTAAATTCTTTGTTTAATGGCATCAATTTACAGTAAGTTGTTTCAAATGTTTAACATGCATCATCATGATCAAAGCATACATCACCTTAAATTCATGTAAAAATGTCGCTTCTTTTCTGCAGTTTAACCTAATCAGGATCTGAATGTTTTTCCTACTGTTGCCAATGCATCTGTGCACAATAAACTTTATTTCTCATGAACCAAGGATAATAAACAAATTCAGAATATGTTTTTTTTTTAGGATGGACTATTCCACAATGAGATATTGTAATCAGTAATATGAGCTATGAGTGTCATCGGGAATTCGTTAGATGTTAAAAGTTAAGATAACTTGTAACATTACAAATGCTACAAAGGAAAAAGCTTCTGGGGGAGAAAAGCAAAACATAAAAGCTCCAGTAAAACTTTGCAGTATGATACTGTCTAAATATAAAATTCATTATGGCTATTCCATATGGTATTTTATAGATACATAAGTGCACATATGCACAAATTAGTTGCATCTTTTATAGTTTCACTGCCATAGTTCTTATGCCTATGCCAATGATTTCTAAAATTAAAATTAAGCACAGATCCGTAACTTTGGCTGTGAAGCTCTAATGTAAACAATTGCAACTGCATAAATCAGGAATTCTCAAAGGATAGTTGGAATTCTTTGGGTTTCCTACAGTTTGTATTTTTTTAAAAAATACACTCTGACAAGCTGTGCACAGGCAGAATTGGAATGGTGTGATCATTTGCTTTCCAGGTTTTGCAGCTGACTGCATAAAACCTGGACAGCAATTGTGGTACTGCGATGTTTTGATATATTTTATATATTATAAAATATTCATACAATTATGTATATGTGTAAAACATATAACTATTTTATTTAAGTACTGAAGATATTACATAGTGGGGTGGGGTAATGAAGCATTTGCAAAAAAAAAACAACCAGACTCGAGAGCACTAAGGACTCCTCTCTCCCTCTCTCTCCTTCTCCCTGTCTTTCCCTCTCTTCCCCTCTCTCTTTCCATTCCTCCCTCCCTCTCCCTCCCTCTCTCCCTCCCTTGCGCTCTCTCTCTCTCTCTCTCTCTCTCTCTCTCTCTCTCTCACACACACACACACACACACACACACACACACACAAATGTGTCTCAGGAAAAGTCACTTTTTGGGACCTATACATTAAAATTTAATTATTAAAAGTATTTTTATTTATTTATGAAAACAATTTATATCACTCACAGTTGACATGCAATTCAGGTTGCTGTACATAAATAAAAACACTTCACTACCCTCCCCCCAAGTAAATGTCATAAAACATATTATTGTTATTTTTATGCCACCCATCTCACTTACAAGGCAACTCTGGGCAGTGTACAGGTTCAAACACATCACCCATGAGGGTAATAAGAGATAGGCAAAATGCCTCCAACCGCAATGCTTGGGGGTGAGGAGTGTTTGAGAAAGCCAAGTCTTAATATCCTTCTGAAAAGATATGTTGGGCCATCTGAATCTGGGGGAAGGGATGCTTTTCTATCCGGCATATGTAGTTACAACGATGGCATGTCTGCTGGGTTCCACCATATGACATTGCTTAAGCACATCTACTCTCTCAGATATTATCAAATAGGCAGAGGTAACTGGAAGCTACAAACATGCAAACTGGAGACGAAGTAACTGGACTTGTCCCCAGTTACTTCATCCATATTTTCACAAATGAGCAAGATTTGCACCATAAAGTGCTTTATAAAACATACCTTGAATAAATTGGTATATTTATTTTTTGCCTAATTCTCATCCTGGTAATTTTTTATAGAGATCACAAACATTCTTTTATCATTTATCATTTTAGTGATTCCAATAACCATACAGTTTGAGAATGCCTGGCATAAATAACTTATACAGTAATAATATGTAAATATTTTCCTAAATTGCTGTCTTCATGTGTGCTCATGTATTAGTTGTAGCAATAATTTGTCTTAGGACTTTCCTGAAATAATGATGCTAATAATACAATGAAATAAAACGGGATAGAAAAAACAAAGTGAACATCTTTAGCCTAGCAATGCTAACTTGCCAAAGTCCTTGTCTTTTTATACACTGTCTTTACCTTTTCTTTATGATCTTTCTCTTTTTCATCAAGGTTCTTATTTAAATTATTTATCTGAACTAAAGTATGTCCACTGTCTTCATTGCTTCTGCACACCGCCAGATATTTAGTTACTTATTAAAGACGACTTTCAAAGTTATCTAACTTCTGAATTTCCTTCTTAAATCTAATAATCTGAATCTGCAACTAGAAGCACATAGCAATAACATTTAGGCTTATATACCAATCCACAGTGTTTTACAAAAAGTTTCAATATGTCATGTGACGGCACCGTGACGCCGTGAGTTTGACACTCCTGCTCTATTCACTCCTTTTTCTTTCATATATTTGTTTTACAAAAGGATCGTAAGCCATTCTGCATCCTCACCTCATTATACTTCTGTCATTTTGTCAGTCATTTCTATATTCTGCCTACCTCCATTCATCACACATTATTCTTGGCCTTATCTCTACTTGTTTACCACACACAAGTCTTAAGTAACCCTTTCCCATTGCATTCAACTTATGTCTATGCTTCGCAAAGCATATAACAACGTGAAAAGAAACACAATTTGTACCAGTGGTGGGTTTCAAATTTTTTTAGAACCTACTCTGTAGGTGTGGCCTATTTTGTGGCATGGCTTGGCAGTCATGTGACAGGGTGGGAGTGGCCGCCTTTTAAAATGTGGTGAAACTCATTTAACAACGCTCTTGCTTAGCAACCAAAATTTTGGGCTCAATTGTGATGATAAATTCTTTCTTTCTTTCTTTCTTTCTTTCTTTCTTTCTTTCTTTCTTTCTTTCTTTCTTTCCTTCCTTCCTTCCTTTCCTTTCCTTTCCTTCCCGTTGGGTCACTGGCAGCGGCGGGCCAGATTTACTTCCAGGTACGCCAGTGGAACCCCCTCTCATCGGTTCTCTAAATTTCACCAACCGGCTCTCGCGAGTAGGTGCGAGCCTGCAGAAACCCACCACTGATTTGTACCCAATAATTTTCACTCCTTTCAGTAAACATTCATTCTTCACAAATACCCACACATTATCTGCTACTTTCCTGCCACCCTTATTAGTGTCCCTACCATCAGTAAACCATCTACAAAGTATACAGATTCATCAACTGTTGTTATTTTCTGCCATTTATGTAAAACTTAAAAAGCTATTTGAGTCTCCCCACATATTCAGATCCATACGTTTTTGCTGCATCCTACAATCTAATGTGAACAATAGCTTTACTATACATAAAATGCTTTATGTGTTCAATTTATTTGGAAGTGGACATCTTTGCTCATATAAGAATAACAGCAATTACAATAGGCATGTGCCGTTGAAATTAGAATAGCCAGTTATCCTGAAACTAGAGGAAACTTTGCAATTAATCTACTCTAACCCACAAATTCCTGCCACTAGCCACAGCGCTGCCAAAACCACAAAACATCTCATGGTACAAATTCCATTCTTTAATACTTACAATGCACACAAATTTATAATGCAGCCGCGCGAGCAATTATGGGAACCTCGAGGTTTGCCCACGTAACACCGCTCTTGCGCGAGCTGCATTGGCTGCCTGTCGTCTTTCAGGTGCGCTTCAAGGTGTTGGTTATCATCTTTAAAGCGCTCCATGGCACGGGACCTAGCTATCTGTGGGATCAGATTCTGCCACATACATCCCTGCAGCCGATTCGCTCCCACAGAGAGGGACTTCTCCGGGTGCCGTCCACTAGGCTATGCCAGAGGGCGACGCCCAGGGGAAAGGCCATCTCTGTGGCGGGCCCAACCCTCTGGAATGACCTTCCCCCCGAAATTAGAACAACTACGGATCTCCGCTCCTTCCGTCAAAAACTGAAAACACACTTTTTCTGCTTGGCCAGCCTAGGTTAGTCATCTGTTTATTAATAGGGTTTTTAAGGGGTTTAGCTTTTTAGTATTGTGGGTTTTTAGTGCAGGGATAAATTGTTTAATTTTCTATTTCATCTATCTATATGTATTTTTATGTCTGTATTTTTTAATTCCCCTGTGCACCGCTCCGAGTCCCTTTGGAGAGAGGAAGCGGTCTATAAATTAAATATTATTATTATTATTATTATTATTATTATTATTATTATTATTATTATTATTATTATTATTATTATTATTATTATTATTATTATTATTATTATTATTATTATTATTATTAAGAAATGGAGGTCATGAAAAGATTCATCACTTCCCTCCTTTTCAACCATTCCTATAGATATCTCTACTCTAATCATTGCTAAGGAATGGAGGCATGAAGGGGGGGGGAGGAAATTCAAGTATCTTCTTGTGTCCAGCTGTAAACTGAGGTATTTTATATGTTCATTCAAATAATAATTGAGGACAGTAACAACTTTACATTGATGAGGTAAACCTAGCAGGTACAGGAATTGTCTTGTATGTATCAGAGGTAGGTTGCTACCTGTTTGCACTGGTTCAGGTGAACCAGTAGTGGACATTGGGACTGGGTCACCAAACCGGTAGGGACAGCTAGTTGGCCACCCCCCAAACTGGTTCTCTGGTCGCCCATTCTGTCGCTGGCATGTTTTTTACTCATTACTCATGAGAGACCGCCTCCTACCACATTCCTCCCTTCGACCTGTCTGCTCCCACAGAGTGGGCCTTCTCAGGTTGCCGTCAGCCAGTCAATGCCAGCTGGCGACTCCCAGGGGACGAGCCTTCTCTATGGCGGGCCCGACACTCTGGAACGACGTGCCCCCCGATATCCGTACCATCACGGACCTACGACTCTTCCGTTGGATGTTAAAAGCACATTTTTTCCATCTAGCCGGCCTGACATAGACTAGGGAATAATTTTAAATTTGATATTTATTGGTTTTAATTCTATTTATCCAAATTTTAGCACAGATTTAATTAATTTAATTATTTTTTATACTTTGTATATTGTTGGGTTTTTATCTTCTGTGCACCGCCCTGAGGCCCTTTTAGGTGAAATAGGGCAGTATATAAATCAAATAAATAAATAAAATAAATAATAAATTTTATAATATTCTGCACATGCGCAGAACAAAACAGGCAACTGCGCATGCACAAAGCATATGTGAAGTGAACTGGCAGTAACACCGGCATCAAACCACCCCTGATATGTATGTTTACACAGATTTAAGGAAACTAAGCATTTTTCTTGAGTGTAGAGAAATGTATATCTACATGTAAAAATAATAATAGCAACAATAACAGCAAAAACACCATGGCTAGGAAATAAACTTTCTTTTAAAATTTAAATTATATTATGCCCCAGTAACCAAATGAACATATGTTCCACCCTGGTAAGGAAATAAAACCAATTTGATCAACAGCTTAGAAAACTATGGAAGGAAAGGCACAGTATGTTAAAATGGGATATTGTGCTTCTCAGCAGGAAAAAAAAATCCTATTCTGTTCTGCTCAGTTTATTCCAATTGGGTAAGTTTTCATTTTAATGAAAAGGGGGAAAAGTAAATGTTAGGTTCATAAATTCAGGACAGTTACAAAATGACTGGGAATCTGATATCCTCCAGATGTTTGGTAGGATGGCCAATGGCAAGAGACTGAATGTTATTCTCCAAACATCCGGAAGATCAAATGGCATGATAATCTGTGTATTATATTTTGAATTAAAAAGCAAAACATTTTTGACCTGGCTCTTGTATTCTATTAATTAGCAGGGGGTTGTTTAACATTCATTGAGGGCTTCACAAATAATGCAAGATTATAAATTACAAACCATAACTGGCAGCATTCATATCAAATGTGAAGTCCAATCAAGTACATTGCAACATGTCTTGACAGGTTGTGTAAACCATGTCTGGCTTGAATGCATGTTCTTTGAAGAAAATGAACCAGAAAATATGAAAGCATTTTCTGTTGTGACACTTCCTTAAGGATTACAATTGCTACGATGCTTACAATAATGAAGGCGATATTATTTTATGATATTGATGAAGGAAAGTGGAGAATTCCAAAGCAACAGTTCAGAGCTTATCCATCTTGTTAGGAAATTAATCTAGCTGAGTTAACTACATCTCCTCCTGCATATGCACAGAATAATGACCATATTTTTATTTGAAGTAATTGTATACAGGTTTTGATTCGTGGAACAATTTAAATTGAAAATGTAATGAAAAATTTAGAGAAAAGAATGCCTTAAAAACACATTTGTATCTACCAACTCTTTCTTTCTTTCTTTCTTTCTTTCTTTCTTTCTTTCTTTCTTTCTTT
The DNA here is from genome assembly GCA_039707465.1 of Rhabdophis nuchalis. Classification (NCBI taxonomy): domain Eukaryota; kingdom Metazoa; phylum Chordata; class Lepidosauria; order Squamata; family Natricidae; genus Rhabdophis; species Rhabdophis nuchalis. The sequence continues at coordinate 327,814,995 of CM077643.1, forward strand.
CTTTCTTTCTTTCTTTCTTTCTTTCTTTCTCTCTTTCTTTCCCTTTCTCTCTCTCTCTCTCTCTCTCTCTCTCTCTCTCTCCCTTCCTCCCTTCCTCTCTCCCTCCCTCCCTCCCTCCCCCCCCTTCCTGGAGAAGGGAGAAGAGAAAGGAAGGGAAAAGAGAAGGGGAGAGGAGGGGAGGGTGGAGGGGAGGAGAGGTGAAGTCTCTTTCTGCAAGAAATCAAACACAATCCCAAAGAAATGATCAATAATTTCAATGGTAGATGTACTGCTTCCCTCTCTTTTCTACCCATCTCCAAATCTCTCTCTCTCCCTCCCTCCCTCCCTCCCTCCCTCCCTAACCCCCCCTCTCAACGTGATATGCTTCTCACCTCTTTTCCTCCCCTGTGGCTTACTATTATAATCTTAAAAAGAAGGATTAGCCTGAAGGCAACTGATCAAAAGCAGGTAGGAAATCATCTCTAAAAGATAAGAAAGCCATCCTCACCTACTTCCCCATTAACAGGAACATTTACATAGCAGCCGGCTACATAAATTGAATAGCAGGTCTGGCGAGTCCTCTTTGCTTAAGGCAAAATGCATATATTTCAGTGTTTCATACGGGGAAAACATTGGCATCTCTAAGATTTGAGACCTCTGGATAGCAACATCCAAATTGCCTCTTAATTATTTGATCTTACAAAAGTCTGGTGGGTGGAGGGAAATCTGCCATTCAGGCCCATTGCCAATTGCCCAGTCCCAGCTGACCCTTCCTCTTCAATTTAAAGGGTTAACCAGAAGCCTCCCTCTGATCAGAACTGTAACTAAGGCAGCTACAACCAGCAGAACCCCGTAGCCAAGGCAAGCTTTGACCTACTTGCTTATATTATAGAGCACTCCAGGGTTTCTCATGGAATACGAGAATATGAGTAATTCAAAAGAAGCAGTTGTATGTAAAGGGACATCCCCAGCCTTTTTTTTTTTTTTGTCAGGGGTGGTGGTGGCGGCGGGGAGCATTTTAATATTTTGTAGTTTTTGAAAACAATTTTAGCACATAAAAACCTCTTCCTGCAACAGCCAAATAACAAATGGACATGGTTCTGTGCAATTATACTCTGAGTGGCTGGGAAATGAATGGTATTGGAAACACATTCTGCACACTTCTCATAGTACTCTAATTAACAGACAATATTTGTAACAAGTATGTCATTAGGAAAAAAATTACCTTTGCTATGATAGCCCCAAAGGTGTTTTTTCAGGAGGCAACTGGACTTTTGTGTTTTTTCTTTGAAGATGTTTCACTTCTCCTCCAAGAAGCCTCCTCAGCTCTGACTGGATGGTGGAGAAGGGAAGGATCAATCCAGCATCCAGTCAGAGCTGAAGAAGCTTCTTGGATGAGAAGCAAAATGTCTTTAAAGAAAAAACAAGAAAGTCCAGTTGCCTCCTGAAAGAGCACCTTTGGGACCTGGCTGACTGAGAATCTCTATAGACTCTTTGCCATGCTGTTGCTTCCAGGTTTCCCTCTGTGTTTTGGCTTGAGTATTACGTATTTTATGGTGGATTTTAACTAGTATTCAGCAATATAATCGTAGTCATTTCATATCTTGCTTTGGGAATAGTGATTTAAGACCTTTTTCACCCCTGCTCCATAGAGGTGAAAGATGATTCTTTGAAGCGAGGAAAACGCCTACTTCTTCTTATTACTCTTCTTGCTTGTCCTCCTGTCTGATATGAAAGGGCTGTCAAGTTAATCTACTTATAAGTTTGGAATATTTAAAATGAGAAGCAATTGTTGGAGAATTAGAAGACTCTGGGTGCTATTTTAGAAATCTGCATTGGCACTACCTTGTCATGATTTGACAGGTAATCAAAATTCAAACTTATTCATTAAAGAAATTGAGGGACTGAACCAAACACTTCCTATACCAGTGTTCTATTTTCTATTAATGTGGAGAAACGATGAATGTGTGTGTGTGTGTGTGTGTGTGTGTGTGTGTGTGTGTCTACAAGCAGGCCTGTGCATGTGTGCCCATTTTAACCAAAAGTGAACATAATGTTTATTATTTTATGTCTATTAGATGAGGAAACTAACGACACAGGAAAATCGGAACAAACATAAGGGAAATTCTCTCTGTACGATACTGTTCCAATCAGGAGATTAATAAGTCATAGGGAAATTAATGTTTTGCTTAACATTTTACAATTAACATCTTTTTTTTGGTGTGGGTGGGAGAGAAATGCAACTGTATTTGTTTAAAAACTATGATACCCTTGTGATTTACAATGTGAATTGCACAAAAGCAATGAGAAATGATCTCTTCTTTCTTTAAAGGGCTAACTGTCAAATATAAGTGGAAATGAAAAGCATAGTTTTTGTTTATGAAATGATCCTCCCCTTTGTGTGTGTGTGTGTGTTTGTGTGTGTCTTTATGTGCACAAGTCATAAGTAAAGATTTCAAAAATCTGGTCAATGTCTCCTGCAAATAGTTAAAAAAAACACCAAACTATTTTTAGTACAAACTCACAAATCTGTTTTACCATCTGCAAGCCATGATCGTAAAGCAGTATTTCTTCTTACTCATCAATAATATCTTATAAAAGATGCAAAAAGCAAGCTGCCTCAAAGAAGACAGCCAGAGTGCTTTTTTATTGGTGCCAATTTCCTTTTACTTTCTGAGCTGATTAAAAATATTCCATTTTGCTTGTGGGGCATCATGCAGCATTTATACCTATTAGAAAATAATAATACTTAACGGAACTGTTGAACAACTAAGCTTAGTACATAAGCCTGCTTTTCATATTACTTTTTCCATAAGTGCATCCTTGAGATGAATATAATGTAATGAATGGATCTTATGGTCTTAATTGTTGCTGGTTAATTGTGTTATCCAGCAAATTCCATCCCCACAACTTTGAAATAGTTAGAAATACAAACTCTCCTTATGAAATTGTTCTAAATCTATAAGTGGGTCTGAGCGCCTTGTGTAATACCAAGAATCCTATTCTTCTATAATCTCAAAGGGAAATTTTTTTTCCCCACTCATACACAAAAACATTTGATCCACAGTTTCTCACATTCACATACAGAATCAGTTATGAATTCTGCTGTAGCAACTACCTGTAGTTGCAAGTCTCTTCTGCATTATACTGCATTTAACTGTATACCCAGCACTCACTGAAGGAGAGAAACTACTTTGCAAAGCCAATTTAAAGAAGCAGTCTACTAAAGGACTGTAGACTTGGCCAGTCAAAACACTCAAAGCTAGTGGACTCTGTTTTAGGGGGACAGAGATCCCTAAGAGTTTCAGCATCAAGATACTTGTTGGACCACCTCTCTCTGAGGATAGTTGCCTATTCTACTGGATTAGATGGTATGGTTGTGTTGCAGGTCCTCTCCATTAAATATCGCTTTCTAATAGGATCTTCTTGGTGGCCTTTTGGAATAACCTTTTGGAACAAGGTTCCAAAGATCAGAGATCCCTACCTTTTAGCCTTCTGGAAGACTGTGAGGACCTGGCCTTTCTCTAAGCATTGGGCTAGCTTGGGGGTTGAGCTGTAAGGATGGTTTGCCTGACACCTAAGGAGAAGGATACAATTATTTTAAACTATGTTTTATAGATTGTTCTGAGCTGCCTACAGACATTCTGTGAGGTAGGCAGCTATATGAAACCTGAAAATAAAATAATAAATCTTCCTATTATTTCAAACAAAGATGAAGAAGTACTGTTTAAGACGTCTAGGTATTAATGAGATACTTTTCTTCCTTTTCTTTAATTTCAAATGTTAGTCTACTCATTTCTGCACATTGAATATTTTGAGGTATGGGATCTGCTCTATCAAAGGTTAAATAAGAGAAACAGGAGTTAGAATCTCGAAAAGTACAAGAGAAAGATTAATTTCACTACTAGGGTTGTTTACTGTAATTTATTAATTTCGATTAATTTTGATTAATATTACTAATATGTTATGAGAGAAAATCATTGTTATTATGAAACGACCATTAGAGGATACTATTATTATGACTATGACAAATATTACTCCAAAGAAGTATAACCAGGCAACACACTTTATGTATGAATTTTGAACATGTTGCTCTCTTTGATCTACACTATTTAAAAAATAATAATGAGATAATTTCTTAGGGGGATACTTTCTTAGGGGGATACTTAATATGCTTTTCTATAAGTAGGGGAAATTATTAGACATAAACCACTAGTGTACAGATTAATTGTAGTAATTCAATGGAAAGTAGTTTTTAGCAAGTTTTAGCAAACTTGAACAATCTCAGATCTTCATTGTACCTCTTGAAGGTCACGCTTACTGGATTCCTTCCTAATGTATGTATTTGCTTCATTATGATCCATGCCACTTATCTTTTAAATTTGATTTTACATATATTTAAGGATCTGATACTTTATGGAATGTGAATTGCGGCATTTGTTTTGGAAGAAGCTCAAGGTCTATCAAGATGATTATTCCCTTATACTTGACGTCTCTTCATTGGGGGGGAAAATCACATATTGACAAATCCATTTTGTTGGCTTAGCTTTAGCAGTCTAAAAAGGTGCCTGCAATTTATTCCTATTGATTCCCATATGATAGCTTGTCCATTTTAGGAATATCCCCATTTCTGTTACAGATGCATTAATTTGGGCAGAAAAAGATAACATTTTTTTCCATTTTTTGACTAACTAGTAGTGAGATCCATCCACTTGTTTTGAGAATGATGTGCTATTATAAATTACTGATTTAGGATTGCATTACTGTGGTGGCCACCAGAAATGATTAATGGAGGATATTGTTTAATTTAACCTGGGCTGTCCAACTTTGGCAATTCTAAGGCCTGTGGACTTAAACTTTCTGATTTCTGGGAATTGAAGTCCACAAGTCTTAAAGTTGTCAAGGTTGGACATCTCTGTTGCAATTCTTAAGAAATACTAATTCTTCTATAAATGTGCCTGGGATGTCCTTGTAATGATGAAGCAGCCTACATGAGTGACATGTTCAATCATTCCTCACTATTTTTCAAACATTTAAAATAGCATTTCCTAACTAAATTCATTCTATTTTCAGACTTTTCTTATGCAAATAAATTCACAGTGGAATAAATAGAAACCCCTTATATTCACTCAGGTTTATGAAGTTCATTGCCATGTACCACATTCTTTGCCTGAGGATCATTATCTTGGATGCATCCTAGCAGTCTGACCACTGGTAGGACTTGTATCATTCACCTATATCACCAGTCTGATTGTTCTGGTTTTAAGGTATCCAATTAATATAATGTTCCACCATAGAAGCACTGAGATACGCCCTGTCAAGAAACAGACATTGCAGGGGTTCCAGGAATGCTATTTTATTGATGGTATAGCAATGTTTCTCAACTTTGGCAACCTAAAGATATGTGGACTTCAACTCTCAGAATTCCCCAGACAAAATTCTGGGAGCTGAAGTCCACACATCTTTTACTTACTTTTTAATTTTGTATACCGCATCCTCTCCCCAAGGGGACTCGGAGCGGTGCACAGGGAAATTAAAACATATAAAAATATATACAAACAATAAATACAATAAATAAAAGCAGATTAAATTGATCGTCCCTGCGCTAAAAACCCCATTAAAACTAAATTCCCTAAACACCCCAGAGGTAGAGACTAACCAAGGCCGGCCAGGCAGAAAAAGTGTGTTTTCAGTTTTCGACGGAAGGAGCGGAGGTCCGTAGTTGTTCTAATGTCGGGGGGGAGGTCGTTCCAGAGGGCTGGGCCTGCCACAGAGAAGGCCCTTCCCCTGGGCGTCGCCCGCTGACACAGTCTAGTGGACGGCACCCGGAGAAGTCCCTCTCTGTGGGAGCGGATCGGCCGTGAGGATGTATGAGGCAGGATCCGATCCCGCAGATAGCTAGGTCCCGAGCCATGGAGCGCTTTGAAGATGACAACTAGCACCTTGAATCGCAACCGAAAGACGACAGGCAGCCAGTGCAGCTCACGCAAGAGCGGTGTTATATGGGCGTACCTTGCGGTCCCCATTATTGCTCGCGCGGCTGCATTCTGGACCAGCTGAAGTCCTCGGGTGCACCTCAAGGGGAGCCCCATGTAGAGAGAGTTACAATAGTCCAGTCGGGATGTCACGAGAGCATGAGTGACTGTGCAAAGGGCGTCCCGATCCAATAGGGGGCGCAACTGGCGTACCAGGCGGACCTGGTAAAACGCCCTCCTGGCCACGCTGCCTCTTCCGCCAACGTCTTAAGACGTATCTATTCCAACAAGCCGGCCTAGGATAGCCCCTACTTCTGACTTTTAAAATTAAAATTAATTTGGTATGGTTTTAAAATGGGTTTTTAGCACGGGTCCAATAATTTAATATATTTTAATCGATTTTGTATTTTGTATTTTGTGGTTTTAATAATGCCTGTGCGCCGCCCTGGGTCCTAACAAGGAGAAGGGCGGGGTATAAATTTAATAAAATAAATAAAATAAAAATTGATCTTCCATGGACAGCCGGGCATCCAGGAGGACACCCAAATTGCGCGCCCCATCCACAGGGGCAAGATGTTCGCCCCCTATGGCCAGCGATGGAGTGAGCTGGTTGAATCGGGCGGCCGGAAACCACAGCCACTCGGTCTTGGTCAGGTTGAGCCTGAGTCCGTTACTTCCCATCCAGATCCGCACGGCTTCCAGGCACTGGCACATCACTGCTACGGCATCGTTGGGGTGGTTTGGGGTAGATATATACAGCTGAGTGTCATCAGCGTAGAGATGGTACTCTACCCCAAAACCACGGATGATCTCACCCAGCGGCTTCATGTATGTGTTGAACAGGAGAGGTGAGAGGACCGATCCCTGAGGCACCCCACATGTGAGGGGTCTCGAGGTCGACCTCTGCTCTCCTGCCAACACAAATTGCGATCGGCCAGAGAGGTAGGAGGAGAACCACCGTAAAACGGTGCCTCCCACCCCCAACCCCCCCAGCCGATGCAATAGGATACCATGGTCGATGGTATCGAAAGCCGCCGAGAGGTCTAATAGGACCAGGATGGAGGAACAACCCCCATCTCTGGCCCTCCAGAGATCATCGACCAACGCGACCAATGCCGTCTCGGTGCTATGCCCGGGCCGAAAGCCGGACTGGCGCGGGTCTAGATAATCAACTTCCTCCAGGTGACGGGGAAACTGTTGTGCCACCACATTCTCAACAACCTTCGCCAAGAAGGGAAGGTTGGAGACTGGACGATAGTTGTTTAATAGAGCTGGATCCAAGGAGGGCTTCTTAAGGAGGGGCCTCACCATCGCCTCTTTTAGGGAAGCAGGCAAGGAACCCTCACTTAAGGATGCGTTAACAACCTCTTGGAGCCAGCCTCGTGTCACCTCCCAGGATGCCAGTACAAGCCAGGAGGGACACGGGTCCAATAAACATGTGGTGGCTCGCAGTCGCCCACGTAACCTGTCCATATCCTCGGAAGTAACGGAGTCAAACTCCTCCCAAACAAGATCTGTCTCGTGGCATCCCACTGGGCCATCAATGGGGGCTAGCTCGTTCTGTATCTGAGCGATTTTCTCCTGCAGAAAAATCACAAATTCCTCTGCTCTACCCTGTAACGGGGCTTCCCGCACCCTCTGTTGAAGGAGGGAGCGGGTCACCCTAAACAGGGCAGCAGGGCGGTTGTCTGCGGATGCTATGAGAGTAGCACAATGATGACGTTTGGCCACTCTCAGCGCCACAATGTAAGTCCGTAAATGGGCTCTTACCTGTGTCCGGTCAGATTCAGATCGGGTAGACCTCCATCTTCTCTCCAGGCATCTCTTGCGGCGTTTCATCACCCTCAGCTCTTCGGTAAACCAAGGAGCCAGGGTGGTTCGCTGCCGCAAGAGAGGCCGCAAGGGCGCGACCCGATCCAAGGCTCCCGTGGTCGCAGTATTCCATGCGGCCACGAGGTCCTCCATCAGGGCGCGGGTCAGGGGTACAGGAAATGGCCCAAGCGCCGCCTGGAACCCATCCGGGTCCATCAGGCGCCTGGGGCGGAACCAGATTGGTAACTCAGGTTCCGCCTCCCCGCGGAGGGGAGCAGCGGTCGGAAAGTCGAGCCGGAGAAGTGAGTGGTCTGACCATGACAAGGGCGTGATGACTATATCCCCTATACCCAGATCACTCTTCCATTGGCCTGAGACAAAGATGAGATCCGGTGTATGAGTGGGGCCTTGAATTAGTTGGGTCAGGTCCATGGCCGTCATGGAAGCCATGAACTCCCGAGCTACCATGGATGATTCGCCCACCGATGGCAAATTAAAGTCCCCCATGACTACAAGTCTGGGGGTCTCAACTGCCACCGTAGCGATCATCTCAAGGAGCTCGGGCAGGGCTGCTGCTACATAGCGGGGAGCCAGGTATACAACCAGCAAGCCCAACTGCCTCCCTAGGCCCCACTTCACGCAGAGGGACTCACAACCGGTAGTCTGTGGCACAATGGTCTCTCTCGGCTCAAGACCTTCCCTGACAATAACCGCTACCCCACCACCCCTACCTAGGGCCCGAGGCTGATGAAAAGCGCGGTAACCTGGTGGGCACATTTCAACGAGGGGAAGTCCACCCTCGTGGCCCAGCCAGGTCTCCGCAATTCCTAACAGGTCCGGCTCCCCCTCAGACACAAGGTCATGGACGAGGGGGGCTTTGTTGACCACGGACCTGGCGTTGCAAAACATCAGCCGTAGGCCCTGGCTCTGTACTCCCTGACCACCTAGCCTGCGGGGGTTGTGGCACTTCACCGTTTGTAACCAACGGTTCTGTGCCCTCAACCGGGAGGGTGGAACTTGTCTCCCCTCCCCCTTAAAGTTGCCAAGGTTAAGAAACACTGTTTAGAATATATTAGCTGAATCTTGAAAGCCTGCCCAATATTTTCACTAAGGACAACAAAGTCAAGGTGAGGTTCCTTTGAATCTCTTGTGTTTTCTACTTTTGCAGGGCTAAGCACTGGTTTCATAATTCCAACCACCTTCTCAAGGCCAGAGCTACATTTCTCTACATTTCATATTCTGCAAGAGCAATGGTGGAAATTTAAAACAGCAAACGCTGTCTAGCTAATAGAAATTGTTTTATAAATTGTTATAAATTGTTTTAATTGGGTTGTTAATGGATTATGTTTTAACTTTTTAAATTTTAGCACAGGGATAACCTATCTAATTTGATATTAATTATTTATATTTTATATTGTTTGTTTTAACTTCCTGTGCACTGCCCCGGGTCACTTCGGGGAGAGGGTGCGGTTATATAAATTCGACTATAAATAAATAAATAAATAAGAAGGGAATATCTGTATCTCAGGGTTGAACTGTGGAGTCTTTGGTGCCCCCTGAGCTTAGCTGTTTGTTTGCAGACATTTCATTATCCAAGTAGATAACCTCAACAGTGTGAGTGTGGCTTTTGCTGCTTCTTTATGTACAGCAGCTTGCCCTGCCAGTTTGGGTGGGTTTTCTCCTTGCTTCTATTGGCCATTTCCATTGAGAGGCTGGTTGTCAGGACCAATAATCCAATCATACAAGAGAATGATCATATTGCATATGAAGAGGATGATTAAATTGCATATCAAGCTGCAGGCTGGCGTTTCTTGCCTTTAACAATGGATCGACTATGGAAAGACAGCTCATCAGATGGGACGTAGATTATGTCTAGACCATGTTTATGCTTCCACTGTTGCTGTTGCTGAATCTGTCAGCATAAACTGATTTCTGTCAGCAGACAGATCTTGCTAATGGAGAAGAATGTTGCATAGCAAACTAGAAATCTGTTTTATTTATATGGATGTACAAAATCTGTACTTTCCCCCTTCCCCATTCAAGAGATACAGTTCATAGAAGGATATACTTTTAAAAAAAAAGAATCATAATGCAAACAACAATTAATATCATCCATAGGAATTTTTTCCCCATGGTTCTTATCGAGAGCTAAATTTAGCTTTTCCTCAACAATTGTTTAATGGAGATTTTTTAAAAAAAAAATTACCCTATTTATTCAAAGGAAGTTAATCATGAATGTAAAGGCAAGTGAGGAAATAAATATATGCACACAGGAATATGCATGTGCATCAGGGGTGGGTTTCTGGGGGTTCGCCTGGGATCGGGCGAACCCTTTCGTAAAATTTCCGGATCCCGAGCGATCCCTTTGGATCGTGGACCCGGAAGTAAGTCGCCGCTGCTAACTGCTGCTCCCAGCTGGGGCGGGCAGGCAGGAAAGCAAGCAAGGCGACTGCGCTGTCTTCTTTTTCCCTCAGCGAAGCGCCGCCTCCTCCTCGCCCATGCTTCGCTGAGAGAAAAAGAAGACAGCCAGGCCGGCTCTCCGAAGGGGTCCTCCTTTCCCCTTCTCCATGGGGGTGGGTGGTGGGGGTGGGCCGCTCACCTCGTCGCCCCACAACCTGCGGCCGCTGCTGCCGTGACAACTCCGAAGAGCAGCGCTCGGGCCAGGAGCCGCCGGCCAAAAAAAAAGAAAGCACACACACACACACAACCTACTTCAGGCGGCGGGAAACACGCAAGGAGAATCCACTCCCAGCTGTCTTCTTTTTCCTTCTGCGAAGGGTACTGGCCGCTGGCAAAGCGGGAGGCTCGGGAAGGCGGCGGGAGCGCCTTTCCCCCCCCCCTTTGCTCAGCCACCTCTTCCCCCCTACGCCTAGCCGTGAGTGGATTCTCCTTGCGTGTTTCCCGCCGCCTGAAGTAGGTTGTGTGTGTGTGTGTGCCGCCTTCCCGAGCCTCCCGCTTTGCCAGCGGCCAGTACCCTTCGCAGAAGGAAAAAGAAGACAGCTGGGAGTGGATTCTCCTTGCGTGTTTCCTGCCGCGGGTAAGGAAAGTTGCTGCGCGCCCCAAAAATCCTCTGGCCCGCTGGCCGCGGTTGCTCGCTCGCTTGCTCGCTCACCCATCGGACACCAGGTTCTTTCGTCCGGTGGATGGGTGAGAGAGAGAGTAAATACAGCCAGCGGGTTCTCTGGCTCTCTGGTTCCCCGCTCCCTCCCTGTCTCTCTGTGTGTCTGTGCCTCTCTCTGTCTGTCTCTCTCCCCCCCCCCCCCCAAACCTCCTCAGCTCCTGGAAGTAGCCTGACCGGCTACTCTCGCTCTCTCTCTCACCCATCCACCGGACGAAGGAACCTGGCGTCCGATGGGTGAGCAAGCGAGCGAGCAAAGGCTTTTGAAGCAAAGGCTTCAAAGGCTGCCGGCTAGGAACAGCGCGCTACGCTGCGCGAACCCCCGCCCCACCCCCTGCCAGTCGCGCTAACAGGGAAAGTTTTGCCGCGACTGGGGGGGGGGTTCGCGCAGCGTAGCGCGCTGTTCCTAGCCGGCAGCCTTTGAAGCCTTTGCTTCAAAAGCCTTTGCTCGCTCGCTTGCTCACCCATCGGACGCCAGGTTCCTTCGTCCGGTGGATGGGTGAGAGAGGCTGAGGAGGCTTGGGTGGGTGGGGGGAGACAGACAGAGAGAGAGAGGCACAGACACACAGAGAGACAGGGAGGGAGGGGGGAACCAGAGAGTGACAGACACACACAGAGAGACAGAGAGTGGGAGGGAGAGAAAGATAGACAGACAGAGAGAAAGAGAGAAAAAGAAAGAGAGACAGAAAGGAAAGAAAGAGAAAAAAGAGAGAGAGAAAGAGAGAAAGAAAAGAGACAGAAAGAGAGAAAGAGAAAGAAAGAGAGAGAGAGAAAGAGAGAAAGAAAGACAGAAGGAAAGAAAGAAAAAGAAAGAGAGAGAGAGAGAGAGAGAGAGAGAGAGAGAGAGAGAGAGAGAGAGAGAACTTATGACCACAATTAAGCCCAAAAGTTTGGTTGCTAACCAAGACCATTGTTAAGTGAATTTCACATTTTCCAAATTGGCCACTCCCACCCGGTCACATGGCTGGCAAGCCACTCCTACCCGGTCACATGGCCGGCAAGCCACTCCCACAAAGCAGGACACACCCACAGAACCTGTTCCAAAAATTTTGAAACCCACCCCTGATGTGCATACATACACGCACACACACACACACACCTCTAAAGGCGAAAATCTGTATAATGCTCATTTATCCACCTTGTGAAGCCAGAGATGCAAACTCCAAATAAAAACAAATCCTGGAGATTCCCCACCCCCACATACACTTAACAAATATGTGCATATACTACATTTGTCTATAACTGTATCTATGTTTCTGTGTAACTGTGTGTGTGTGTGAGTGCACACATTGTGAAAGACCACTCTCCTTCCACCTCTGTAATTGAGTGGACCCAGGGTAAAAAAAAAAATCACCACACCATTCATTTGTTTAAAAAAAAAAAGCTAAGAGCATCCATGTCCTAGGTAAATATTCCAGGTGCCCCAAAGCAAAGGTCCGCAGTTCTGAATTAAATGAAGCTCCTGGAATCAAATCAGTCAATGTTCTGGCACAGAAAGAGTTTCTGAACTTCAACTATATTAGGCAAATTTAAGTAGGCTTCCTTGGCAGGCTTCCTTCTGTCAGGTTGGGATGGGCCATGTCTTCCAATAATTTTGGCAAGGCAGAAATGGCGGAGACTTCTGAAGTGGCTCATCAGACCATGTGATTCTGAGACTTGGAATGGCCGAAGGTCTTGCGGCCCTTCATTCCTTCTCTAGGAGAGCAACACAAGGAACACTCTGCTCTCCGTACATTTGAGACTGATTGATTCTCTGTTGGCTTTGGTTCACTTCCAATATTTGGATTATGAACCTTTCAGTCTGATGTGTATATAGAAGGCAATCAGTACATCAAACAAACATGCAGAGTATTGTTGTGGATCAGCCTTTAATATTTGTTTTCTCAGATTCCTCAAAGTAGGCAATGTGAATGACAGGCCGACTCGATTATTGTTCTTTCTCTGTTTGTTTGCTTTTTCATTTTTCTTTCTTTCCAAGCGGGAGTTTCCTCTCCACAGAAACATCAAGCACTGCTGAGAAGGATAGCTTTAAAAGGCTGAGATCGTTACAAAAGTTATCGAAATAAAACCCCTCTGAACATTTGCAGATTCAAATGAGAATATCTGAGTAAGAAAAGAGTTCCATAAACTTAGGGGCCCCCCGGCAAAGCACCCAGTTTCTTGTGACTGGCACCTACAACTTAAAATCTTTTCTCTTCCAAAATGTGTGAGGCACTCATAATCTTTTTAGATGGCTTTGAAGACTCATTCTTTGTTTGGCCCTTCCCAGTGGTATATTGCAGGATTGGTTTTTTTTCTTTTTCGTTTATTCATCTTTGCTCTTTTTGCCTCACTTATTGTTGCTGTCTGTGGTTTTGCTGATTTTTACTGTCTCTAGATTTATATTTGGTAAACACTTTAAAATGGTTTTGCATAGAGGGCAATACAGTGGTGGGATTCAAATTTTTTTACTACCGGTTCTGTGGGTGTGGCTTGGTGGGCGTGGCATGGCTTGGTGGGCGTGGCAGGGAAAGGATACTGTAAAATCCCCATTTCCTCCCAATCAGCTGGGACTCAGGAGACTGAGAATAGATGGGGGCGGGGCCAGTCAGAGGTGGTATTTATCGGTTCTCCAAGCTACTCAAAATTTCTTCTACCGGTTCTCCAGAACTGGTCAGAACCTGCTGAATACCACCTCTGGGACAGTAGACCATCTCCTAAAGAAATGAACGAGGAGGCTGCTAACCCACGGGGAATCAGGATGCTTTTATTTAAAGTAAACACAGTCACCCCAAACAGTGAGATGGATGGTATAATTTTTTAATTAAATAAATAAACATTTGGTCATAATATGTAAAGAACAAAAAGATGAGCAAATGGAAGGAAAGGAACGAATGAATGAATGAACCGATCAATTAATCAGCAAGAAGTACACTGTTTAAGAGAAATTAGTAATCATATATATGTAATCATTTGCCACCCTTCCCAAGAAAAGACATGCTAGAAACAATACAGGGAACCAACAATGCAGTGCAACCTCTGCTTAATGAAACATGGGTTATTTATGTATTATTAATTTTCTAATAGCTGTAGTATTTACTAATATTTTAAACCATCCCATACCCTAAGCTGCTTGGGCAGTTTACAATAAATCATGTTAAAATATGAATTGAATCAAAATACATACAATCAAACCAAATCAACTAAACAATGAAGATATCATAAGTTAGGAGTGGGCTGCTGGGGGGTTTGCAGGGGTTTCGGAGAATCTCTAGCTAAGATTCTGTGCAGTTTGGAGAACCCCTAAATGCCAGTCCTGGCTGGCCCTGCCCACCTCATCCGTCCCCTCCCAGGAGTTCCCATGTGGCCCATTTTGGATGCAGGTATTTTATTTTATTTTATTTTATTAAATTTATACCCCGCCCTTCTCCTTGTTAGGACCCAGGGCGGCGCACAGGCATTATTTAAAAACACAAAATACAATAAATATCTATTAAAATGTATTAAATTAATAAACCCGTGCTAAAACCCAATGTTAAAACCCTTGCCAATCATAAATTATTTTCTTAAAAAGTCAGAAATGGGGGGCTATCCTAGGCCGGTAAGTGTAGGGTGCATGTGGAGGCTCGGGGAGGGTAAAAAACAGGCCTACTGGAAGTTCAGGAAGGGAGGAAATGGGGCTGTTTCTCCAGAGGGCCTCCGGAGCCTGGAGATGCCATTTTTGCCCTCCCAGAGGCTCAAGGAAAGCCTCCGGAGCCTGGGGAGGGCAAAAATACCCCCCCCATGGTGCAGGTGGCCAACTAGGCCACGCCCACCATGGCCATGCCCACCCAGCAACCAGGCAGAAAACCCCTTGCTAAAAATTTTGAAGCCCACCCTTGCATACAGCCAAGGCAAAAGGAAGGCAGTAGTTCAAACCAAGAAACAATACAAATCCAAATATATTTAAGAAACAATAAAAAAATTTAAAATTAAAATGCCTGAGAGAGGTGAGCAGTTTTCACCTAGCACCAAAATTATGCCAATGTGGGCATCAGTCAAGTCTTTCTGGGAAAGGCACTCCATGAGTGGGATGTAACCAGAGAAGAAGCTCTCTTTCAATTTGTCATTTTTGAAGAGTCCATGGAAATTTCTGTTTCAGCCCCTGCTTGCATTGATGTCCCAGGCATGCAGGTTATGTTACTCTGCTAACTCCATAAATTACATTTTGAGTATCTTAGAAGTCTGGTTTTCCTTCTCTCTTTCCCTTGGGAAACAACAGAGAGACAAAGAGGAAGTAAACAGCATGACCTGGTTATTCCCTTCACAATCAAGTATAGAATGACTCGTTAGTCTGCGCTGTATTGAGATGGCCTCTGATGATCAGATAAGGCTTTGTGATATGACATAGGCATTTTGTGCAGCCACCTCTGTTCAGCTCTCCTCCAGATGGTGTCATTTGGAGAGACGGCATCCGAGATTGACATACTCTCTAAGGCAGAGAAGCTCTGGCACTCAGCAGGAGCCTCTTGCAATTCTGACATCTGGCTGTATCAGAATTACTTAAATCAATGCAAAATGACAAAGCTTTTTTTCTCCCCCACTGTAGCAAACAGTAGCATTTCAATCAATTTGGGAAGACATGATAGATAGATAGATCTAGATAGATAGATAGATAGATAGATAGATAGATAGATAGATAGATAGGTAGGTAGGTAGGTAGGTAGGTAGGTAGGTAGGTAGGTAGGTAGGTAGGTAGGTAGGCAGGCAGGCAGGCAGGCAGGCAGGCAGGCAGGCAGGCAGGCAGGCAGGCAGGCAGGCAGGCAGGCAGGCAGGCAGGCAGGCAGGCAGGTGATTAGATAGATAGATAGATAGATAGATAGATAGATAGATAGATAGATAGATAGATAGATAGATAGATAGATAGATAGATAGATAGATAGATAGATAGATAGATAGATAGATAGATAGATAATAGGTAGGTAGGTGGATGGATGGATAGATCTATTGTTATGGTCTTTGCAATAAGGTAATTTGAATATTGATGTAAGAATGATTCTGAAAACTACTACTTATTTTTGCCAATCTCATTTGAAATCAAGAAAGGCAAAATACAATAGAAACTGTGTTATCATTTTGCTGCAGTCATGTACAGCAATAAATGGAATTAATCATTATATTGCACAAGCTTTTAAAATCATTTGGACACAATTATTTGAAAGTGTAATGAGAACAGACTCATAGCTGTGCTCTGTGTATGCTAGTCAAGGGAGCCATAAATGGAGTACAAGTGCCATTTGGATTACACCCCCTATCCAAATATCTTTACAAATGATCTTTTTCTGGGGGATAAAAACTACTACTGAAGCGAGATTGTTTGTCTTCTAGCAGGTGGGGGAGGGACGTGTTGAAGTTGCCACTGCAGTGGTAAATGAAGTAGTAGTCACTTTGAAAATAGAGATTTGCCATCCTGTCTAAAATTATTTACTTGACGTTTTCTGATGAGGAAATGACAGTGAGTCATATTAGTTCCCCAATGGAAGCTTTAGGATGCAATAACATCTTTTTCTCTACCTACAGTGTATTTTAAAAATCTTATCTAAAAAAAAAGAAGTAACCTGTTTCCAGCCATTGCGGAATCAGATCCCAATGTGGGCAGATCACAGAAAAATGGAAACAATAAAAGTGGAATATGGAGATACATAATCTACATGATCCTCTAAAGCCATGACAACAGTTCAGCAAAATGCAATTGTTCAGGAATGGAGAAATTGCTTTATGTATGGGAGACCCAGTTTCGAATCTGAATTATCATTGGTAGAGACTTCTGGCTAAAACTCTGCAGACTACTGTCTGTCAAAGTAGCAAATTTTGCAGGAATGGTTGCAGGAACTGGGTATGGCTTATCCAGAGAAAAGAAGAAGGACAGGGGGGGTGACATGATAGCAGTATTCCAGTATTTGAGGGTCTGCCACAAAGAAGAGGGGATCAACTTGTTTTCCAAAATACAAGAAGGCAAGACAAAATACCACAGACGGGAACTAATCGAGGAGAGAAGCAACCTGGAATTAAGAAGAAACTTTCTAGCAGTGAGAACAATTAGTGGAACAGCTTGCCTTCTGTGGTGGGTGCTTCATCACTGGAGGTTTTTAAGAAGAGACTGGATAAGCCACTAGTCTTAAATTGTATAGCGCTGTGATGGCGAACTTATGGCACGTGTGCCAGAGGTGGCACATAGCACCCTCTCTGTGGGCATGCAAGCTGTCACACCAGTTTAGCTCTGTCATGCATGCATGCGTGCCTGTGCTCATCCCAGGTCTTTGGGTCTCTGCCGCCCATGAAATGAAATGAATGAAATGAAATGTTTATTTGCATACCTCTCCCTCTCCCTGAAGGGACTCGGGTCAGTGCACAGGGAATATAAAACATAAAAAGATACAACAATATAAATATCTAAAATTAAATTAAATTACAATAACCCTGCGCTAAAACCTAAAACCTGAAACACTAAACCCCTAAAAACCCAATTTAAATTTAAATATACAGACTGGAGGTGTAAAAGATAGATTAGGCCAGGCCGGCCTGTTGGAAGAAATATGTTTTGAGCTTTCGGCGGAAGGAGCGGAGGTCTGGAGTTGTTCTGAGGTCGGGGGGTAGGTCGTTCCATAGGATAGGGCCTGCAACAGAGAAGGCCCTTCCCCTGGGAGTCGCCCGCTGGCATTGCCCAGTGGGCGGCACCCGGAGAAGTCCCTCTCTGTGCAAGCGAATCGGTCGAAGGGATGTATGGGGCAGGATGCGATCTCGCAGATAACTAGGTCCCGTGCCATGCTCTGGGGTGGGGCACATGCCAGGGGGGTGCATGCATATACGTGGGTGGGGTGCATGTGGGGCATGCATATGCATGCACGGTGGGGTGCATATGGGTGTGCATGCATGCACAGGGCATATGCGGGGGCTGCGCACAGAATTGCATTTGGGAGGTTCGGACGTGCACACTTTGGCACTTGTTCTGGAAAAGGTTAGCCATCACTAGTATAGGGTCTCCTGCTTGACCATGCTTGGACTATTCTGATTGAAATCTTGAATTGACTACATTGGATCAATGAAAGATACGAAACAGCTGCCAAAATTCCATATGTATTTTATTCCTGGGCATAAAGGATATACCCAAAAAAGCAGGAGGAGGAATAGAAAGCTGCATCACATTACATTTGCTCCATATCCCGAATTATGTATCCTATCATTAAAGTGCAGCATGAGAGGACAATTAATAATAGGAATATGCCAGTGAGTACCTCTGATGAATAAGAGAATGAACAATTTCACTGGGCAATTTGGTAGCATTTCCATTAATAATTTGATCATTTTCCCCCTCCCTTGTGCCATTTTATAGCTTACTAGCTATACCCGGCCACGCGTTGCTGTGGCCCAGTCTGGTTAAATGGCCAACCAATCTGTGTGTAGATCTACACCTGCACACATACACCCAACCACATATAAGCCCCAACCTACCTACCTACTGTATTTTTATCTATCTATCTATCTATCTATCTATCTATCTATCTATCTATCTATCTATCTATCTATCTATCTATCTATCTATCTATCTATCTATCTATCTATCTATCTATCTATCATCTATCCCTCTACCTACCTACCTACTGTATTTCTTTCTTTCTCCCTCTACCTACCTACCTACCTACCTACCTACCTACCTACCTACCTATTGTATTTCCCCCTCTCTATCCCTCTACCTACCTACCTACCTACCTACCTACCTACCTACCTACTATATTTCTCCCTCTCTATCTATCCCCCTATCTACCTACCTGCCTACCTACTGTATTTCTCCCTCTCTGTCTATCCCTCTACCTACCTACCTACTGTATTTCTTTCTTTCCCCTCTCTATTTACCTACCTACTGTATTTCCCCCCCTCTATCCCTCTACCTACCTACCTACCTACCATATTTCTCGCTATCGATACACCTACCTACCTACTTATGGTATTTCTCCCTCTCTGTCTATCCCTCTACTTACCTACCTATTGTATTTCTTGCTTTCTCCCTCCACCTACCTACCTACCTACCTACCTACCTATTGTATTTCTCCCTCTCTATCTATCCCCCTATCCACCTACCTGCCTACCTACTGTATTTCTCCCTCTCTGTCTATCCCTCTACCTACCTATCTACTGTATTTCTCCCTATCTATCTATCCATCTCCCTACCTATGTACCTACCTACCTACCTACCTACTATATTTCTTCCTTTTCTCTTTACCTACCTACCTACCTACCTACCTACCTACCTACCTACCTACTGTCTCTTTCTTTCTTTTTCTTTCTTTCTTTCTTTCTTTCTTTCTTTCTTTCTTTCTTTCTTTCTTTCTTTCTTTCGATCTATCTATCTATCTATCTATCTATCTATCTATCTATCTATCTATCCATCTATCCATCTATCCACCTACCTACCTACCTACATACCTACCTTATTTCTGCCTCTCTATCTATCCCTTGGGGGTCATCTAGTCCAACTCCCTGCTGGCAGGAAGCCCTATATCCATGATGGCAAACCTATGGCACGGGTGCCACAGGTGGCACACGGAACCATTTCTTAGGCCACTCGAGGCATTGCCCTGTCAGCTTCAGTTTGTATGCGTGCCCTGGCCAGCTGATTTAGGCCTTCTTTTGAGGCCATTTTTTGCCCTCTAGAGGTGGGGGAAGGCTGTTTTCACCCTCCCCAGGCTCCTATAAACACTCTGGAGCCTGGGGATGACGTAAAAAGCATGCCAAATGCAGGTGGTCATGCACATAGCATTATGGATGTGACACACCTGTGCACATCGCCCCTGCACTCCCCCTGCTATTGGCACGTGAGCCAAAAAAGGTTAGCCATCACTGCCCTATACCATTTCAGACTAATGGCTATCCAACATCTTCTTGAAGACTTCCAGTGTTGGGGCATTCACAACTTCTGGAGGCAAGTTGTTCCACTGATTAATTGTTCTAACTGTCAGGAAATTTCTCCTCAGTTCTAAGTTGCTTCTCTCCTTGATTAGTTTCCACCCATTGCTTCTTGTCCTGCCCTCAGGTGCCTTGGAGAATAGCTTGACTCCCTCTTCTTTGGGGCAACCCCTGAGATATTGGAAGGCTGCTATCATGTCTTCCCTAGTCCCTCTTTTATTAAACTGTATTTCTCCCTGTCTCTCTATTCCCCTATCTACTGTAATACAATAATACAATAGCAGAGTTGGAAGGGACCTTGGAGGTCATCTAGTCCAACCCCGCTGCTCAAGCAGGAGACCCTATGCCGTTTCAGACAAATGGTTTTCCAGTCTCTTCTTAAAAACACATCCAGTGTTGGGGCATCCATAACTTCTGGTGGCAAGATGTTCCACTGGTTAATAGTTCTCACTGCCATGAAATTTGCCTTCAGTTCTAGGTTGCTTCTCTCCTTGATTAGTTTCCACCCATTGCTTCTTGTTCTGCCCTCGGGTGCCTTGGTGAATAGCTTGACTCCCTCTTCTTTGGGGCAACCCCTGAGATATTGGAACACTGCTATCATGTCTTCCCTAGTCCCTCTTTTATTAAACTGTATTTGCTGTCAGATGGGTGATTCTTTGTTACAGTTTGGTTCAGTCCGTATTAAACAGTTTAAAGCAGCTGCCTGCCTCCTTTTTTTTTTTACCTCAGAGAACAGTCCTGAGCAGAATTTCTCTTCCCCCCCTCTCTATGGGCCACCTGGGAGTTTGCTATCCTCTGTGCCTTTTTGGCCCCAAGAGGCCGCCGTATGAGGCCTTTTCCAACGCTGACAGTTGAAAAGCAGTTTGATGGGCGTGGCTACAGGGATGTTAAATCACATTTCAGTGAGTACATTTTTTTGTGTGTAATTTGTACACAACACACGTGTGCTAGGCACAAAATGATTAGCTATTCTATTATCGGAAGTCCTTGGCTACGTTGTCTGAAAGTTTCGTTTAAATCGGCCCAGTAGTTTTTGAGATTAGTGGATTCGTACAAACTATTTTACATTTTTATTTATATAGATTATTGTACAAAATTATTGCTTAAATTTACACATTAAAACTGCAGAAAATATTTAGTCTGATTTCCTACCTGAATAGTTGTCCTGAATTATATAGCTGGGGGAAAATCAGCCACTGCGAAGGTATTGTTGCTTTGAGCTTTTAAATACATTAAAAATAGGGTTATGCTTTTTGCTGTAGATCAAGAACAGGAATATGAAATATTTGTCTGTAAAGGGCTGAATTCTCCTGGGGAGCTGGGAGGAACTTGAAAGCAAGCATTCTCTGCCAGATATTTCTTATGTGGAATTAGTTCCCTTTAGAAATAAGATTAGAAATAAGATCAGCAAATTACTTCTTAAGATTTAGAAAATTAAACCTGGCAGTTTATTAAGCGCTTATGAATAGATGCAGAGATTATGTGTATCTATCTACATCTAAGTATGTAAACACAGCTAACAATATTGTCATGGTGATATTAAAAACAACATATATGTTATATATATATATATATTTAAAAAGCTTGCATACTGCTTTGGTGAGCCATTTTCAAGATAAAAGTAAAACCTGTTAGTTTCTGTTTAGGAAATGCATGCTAGGTATGAGTAGGGATGAAGGTAATATGCAGATCTAAAGAAAGTGGTAAAAACCTTCACCTTTCCCGTCTTTCTGTCTTACTCATATTCCCTTCTTTCATCTTTTTCTTTGCTTGGATTATGAGAAAGAAAAAAAATCTAAACAGTCACGGAAGGCTTACAAAATTCAGTAAGAGCTGCATTCACTCACTGTCCACTTGAAGATCAAAACTAGGATGGAACGATAAACTTTCTGAAGAATGTCCAAACATTTATGAGTTTTATGGGCCATAATAGGATGGTTATAAAAGGGAACATTGGTTTCCAAACAAAAGCCAGACTCAGAATCATGTTATAATTTTCAGGTGTTTTTCCTTCTCTTTTCTTTAGTTGTGCTTGGCACCGCAAGCACAAATAAACCTATGCTGGAAATGCAATCTGTTCTTTGTGAAGTTTCATGTGGATTTGACAAACATGTTATCAAAGACTGATGCCTTCAGTGCTTTAAATTACATTTAAGGCACTGAAGCTTCCTTTTGTTTCCTTTATGGGAGTAGGAGTGGGGGGGGGGAGAGTTGTTGAAGCTGCAGTGGCCATTCTTGTCAAATTGTAATTATGTTTTAAATTAAAGCACACATGGCGTTTGATTTTCTATCCTTCCCAAGAGTCAATGAAAACCAACAGTCCCATGAAAATAGGAAGCTTTCTGATGTGGCTTTACTCAAAATGGCATAAGGTAACAAGAAGAAACAGTGAGCAGATTCCCCATGGGATTTCCAGGAAATGCTGTGATTCATTTAGTTTCAGAGAGTGACTTGAGTTAACTAAGTTAACTAGCTAGTTTTTCGGTGTTATATTTAACCTGCCAATTTGCCATGGCACAAAAAACTGGTGGCCACATGGAGCCTCTAAAAGGAACTGGGTTCATGGCAGAATCCCTTGCTAAAGTCTTGTCAAGATGCCACTGTCACTTGAGACCTGCCAAAAGATTGCAGCATGAAATGTAAAGGCCATATCTTACTCCAAAGAAATAGACCTGGAAAAGAAAAAGGTCGAAATACTTAATCTATATAAATAAAAATGTAACTATGAGTTTGTTCAAAACGGGTAATCTCTGAAAGTACTGCACCGATCGCTTGCAAATTTTCACACAACGTTCCTTACAAATATGGCACCAATGATATATATAGATTGTGTAGATGTCACACCTGTGCTAGGTACACACAACAGAAATGTAAAAAATGTAAAAAAAAAGGTAGGTAGATGGATACAGAGAGAGCAGTGAGCCACAGGAATTATTTTATGACATTTTGTATTATGTCATAGTAGTAGGTAGGTAGGTAGGCAGCTATAGGGATAGAGAGAGGCAGGGAGAAATACAGTAGGTAGGTAGGTAGGTAGGTAACCAGACTGGGCCACAACAACGCGTGGCTGGGAATGGCTAGTACATAATAAACCAATATGCCTGTAAAGAATTCAATATAATAGCAATAGCACTTAGACTTATATACTGCTTTACAGTGCTTTACAACCCTCTCTAAGCAGTTTACAGAGTCAGCAAATTGTCCCCCAAACAATCTGGGTTCTCATTTTACCCACCTCAGAAGGATGGAAGGCTGAGTCAACCTTGAGACTGGTGAGATCTGAACTGCTGAACTGCAGCTAGCAGTCAGCTGAAGTATGCTGCAGTACTGCACTCTAACTACTGCACAGAGGTCTTATTGTAAACATCTGCATTAACATTAAAATCAGTAAGAAGCAATATCAAAAATGATACCATTATAAGAGTGTTTTCAACCATCTACATAAAGGAGGAGTTGGATATTACCTATGTAAATTAAATCATTATGTCTTCAAGAGGGTAAGCCATGGTGCTAAGAGATGACTTCCGCTACACCCAGTATCTGCTGAACTAACTTACAGTAGAAGAGAATATATAGCTTATAATATATAGCTCAGGGTTGAACTGTGGAGTCCTTGGTACTCTCTGACCATGGTTATTTGCTTGAAAACATTTCATTGCCTGACTAGTTCACATCATCAGTGCTAGTGGTGTGTGGTTTGCTCCCTATTTATACATAATAGCTTACCTTGTCAGTGTTGGAGGGGTGGGGTGGTCTTCTTTTTGGTAATTCCTTGATTTGGGTATTGTTTTGTGTTAGAATGTGTGGTGTTCATCACTGTTTGTTTAGGTATTGTTTGCTGGAGAAGATACATTCTGGTCTTTTTGTTTCCTTCTTAGCTTAGTGAGTGGAGCAAACCGCAAGATTCACCAGCACTGATAATGTTACCTAATTGAGCTCAGAAAGCACCAAGAATTCAATTGAACTAACTTAGCTAGGAAAGGCATGGCCAAGAGATTTACTGACCATATTTTCAGAAGGTAGAAGAAAAATCAAGGGGTTCAAGCTATGTGGAACTGAAATTGACCAATAGATAATGGTCAGTAGTCTAAAAGTATCAGATACATTAGGGAAAACATCATGTTGAAGAAAAAAATAAGAAAACTTTAAGATATCCACTTGGGGTCAACCAGAAGTTCTCCAGCTGGACAGACTTGGGGGATGTGAGCTCTGAAGAGTCTCACACGAACTCTGTCTGACAAACTAACTTCGAGATCAGTTTTTGGATCAGAACCCTCCTGGGGGGGGGTGAAGAAGGGGCAGCATCTCATCAGACTCAGAGCGAGTGAAACAGGTCTCTCATATGTCAGAGATTTTCCCTCTGAATCGGAGCCCAGGTGGCAGCATGGCAACATGGCTGCACAAGAGCTGGCTCCAGGCCAAAGCAGCTGAAGAGGACCGTGCAGAGTGAGATGAAAGCATGGTAAGATCTATTAACCCACAGTTATAAATCAGAATTTGGAAAAGGCAAAGAATCTTCAGAGCATCTATATAAATAAAAATGTAACAAGAGTTTGTTCAAAACAGCTAATCCTCGAAAGTACTGCACCGATCGCTTCCAAATTTTCATACAACGTTCCTTTCGAATACAGCACCAATGATATATATAGATTGTGTAGATGTCACACCTGTGCCAGATACATGCAGCAGAAATGTAAAAAATTGTAAAAAAAGGTAGGTAGATGGATGCAGAGAGAACAGTGAGCCACAGGTATTATGTCATCCTTTATGACATAAAATACTCTGCCAGTAAGATAGGTAGGTAGGTAGGTAGGTAGGTAGGTAGGTAGGTAGGTAGGTAGGTAGGAAGCTATAGGAATAGAGAGATGGAGGGAGAAATGCAGTAGGTAGGTAGGTAGGTAGGTATGTGGATAGAGAGAGGGAGAAATACAGTAGGTAGGTGTGGTGGCTGTGTGTATGTGTTTGTGTGCAGGTGTAGATCTACACAAAGATTGGTTGGTCATTTAACCACTCTGGGCCACAGCAACGCGTGGCCGGGAACAGCTAGTAAATAATATTGATGGACAGATTGGGATTTTTGCAAAAAGAAAGAAGGGGGGAAATGGAGGGTTGAATCACTAGCCCCAAAGAGAGCCATTTGCTTAAAATAATTTGGACAGAAAGGAGAAAGAAGATAAGTGACAAACCCACTTAAACACAACCCATTTAAACACAAACTCTAAATTTGGTTTTGGACATGAAAAGATTGTGTTTTTAAAGGAGTCTAGGAGCGTGAAGATTTGCTTTGTCCGAATGTCTTTTAACTAACATATCTTAAGCAACTCAAATTAATGAGAACTGGAATGCAACAAGGAAGAAAGATCAAGAAAAAAGCATCATCTCCTTACTGACAACTGATAACCTAATCTTGCCTGTGTGGGAAATTCTAATTAACCAACTGTCATAAATCAGAACTTGAAAAAGCAGGAGGGAAGAGAAACATACCCAAATTTGGCTGTATGCAAGTCTGTTCCAATTAATATATTTTGAGCAATTATAACCAATGAGAAGCGGAAAGTACCAAGAAAAAAATAATAACAAAATCAAGAACTAGGGAAATACGAAGTCTTTTTTTCTTTTTTTTTCCTGCAAAAGATCAAGATGGCTCCAGCTTCTATTCCATTTACAGTAGTAGAATTAACTAAATTTAAGATAGACCAGAATTGCCGAAACATTGCAAAGACAATCTCATTCTTACAGAGGAAAACACCCAAATACAACAAGACCAGCATACCTACACCCCTGAAAATCTACGAAAACGAATAGATATATAGATATATAGATATATAGATAGATAGATAGATAGATAGATAGATAGATAGATAGATAGATAGATAGATAGATAGATAGATAGATAGATAGATAGATAATTGTTTTCACAACTTCCTGTTAGGGCCCCATTAAGGGAGGAGACATCTGCCTGAGATGCATTACAGCCCCGGTTCGAATCCCAGTAAAGGGTATGGCCAACTGATGAGAGCTAATAAGCTCGAAATAGATCTATCTTGGTCTCTCAAATTTAAATTTATTGATCAGCTCATAAAAACTAACACACATATCTAAAAAAAATTTACACAATGGAACTCATGGTTCTCTGTCTAGATGGTCTCTGGTGATGAGCCGAAAGGCAGAGAAGGAAACAGTATGTCTCCTCCCTTAATGGGGCCCTAACAGGAAGTTGTGAAAACAATTATCTATACTAAATACTCCTGTCTCAGCTGATGCAATAAGGTAGAGCCGGTTAGGCTGAATTGCTAGGCTTCTGCCTGAGATGCATTACAGCCCCGGTTCGAATCCCAGTAAAGGGTATGGCCAACTGATGAGAGCTAATAAGCTTGAAATAGATCTATCTTGGTCTCTCAAATTTAAATTTATTGACCAGCTCATAAAAACTAACACACACACACACACACACACACACACACACACACATATGTTAGTTTTATGAGCTGATCAATAAATTAAATTAGAGAGAGAATTTATTGATCAGCTCATAAAACTAACACACATATCTAAAAAATTACACAACGTAATTCTTGGTTTGCTGTCTAGATGGTCTCTGGTGATGAGCAGAAAGGCAGGAAAGGAAACAGTATGTCTCCTCCCTTAACTGGGGCCTTTTAACAGGTTGTTGTGAAACAATTACATATGTATATGTATATGTATATGTATATGTATATGTATATGTATATGTATATGTATATGTATATGTATATGTATATGTATATGTATATGTATATGTATATGCATATGCTGGTATTGCTGTCTTCGGGTGTTTTCCCATGTAAGTATGAAATTGTTATTGCAACGTTTCGGCAAGATCTCACTTGCCATCTTCAGGCTTCGGTCTGCGGTTACGAAGGCGTCGCCCTTCCTTAAATCTTGGTTGGGGGGGTGGAATGCTGACTGTTGTTGTGAGTGGGTTGATTGGCTGTGCAGCTGTATCATGATTGGTAGATTGATGCTGATTGGTCTTATTTGTATGTTTCTCCTTATTTTGAATTTCAACGGCTTGGGTGGAGGGTGGGGCTCATCTGTTGGTCAGTGCTGGTTTCCAAATGTCTGGTAGGCGGGAGGTGTTGTCACGTTTGTTCTTATTGTTAGGTTGCTTCTCTATTTCGATGGCTTCTCTGATTATTCTCCTGTTCAGCTGTTCAGCCTTGGAGATCAATTTAGTTCCTTGAAAGTCAATATCATGTCCTGTAGTTTTGAAATGTTGATAAAGAGATGAGGTATTAAGATGATTTTTAATGCATTTTTATGTTCTGCGATACGTGCACTTATCCTTCTGTTGGTTTGTCCTATGTAAATGGCAGGGCAGATTTTACATGGAATTTTGTAGACTCCTTGGCTTTCTAGCTGGATCTTGTCTTTGGGATTCCTTAGGATATTGGTTATTTTTTGGTCGGTGTTGAAGGCTGCCTTGATGTTGTGCTTGTGGAGAATTTTGCTGATTTTGTCTGTGGTACCTTTGATGTATGGGAGGAGGGCAATGCCATTTTCCTGTTCTTTGTATTGGCTCTTGGGGGGTGTCTCTTTTTGGATTAGTTTGGTGATTGTTTTTCTTCAAAATCCATTGGATAGTAATGCATTTGTGAGAAAGTGTAATTCGGTTTTCAGGTGGTCTTTGTCAGCTAGGCGTTTGGTTCTGTATATGAGGGTTTTGGCTACAGAGTTTATCTGTGCAGGGTGGTGATGGGATTGTGCATTTAGGTAGCGGTTGGTGTGTGTTTTTTTCCAGTAGATGGTGAGTCCCAGGGACAATTAGGTTTTTTGTAGATTAGGATGTCTAGAAAAGGAAGTTGGTTATTAGCTTCTATTTCCATAGTAAACTGTATTTTGAGGTGTAGGTCATTGAGGTATGTGAGGAAGTTGTCCAGTTTTTCTTTCCCATGTGGCCAAATTACGAAAGTGTCATCTACATATCTGAGCCAGAGTTTGGGTTTGTGTTCAGATTTGTCTAAGGCATTGGTTTCAAAATGTTCCATGTATAAGTTTGCAATGATGGGCGAGCTCGAAATAGATCTATACTAGTCTTCCTGATTTATTTATTGATCAGCTCAAAAACGTAACACACACACACACACACACACACACACACACATATGGTTGTGTCATCCTAGTCTCCTTGATTTATTTATTGATCAGCTCAAAAAACCTTTTATGTGTGCAGCTCAAAAAACCTTTTATGTGTGTGTGTGTGTGTGTGTGTGTGTGTTAGGTTTTGAGCTGATAAATAAATAAGCAAGGGGCACTAGGATAGATCTATTTCGATCTATTTAGCTCTCATCAGCTAGCCATACCCTTACTGGGATTTGAACCAGGGAAGTATTACATGTGAATCAGTTGTAATTGCCACTAGACCACTGGTTCATATATATATAATGTCCTCTTGGATAAACTGACATGCAAAAAGATGGTGAAATGCAAAAAGATCGTGAAATGGAAGCTACTCATTTTTGCAGACCAGATATGTAAATGTAGTTTTATGTATTCTGATAAGCTCTGTTGCCAAATATTCAAGGAAACTAAATACAAATGGTCCCTTTACATCTTTAATCAACTGAAGACATATCGTTTTTATCTGCACACCTGTTTTTTTTAAAAATTACATGCCTAAAAATACAAAAGGTGTATTAAAAAACACTCTGTTAAAATATGTATCATTTAACTAAACTCATCAAAGAGACAAGGTTGATATCAGCAACCTGCCAAATAGATATGTTGTATATGCTGATAATATGGCCTATATGACCTCAATCTTTTTTTGGGGGGGCGGAAGCAATTGCCGGTCTCTCATAATTACAGATTGAAGCATTTTAGAAGCAGCTAAATTTTCTTTCATCAAAAGCTTCCATTTTTCAAATCTGTCTCAGATACATTTGCATTCTATAAATATTTATGGTTATATGTTTGCATTTATTAAAATGACCTGCCAGGAAACAAACTTTGCAGAATATACCAATTGAATACTGACGGCAGCATTTATTTTTTATGCTTCCTTGCTTGATAAGCAATTGGCCATTGTGAATGGATGCACTAATTAAAGATTGTTGCTCCATGGAGCAAAAGCGATAAAATTGTCCTAACCAGGCCACTCCAGTTTCTTAGCCGCATCTATTTTTTAACATAGTCCCCAACAGAACACTTAAAATGTGGCTCTTCCAAAACAAAAGATTATGTGTTCTTTCTCTTTGGGATTGTAACATTTTTAATTCTTTGGAAATGGAAGAAAAAGACCTAAGTATGATGTCAAAGCTGCAATGTGAAAACCTGATGTCACAGTCTGTATGGAAGTTAATAGACCTTAGTCTATTCCGTAGAAATACATTCAGGTGTATGGACCAAAATTAGACATTCTCCTTTGAGAAGAGCAAAATTTCTGGTGATTTCTTGGATATATTCATTTAGTTTTCTTGGCAGTAATATGGAAATGGATTGCAATTGCCTTCTTCCTGGATGTTGGGTTAACTTCACTGTCTAGCTTGTACCCTTTAAATCTCTAGTGGTCTCCCATGCTAAATTGTAGTGATTCTACTTGACCAACCGAGGCCCACTAGATGCTGTTGCCTAACTTGTGTGTGGCATAGTTTCAATTCAAGTCAATGGATTTTATTGAATTTGTTCATGAAGCCAATAAATAATATTGTGGGGAAAATTGCCTGCTTAAATAAGAAAACAAAGTATTTGCTGAGCCTTGGCATGCACAAGTATAATGACCTTTTCACCATGAATGTAGTTTGGTGTTCTATAGTTGCCAAGAAAATTGTCGATGACATCCTTGAATGTTTTCCAGACAATTTTCTCTGGTCATACTTATAGATCTTTGAAAAGCTAGTCATGGATGACTTATCTGATCTGTGGACTGACCGAAATGCCTTTCTTAATCTTGGCATCAGTTTTTCTTGTAAACTTCTGTCTCAGATAATGAAAACCTTCACCTTCTTTGTTCATTGCTTCCACAAAACTTTTCATCAGTTTTATGTGACACAGTAAAAATATCCTCATTGGGTCCTCAAAATTTGTCATGTTTCCGTGTTTTTCTGTCATGGAATCAAATTCTAGTGGTCATTTCCTTTTAATGTAATATGTAATATTCCCTTGCATGGCTGACCCATTCACATATGTCATTATACTACTTTGTATATCCAAGCTGCATTTCAAGCAGAAGAGCGACTACTTTTAGTTTGTCACAGATATTACAGTTGTACTTGGTGTACTGGATATGCTCCAATAGTGGTTCCATGTTTTTGTATATTTCTTTCACATATGGAACATAGCCAACAGGTACTAAAAGATACATTGCAAAAACAGAGTTCTATAGCATGGTACGTGATAGGTTAAATTACAAGTTATTTTCATGAGTAGCACCCAAAAATTTATAAGATTTTGATTTTGCTTTACTCTGTTGCCTGTTTCTCCATTGCAGCATAGCAAGATCCACTTTGATAGCAAGAGGTAGGTGATTTAACAACTGGTTTGCCTAAACTGTTGCGAACCAGCTGAATCGCACCACTGGTTTATGCCATGTATAAGTGGTTTGGTATAGTGGTTAAGACATCAGGCTAGAACCAGGAGACCATGAATTGCCTTAGGCAGAAAGCCAACAGGGCACCTTTGGCTAGCCATTTTCTTTCAGTCCTAGGAAGCAGGCAGTGGCAAACGATTTCTGAAAAACCTTGCCAAGAAAGCTGCAAGGACTTGCCAGGCAGTTGCCAGGATTAAACAACTGACTTGAAGTCACTCTATAGCCCCAAAGTCATTGTGTATGACAACCCTGGACAACCATGTGACGGCCGTGACCAGGGGGGCATTCTACCAGGTTCACCTGGTACGCCAGTTGCGTCCCTTTCTTGACCGAGATGCCCTCCGCACTGTCACTCTATTTATTTATTTATTTTTATTTATTTCAAATTTATAAACTGCCCCCTCTCCCCGAAGGGACTCGGGGCAGTGTACAGGAAAATTAAAAACATCAAAAAACATACAATATATATAAAGTTAAAAACGAATTAAATTACCCTGTACTCTAGCACTCGTGACGTCTCGCTTGGACTATTGTAACGCTCTCTACATGGGGCTCCCCTTGAGGTGCACCCGGAGGCTCCAGTTGGTTCAGAATGCGGCCGCGCAGGGGATATCAGGACGACCACGGACCTCCGCTCCTTCCGTCTTAAATTAAAGACTCACTTTTTCTGTCTGGCCGGCCTAGGATGAGTCTCTCTGCCTCTGGGGTTTTATGGGGAATTAGTATTATTTAGTTTTAATGGGAATTTTAGCGCAGGTTATATTTAATTTGTTTTTAGAATTGTTGTATGTATTTGGTTTTTATTCTACCTGTGCACCGCCCCGAGTCCCTGTGGGGAGAGGGTGCGGTTTTACAAATTAAAATTATTATTATTATTATTATTATTATTATTATTATTATTATTATTATTATTATTATTATTATTATTATTATTATTATTATTATTATTCTGGGAGCTTCCCGTTACTCCCACGTAACACCTCTCCTGCGTCACCTGCACTGGCTACCGGTAGCCTTCCGGGTGCGCTTCAAGGTGCTTGTCACCATCTTCAAATCGCTCCATGGCTCGGGGCCTAGCTATTTGCGGGACCGTCTCCTGCCACATACCTCCCTGCGTCAGATACGCTCCCACAGAGAGGGCCTACTGAGGGTGCCAACCGCCGGTCAATGCCGGCTAGTGGTGCCCAGGGGTAGGGCCTTCTCCGTGGCAGGGCCGGCCCTCTGGAACGACCTACCCCCCGAACTTCGCACTATCACTGACCTTCCCCTCTTTTGCCGTTCACTTAAAACATACTTTTTTCAACAAGCTGGTCTTGCTTAATCGTTAGATTTTATTGTATATAGCTTCTGCCAAATACGTAAATGGACGTGGGTTTTTTAGGGGGAATTTTAGCACAGGTTTCTATTTAATTCTTTTTATTCATATTTATTGTATTGTTTTCTATCTTGTTGGTTTTAATTTCCTGTGCACCGCCCTGGGTCCATTTCGATGGAGAAGGCGCGGTATATAAATCGAATAAATAAATAATAATAATAATAATAATAACCCTTCATGATAGATTCCAGGATTACAAAAAATGAAGGCAAAGAAAATAAAGTCATTTATATAACATTAAGGCTTGCTAAAAACAGAATATAAGACGTACGCCAAACAAGGCTCCATTGCACTCTGCTCTTTCTCGAGAAAAGCCTGCAAATGGAAGACTCCCCCTGAAACCATTGCAATGTTATTTTAGTAACAGCACTGTAAATTAATCATTTCACCAACTGGCCCAAGACAATCTTTCTTTTTTGTTTAGATCCATAATAGTTCCACCAAACTTTTAACATTTTAAAACAGATCAGATTAAGCACTTTCACACTGATTTCTCTGGGGAATTTAAGTAGTGCATTTTTTTTTTCTCCCAGGAGGCTTCCAGGTTGCTTAATTATAAGAGGAAGGTGCCCATTGTTTAGATTTAAAGAAAAGGGGGTTTCAGAAGACCCATTGTTTAATGTTATTTTAAGCCATTGGGGAAACAGAAAGCTGTTAATTGAATTTTGAAAGATAGTTATACTGGCTCTGCTAATGCCAAGATTTACACAATGGAATCAGCTTAATTGACTTTAGCTGCAGCTGTTCAGAGCTTTATGGAGGACAGATTCACCTAGTGATTCCTTACCTTCAGCAAAAAAGTGATTCAAGCAGGAACTGTGTTGCTATCAGAATTCTTGAAGCAGGAAATGATCCTTGGAACCTAACCATACATGCCTGGATCACTGACTGGTTGAATGTTGCTGATCTTAATGCATAACAAAAGGATAATAATTTCCATTAAAAATTCAACTCAAAAACATCAGTGGAGGAACTCTTACTGTGGTCTGAATAATTATGCTATCTCCATTTTTAATTTGAGTCATTTAATAAAACCAGTTTTCTAGGTTTTTCAACAACATAACTATCTTAATACATAGATTGTGTTCACTCCAAAATACAGTTAGTTCATTTTTCTGCCTTTAGACATAGGCAACAAGGCAAAACAAATATATAGAAAATAACTCTGAACTAGCTGATGAATGGTCGGGTAGAGAAGAAATAATGGTGCAAGTGTAATTGTAGGAGATAATCAGGCTGCGTACAAGGGAGGGGTCAAACCTGTCAACAGTCTTGGCTCCAAAGAGATTTAGGTCCAGCCCATCTTGAATTTCTTTATATTCTTAACTCTTGCTAATTCCCCTTGACTGTTAGTAGTTCAGATTCTTGTAGAGCAGGCATGTCCAAAGTCCGGCCCGCGGGCCATTTGCGGCCCGGGGGTCGGTTTAATACGGCCCTCCAACAGCCCTCCCTGCTCTGTAAAAATGTGGCCCTCTCTTCCTCCCTCTGTCTGTGGGGCTGTGTGGCTGGGAGGGAGGTGGACGGAGGTTACGGACGCCTCCTCCCGCAGTGGGCGAGGGAGCAGGCGGGGTGAGCACCCAAGACTACCGTCATCTTAAGCACCACCGAGGCTGTCGCCCGGCAGGGGCGTCAGGCAGGGAAGCCGGTCGCGACTCCATCGCTGCACGTTCTGGGGCTGCGAAGCTGGGAGGGATGTGAACGCGCGGCCCCAGAACGTCCGCTTGGCGCGTTCACCTCCCTCCCAGCCATGCAGCCCCAGAACGTGCAGCTCCCGCCGCACAAGGTCGCCCGGCAGGGGCGTCAGGCAGGGAAGACGGATGCGCGGCCTCAGAACGTAAGCCGTGGTGCCTGCCGGAGGGAGCCGCGATGGAGACGCGACCGGCTTCCCTGCCTGACGCCCCTGCCGGGCGACAGCCTCGGTGGTGCTTAAGATGACGGTAGCCTTGGGTGCTCACCCCGCCTGCTCCCTCGCCCACTGCGGGAGGAGGCGTCCGTAACCTCCGTTCACCTCCCTCCCAGCTTCGCAGCCCCAGAACGTGCAGCGATGGAGGCGCGACCGGCTTCCCTGGGAGGGAGAGAGACGGAGGGAGAGAGGGAGGGAATGAGATGGAGAGAGACACAGATAGAGAATGAATCGGAATCGGATTGAATCGGAGACAGACGGGGAAAGAGGGAAAGAGGGAGAGACAGACATACAGAGAGAGGGAGGGAGGGAGAGAATCAGAGAGAGTGACACACACAGAGACAGGGAGAGACAGAGAGAGGGAGGGAGAGACAGATAGATAGAGACTGATTAAGTGAGTGAGAGACAGACAGACAGACAGACAGACACACACACAGAGTGACAGAGAGAAAGAGAGAAAGAGAGAGAGAGACAGAAAGAAAGAGAGAAAGAGAGAGAAATGGAGAGAGAGAGAGAGAGAGGAAGAAAGAGAGAGAGAGAGAAAGAAAGAGAGACAGAAAGAAAGAAAGAGAAAAAGAGAGAGAGAGAAAGAAAGAGAGAAAGAGTGAGAGAAATGGAGAGAGAGAGAGAGGAAGAAAGAGAAAGAGGTAGGTAAGTTTTTTAAAAATTTATTTTCAATACATTGTGAAAATTCAACTGTCATAAAATAATTTATTTGCATTTAATTGTAATGGTTCAAAGAATGTTCGGAAAAATGTTCGGCCCTCCACCATGTTCACTTCATCCAATCTGGCCCTTTTTGAAAAAAGTTTGGACACCACTGTTGTAGAAAGAGCTTAAGCTTGCAATACATCTTTGTACCTATTTGAACTGCCTGGATTTCCTGATTTCCCTGGTGCTTGACATTAATGCATGAAATTGACCCTGTGAAATAACTAGTCCTCCAATATTGTTTTTCTGAATCTTTAGGGTGCCTGTGTGAAAGCAAACCACACTGATCTCATTTGCCACATCTGATCACCCCCCCCCCCAAAGGAACAGAATGACTGAAAAAACCCCTATGTGATTTTAAATAAATAACATTAAGTTTAAGTTTCCTTCCTTCCTTCCTTCCTTCCTTCCTTTCTTCTTTTTCCTGTTCCTCTTGGTTCTAATTTCTTCTTCCTTCCCCTCTTTCCATATTTTAACTTCCTTTCTCTCTTTCCATCTTTCCTTCCTTTTGTCTGTCTTTCCACTTCCCCTTTCTCCTTTCCGGTCCCTTCTTGCATGCTCAAATGCAAAAGGGGAAACATTTCTCCTTTTGTTTTGTATTTAGTTTGTTTTGCTAGCCCTCTGCCATCAAAAACAGAGCTCGGGGTGGGGGGGGGGGGGCAGGACACTTGAAATGCTGTTGGCGTCTTGCAAAAGAAAATCTGTTATGAAGACCAGCAAAGTTTACATGACTTTTTATAATTTACAAATTTTTAATTACAAAAATAAAATATTTTATTTTTCTAACTTAAAAAAAAACATTATTAGAACAGCACCAATAGTAAGCACTTCTGGTCTATTGCTTCCCAGAATGGCCAAATTATTATAAACTAGTGCATGATCATAGAAACAATGCAGGGAATGCAAAAAAAAAAATTTATTACAGTTTGAGACTGATGCAAAATTATCAAGCACTTAAAACATTTTGTATTAAAGGTTTTACAAGAACATAAAAACTAATACAAGAAAAAAGAAGGAAGAAAGGAAAAACAAAAAGAGAAAAAAGAAAGAAAGAAAGAAAGAAGTGCAGAAAAATAAAATCGAATAAAGTAGCAAGAAGAAGCTTCCAATTTCTTCTGTAACAAAGTACAATTACAATGTCTCTTATTCTATGATTACAAAAAAGCTTACTTTTTTATTATCCAATATTTTTCTAATCCTCAAAACTACAAATCATGAGTGCATTTCTTTCTGTTTCATGCAAAAATTCTATAAGGGATTTCCCATCAACCTTAAATACAGATCTTCTTTTATCTCTAATCAAAGAAGTTAATTTAGCCATCTCTGTAAGTTCCATCATCTTCACCAGCCATTCCTTCACTGTAGGTAATGTCAAATATTTCCACTTTTGAGCATATAACAGTCTTTCTGTGGGCATTTAAATTCTGGTTTAAAAAAAATATCTCTTGGCACTTTACAACCTTTCTAGATAAGGGCTGTTCATGTGAATTTCCAAGTATGTTTTAAATAAGCAGTTGGCTTGGAAATTTGCTGGATTGGAAATCGGTCCTTAAAATTCAACTGTAAAATGGAGCAGATGTATCCTGATCCACTATTATAGTCCCTAATCTTCCCATTATTATTATAGGAACACATGGCTAAAACTTCTGCACTAAGTTTCTAAAATGTATTATTCAAGCATCTGGTCAAATATATAATTAGCTGTGCCTGAACATCTAATCAATTTCAGAGTAAGAGGAATGCCTTGCTGAGAGTGAGGAGAGAGACATCAGAAAGATACAGAAGGGGAAAATACTGGAAACTTTTTTTTTTATTAGAATGCTTGGTAGAGATGGTTTGGGCAATTGCATTGACCTCTCAGTCATTCTGTGACAGTTATATTAAGGAGTGAAACACAAAGAAAGCTATTAGGAAATGCCATTGTATTGGGGGAAGGGGAAATTCAGCCTTTTCATTTTAACAAAATAACAAGAGACCTTGGAGGTCTTCTAGTTCAATCGCCTGCTCAAGCAGGAGACCCTGTGCCATTTCAGACAAATAGATGCCCAGTTACTTTTTAAAAGCCTCCAGTGATGAAGCACCTACGACTTCTGAAGGCAAAGCTGTTCCACTGGTCTATTGCTCTCTCCGTCAAGAAATGTCTGCTAAATTCTAGTTTGCTCATTAGCTTCCATCCATTGCTTCTTCTCTTGCTTCCCACTTTTTTTCCTCCTCCATTCTCAGTCCTCTTGAAAACTGTCCACCCAATCAAAGAGATGACATTGATGAATACCAAATCATCTAATAGCAAGACAGGAATTCTCACTCAGGAATTGTGAAGGAAGCATTAGTTTCTTCTAAACATCTTGGTTATTTCATTTCATTCATTTGGTTGTCCATTCTCTTCTTAAAAATCTCCAGTGATGGAGCACACAGAACTTCTGTAGGCAAGCTGTTCTCACTATTAAGAAGTTTCTCCTTAATTCCAGGTTGCTTCTCTCCTTGATTAGTTTCCATCCATTGTTCCCTGTCTTGCCTTCAGGTGCTTTGGTAGATAAGTTGACCCTTTCCTCTTTGTGGCTGACCTTCAAATACTGGAATACTGCTATCATGTCCCCCCTAGTCCTTCTTTTCTCTTGAGTGGCCGTGCCCAATTCCTGCAACCATTCTTCATATACAGGTAGTCTTCAACTTAAACCACAACTGAGCTCCAAAATTATGTTGCTAAGTGAGACATTTGTTAAGTGAGTTTTGCCCCATTTTATGACTTTTCTTGCCTTATCTTGGGAAACATCAAGATTATTTTGACTTACAAGGCTGCCAACATGCCAATGAGGTACTCCATCTTCCTTGAACTGAAGATCCAAGTCAACAGCAAGACAAAGGACAGAATGGATACCAAGCTTTGACACAAAGAAAAAAAAATGTTTGTACCTGTTGTATACAGGGAACTAGTTATCTTCTGTTCTGCTTGCCATAGCTGTGCTCTACACAAGTCATACCCAGCATTGGAATGAAGTAATAAATGATGCCACTCCTGTTTAATTGTCTTTTACAGATCCCCACCAGAATCACAAAAGCTCTTTAATGCTTGAATGATTGGAAACCTGAAACTGATGATGACACTCAGTTGTACATATCCACCCCAAACCACCCCAACGATGCTGTCGAGGTGCTGTCCCGGTGTCTGGAGGCCGTACGGATCTGGATGGGTAGTAACAAACTCAAGCTCAACCCATCCAAGACCGAGTGGCTGTGGTTTCCGGCACCCCGGTTCAGCCAGATAAGTCCAACTCTGGCCATTGGGGGCGAACAACTGGCCCCCGTGGAGAGGACGCGCAACTTGGGCGTCCTCCTGGATTCCCGGCTGTCCAAGGAGGACCATGTGGCGGCCGTGGCCAGGGGGGCATTCTATCAGGTACGCCTGATACGCCAGTTGCGCCCCTTACTGGACCGGGGAGCCCTTTGCACAGTCACTCAAGCACTTGTGACGTCCCGGCTGGATTACTGTAACGCTCTCTACATGGGGCTCCCCTTGAGGTGCACTCGAAAGTTACAGTTAGTACAGAATGCGGCCGCGCGGGTGATTATGGGTGCCCCAAGGCAAACCCACGTAACACCTCTCCTGCGCGAGCTGCACTGGCTGCCTGTGGCCTTTCGAGTGCGCTTCAAGGTGTTGACGACCATCTTTAAATCGCTCCATGGCTCGGGGCCTAGCTATATACGAGACCGCCTCCTGCCCCATACATCCCTTCATCCGATCCGCTCCCACAGAGAGGGTCTTCTTCGGGTGCCGTCGGCCGGGCAATGCCGGTTGGCGACACCCAGAGGAAGGGCCTTCTCTGTGGCGGGGCCGGCCCTCTGGAACGACCTACCCCCTGACCTTCGCACAATCTTGGACCTCCGCCTCTTCCGCCAACGTCTTAAGACGTATTTATTCCAACAAGCCGGCCTAGGATAGCCCCCCGTTTCTGACGTTTTAAGGAAATTTGAAATTTGGTAGGGTTTTTAATATTGGGTTTTTAGCATGGGTTAATGAATTTAATTGCATTTTAATTGATATTTATTGTATTTCTGTGTTTTTAGATGCCTGTGCGCCGCCCTGGGTCCTAACAAGGAGAAGGGCGGGGTATAAAATTAATTTTTTTTTTAAAAAAAACGTCCTGTTTCAGAACTATCCAGGACTTTCACTTCTTTTCCAAAACAAAGCAGAAGCTTTATTTGCTCAAAAATAAAAGCAAAGGTACCTAAAAGAGGTAGTACAATGTTTGCTCTTCTGATTTCAGTACAATGTAGTACAATGTTTGCTCTTCTGATTTCTCCTCCTCTTTTAGAAAGCCCAGCTTCTGTTTGAATACAACTATCAAATGGGAATGGACATAGGAGCAGCTATGGTTTCAATGGGGAGATTGTTGATATTTTAAATCAAGCCAAATAAAAACATGCTAGGGAATTCTTAGAATTTTGGCATTCAGGCAAGTTTCAAGGTTGAAAACAACTTGATGGCACACAATCAAATCAAAAATCAAGGGGGAAATCACATCCCCATCAAGTCTGAGAGGGAAAGATGCTACATGTATACAGCCAGAAAACACCTCTCTCTCTAGTACTGATAGCCTGGTGATGAATTGTCTGCAAGAAGCCAGCCAAGTTCAAAGGGCACCAAGAACTCAATGGAATAACTGTGTCAGTGGCTCCACCTTTATACTACTCTCACCAAATTGTTCCTGATTTTCAATCAGAAACTCCTTGCAACTTAAATATATTTTTGATGTCAAACTTGATTTCATTGAGAGCTGCATCGGGGTGGTGTTTGACCTCAGGGGATGGGATGGGTGTGGCCAGGTTGGGCATAGCCAACTTGACATCACTCGTGTTGGGTTTATCTGGTGGCCTGAATGCTCTGCCAGTAAAAACAGGCTCCTGAGCTCCCTTTTCCACCACGATGGTCTCCTGCTGCCCTCTGCCAGTGAAAATGGCACTCAGAGGGACCAGAGATACAGTTGCAATGGGGCCCGGCGTCCTCCACATGAATGTGCACATATGCACAGCGCGCACATGCATCTTACCTTCCAGCGACGCC